>JASXTE010000008.1:10847711-11447711 GCA_030280995.1 Hemileia vastatrix | reverse complement strand
TAATATTGAAAAAAAGTTTAAAATAAAATAAATATATACAAAAAAATCAAATTACTTATTTAAAAACAACATTTACAGGAATTTTTAAATATATCAAATTATTTTGACATATACAGTAAATACAACATTTTAAATCCTTCTTTATAGAACAATCTTAAAATTTGAAATATTTCTTCTTGAAATTACTTTTACTCTCTCATACACTTTTATATAGGATTTTTACTCCATACTTTGACTCTCTTTTGCCAATATAAGGCCTTCCTTTTCTGGTTGTTTTGGATCATCTTTTACTTACTTATTATTTTATGAAATCATTTATTAAATCAAATATTAATTAATATTAATAATTATTTTTAGTACTTACAACAATTTAATTCTAAATCATAAACTATAATAATAATTATAAAATATTTTACCTCTTTTTAATTGAGTAATTAAACTAAAAAGATAAATTCATATGTACCTTGACCTTGAAGTCTTCAAATACACCTACCTACACCGTTATACCTCCATCAGAATCTTCTAGACCAAAAGGAATCCTTGAAAATTATGATGAAGAAAGGCAACTGGAGTTGAAGCTGGTGTAAAGGAGCTTACAGATTGATCAATCTCAGCTTCAAGAAAGACTCTACTATTTTAGCTAAGTGTTAAAAGCTATACATACTGTATTTATCAGCTTGTCTTCTAGAAGAAGGAGAAAAGAAGATGAAGAAGAGGGAAAGGAGGAAAGCAAAATTTAAATAAGTTGTAAGGGGTGAAAATAAAAGAGAAGGTAAGAGGAATTTTGAAGGGATATAATAACAATTAAGGACTTTGAAGATATAAGAGGCAACAATTTTAATGGGGAACCAATAACTTAGTAAGTAATTTCAATTTCTCTGCTTAAATACCAATTAATTAATACTAAAAATCTTAAAGAAACCTTTAATGTATTTAATATAGTAATTAAAAGGGAAACAAGAACCACAAATAATTAATATAATAATTTATTGTAAAAAAATGATAAGATAATGTAAGTGATGGGGCTAAAGGGGATTACCCAAGGCCTTTATATAGGCAAGAAGACCTCTGAAGCGCCACAAATGAGTATATACAAAATAGTAATAAAGTGAAACAAGAAAATTAAAGAATATAATTAAAACATAGATATTAAGAGAAAAACATGAAACAAATAATTAAACCCATGAGTAAGAGACTAATTCTCCCACCATAGTTTCCCAAACCAGTTAATTAAAATAATGAGTAGCTAAATAAGTCTGAAACATAAGAAATGTGAGTAAAATAATCCAAAACAGGTATTAAAATGAGATTTAAGTGTTATAATTGAAACAAATAAAATTATTTTGACGCAAAAATTTATGTAATTAATTTAACCAAGTATAAAACAGAAATAATTAATTTTTTAACTATTTAATTAGTGCAAGAACTAGTTTGAATGAAACAAGAAATTAATTTAATGATATTGCTAATTTAAAGTGAGAGTTTTAATACCCTTTTATTAAATAAGTGTTTTAACTTATTTAACAATTTTCCTGACACAATTAAGGGTCAAAAAAGTGCCCAATATTTATGGATAATAACATATGAGAGGTTTTATTTTATTTATAAATTTTATTAATTAAGTTTTAATTACATTATCAGTTATTTTACCATTACACTTATAATAGGAAGTATCAAAGTTAAAAATTTTCCATTTAAAAATGCCTCTTTCTTCCACCAAATCAACCATGATTATTTTTTAATATATGCCATATTGTGCCCCAAAAATACCTATTTACAGAGAATTATTTTCAGGGTTGTGGCTTTCTTTTTGTGCTTTGAAATACCTTTTTAATAATTATAAATTTTTAACTTTGATATCCCCTAATATATGTTTATAAATAATTAATATCAAATACATAAAAATGTTCCATGATTTATAGAATATAATATATATTATGTTTTATGTAAGTATACAAATAATTTACTTAATAATAAAATTAATATAATAATAATTTTATTTATTAATAAAATATTTTATTTTAAATACATAAAATACATAAATATATTCCCTCTTATGGTTCCAATAAAGTATTATAAAATTTTACTGGGCTCCTGAGACAGCCTGGCTGACAGTTTTTCTCACTAATTTTCCAAATTTTTGTAACAAAAAAAATAACTAGCACAGATGGCTTGTGCCCTCAATCTGGGTTAATTTTTATGATTGTTAATTTTTAACTTCTCTTTTTTTTTGGAAGGAGATCCCTACTCAAAGCACAAATGCACAAAAACAACACCCCTTCCCTATGTATTGAAGAATAGGACAAAATTACTAGATCTAAGTGACACAGTAATCAATGCAGTGACAGTTTCTCACCATTATGATGATGAAAGACAACTGGAGTCAAAGCTTGTTTGAAGGAGCATATATCTTGAAAAATATCAGCTTCAACTGAGACTCCACTATGTTAGCTAAGTGTGAAAAGCAATGCACATTATTTTTCTCACTACTTCTCCAAATTTTTTATTCTCCAAAACTATACTCAAAAGTAAAAATTTGTGAAGGAGAACAAACAATTTTGCTTGCCAGTCTTAATTATGCAATATGAAAATCAATATTGAATATCCTTTTTTTGATACTGTTGATATAATATTTTCAACAATAAATTAAGAATTAAGTAAACACTATTTTATAATTCGATTAGATAAAGAAGTTAATATAATAGTTTTAAAAACAATGAGCTATTCAGATTGAAAATCTAAGTAAATTTGGCTAAGTTATAGCCATTTCAACCTGACATGTGATTTTTGCTAAGAAGTGCTATATCTTGCTCAAATTTCAAGCTAAAATAATAATTTCAAGATATAGAAAGCTTCACATAGTGATTACAAATACAATGAGCTAATTAGATTTAGAATCTAAGTAAATTTGGCTAAGTTATAGCCATTTCAACCTGACATGTAATTTTTGCTAAGAAGTGCTATATCTTGCTCAAATTTCAAGCTACAATAATAATATAAAGATATATAAAGCTTCATATAGTGATTCCAAATCCAATGAGCTATTTGTATTTTAAATAAAATCAAAATTGGCCATGTTATGGCAATTATAGAGATGTTGCACTTATTGAAACTCAAATGTTATGTTGAAATGGCTATAAATTATCCAATATTACTTAGACTCTAAATCTGATTAGCTCTTTGGATTTGGAATCACTATATGAAGCTTTCTATATCTTGAAATTATTATTGTAGCTTGAAATTTGAGAGAGATATAGCACTTCTTAGCAAAAATCACATGTCAGGTTGAAATGGCTATAACTTAGCCAAATTCACTTAAATTTTCAATATTAATAGCTCACTTGTTTTACAATTATTATATTAACTTATTTATCTAATGGAATTATAAAATAGTTTTTACTTAATTCTGAATTTGTTGTTGAAAATATTATATCAACAGTATCAAAAAAAGGATATTCAATATTGATTTGCTTATTGCATAATTATAACTGGCAAGCAAAATTGTTCGTTCTACTTCATAATTTTCAGTTTTGAGTATAGTTTTGGAGATGAAAAAATTTGGACAAGTAGTGAGAAAAATAATGTGCATTGCTTTTCACACTTAGCTAACATAGTGGAGTCTCAGTTAAAGCTGATATTGTTCAAGCTATATGCTCCGTTACAACAGCTTCAACTTCAGTTGCCTTTCATCATAATAATGGTGAGCGACTGTCACTGCATTGATTACTGGGCCACTTAGATCTAGTAATTTTG
Source organism: Hemileia vastatrix (assembly GCA_030280995.1). Classification (NCBI taxonomy): domain Eukaryota; kingdom Fungi; phylum Basidiomycota; class Pucciniomycetes; order Pucciniales; family Zaghouaniaceae; genus Hemileia; species Hemileia vastatrix. Next base: position 11,443,958 of record JASXTE010000008.1, on the reverse strand, counting down.
TCCTATTCTTCAATACATAGGAGAGGGGTGTTGTTTTTGTGCATTTACGCTTTGAGTAGGGATCTCCTGCCAAAAAAAGAAAATTTAAAATTAACAATCATAAAAATTAACCCAGCTTGAGGGAACAAGCCATCTGTGCTAGTTAATATTTTTTGTTACAATTATATTTGGAAAAGTAGTGATAAAAACTCTGTGTATAGCTTTTAACACTTAGCTAACATAGTAGAGTCTTGGTTGAAGCTGAGATTTCTCAAGCTGTATGCTCCTTTACACCAGCTTCAACTCCAGTTGCCTTTCATCATCATAATGGTGAGCAACTGTCACTGCATTGATTACTGGGCCACTTAGTTCTAGTAATTTTTTCCTATTCTTCAAAACATATGGGAGGGGTGTTGTTTTTGCACATTTGTGCTTTGAGTAGGGATCTTGTGCCAAAAAAAAGAAAAACATGACATAGTGTCCTTGAAATAGTTTCATTTTATTGCATTCATTTATCTTTAATAAGAAAAGGTTCAGAGTAGGCTGAATTATTTTAAAATTTTTGTAGGACTTTATAACCTGTGATGCAAACATAACATAATTTTCCCCTAGTACACATCATAAAAACTGTGGGGTAATCTGTCTTTTTTTCTTTTTTCAATAATTTCACTTTTTAATTGTTCATTTTTTCTCACCACATATTTACATCCAACTATTATTTCTAAAATACAAAATTAAAGGAAAAATTTAAATAGTTCCATTTTGTGCTTTAAGCCTTTTTTCAAATGTAATGAATCCGCATATTGTAAAGATGTAAGTAGATATGTAATTAAAAATTTTTGTGTGCTAAAGAATAAGCCAAGAAAGAAAAATTTCAAGCAGTTAGAGGAAAAAAGAGAAAAAGAGGAATGAAAAAGTAAAAAAGGGTGAAGAAAACAATGTTAAAATAAGCAATAAACAGATAATGGAAAGAAGGGAGAAAGTGGATAAGAAATATTGTGGGTTTTTATAGACATTCACCACACAATATGGGGGGCGGACTTGCTAGCGAGTCCGCAACCTTGGACCCAAACTCACCACAGATTGAACACACATTGAGCTATTGATAAAGGAACCATACAATCAGGGATGAACACCACTCAGCAGAACAGTTATAGGTGGGTGTTCAAGTAGAGTTCAGTATGAGTTCAGTATGAGTTCAGTCTTAGTTCCATCTGAGTTCAGGTTGATGACTTGCTAGCAAGTCCACCCCCTATATTGTGTAGTGATTGGAAGGGGGGAATGGCTCAACCAAGATCACTCCAAGTTATCAAGAAGAATCACAACTAGGGCTTGAACAGGGACAAAAAAACAACTAGAAATCTAGCTCACTCATTTTTTCTCCTGTGAATACATGCATAAACCTGCCTTTTAAAGTTCTTATTTACTTAATTTTAAGTGAGAATGATGTAAGATATACTAAAGCTCTTTGGGACTAAGGCTTCATCCTTTATTAAGTGATATTAATGCGTTTTCTTCATTATTGCCTTAAAATGATAAATTAATGCACTTTAAATTCAATAAAAGCTTGATATATGCACTATAAATTTAAATTTTTAACAAATGTTCTTTGAAATATCAATTGCCTTTATTTAGCAAAATTGATTTAACTAATTTATAGTCTTAATAAGAATTTTGAAAATTAATGTTTTTACCATAAAATTGACTTATGTGTAGTAGCCTTTTGCTGCCTGCATCTATCCCACATGCATATCCGAATTAATAATTATTCAGTATTTACATGATTAATTACTTGCTAGAGTAAATGCAATTAATTTTTAATCACTCCAAAATATGCGGGAAGCACTTATTTAGTGTCATATTAGAATAATGCATGCATTGACCTCATTATATGCACTAGCACAGGGGAAAAGTGGCAAACAAATGGAGGGTTCAGTTCACATACTGAATTGACTCCATTTAGTATGTGAACTGAACCCAATGTCTGGTTACCATTCTCCCCTCCTGTGTAGTAAATGTGTTAGCCTCAAGATCAAAGCCCTGAATTCACAATCTCACCTAAAAATGCATAAATGCACTAAAATAGTCAAGAATTTATGTTTTCAGCTGCCTTCCAAGAATATGAATATATCTAAACCACATTTCATGCCTCTTTTTGGTCTCTGAATTAGTTTAAAAGCTATATTGGGTACTTTGGAATGTGAATTTTAGTGGGAAAATAATTATTTTGGGTTTTTTAATTTCTATTTTAAAACTCTTTAATGAGAAATTTTATTTGGTCCCTTTCCTTTCTTTTTTTAATTGGTTCTTTAAACAATTGGCATGCATATATGCTGTTTTGGGGTTATTATTCAATTCTTATGGATTATCCTTACATACTGGTATATTTTAGCATTTTATTGGGTTCTTCATTTATGTGAGGAGAGTAATTTAGACTCTGGGAATTTGAAACTACTTGAAGTAAATACCATGAGGGAATCAGTGCCCTCAGTGATTTAATGGCCAGGGATAGCAATGCAGGGGGTCTGTGGAAAAAGGTGTGGAAAACAGGAATTTATGGGCATATAAGGAGGAAATTTTTTGACTATTATTCTAAATTATATACTACATCTTTAATATTATATATATAATCAATAAAAATAATATTCATTAATAGTATTATAAGTCTCTTAAGTATTATTTTATTAATTGAATGGACCCTAGAAAAATCCAATTAATACTGGAATATTTAAATCTTTTAAAAATCTGATCAAACCAAGCTATTCATATCTCTGTACCTGACCTTAGTTTGAAAAATGTTTCTTTCTCCCTATGATTGCAAAAATGCTTATTGAATTCTGGTTTATTTCTCTTCATCCCTCACTTTATTATTGTTTTTTGGTCCTAATTTACCTTTCTAAACATATCACCAGATAATTCATTCTCTATTCTTCTTTTTTTATTTTTGCTGTTGTTTTCTTGGAGGGGGGGGGGAAATATTTTCCAAAGATTATGCCCTTGCTTAGCATTTTTTTGTGTTCCTTTGGCTTTTAATTATGATGGTTTTCTAAGAGTAATCTTTGAAGCTGTTATATCACATTCATTTCTGGAATTTTCAGGATTATTTTTCAGTCATTTTTCAGTGGTTTTAACACCTTTTTTTTAGAAATTTTTACAACCATTTTTCACTGAAGGAGAAAGAAGTGCACTAGTCATATATTAGTTTTTCTATCTTAATGTAAAAATTCTGGGCATTATTCTGACTATAAATCTGAAAGAGCTTGGTAAAGTACCATGCAAGAAGTCTTCACAGTTTTTTTCATACACTCTTCCACCAGCCACCACATTTCCTAACTTCTTACTACATCACAATGAAAATTTCTCTCACATGTTTTTGATAGATCTTATAAAGTAAAACTATTTCACTTTTCTTTTTGTAGTTCATAAATTGGAAAAACACCACTTTTGAAGTAGCCAAGCTATAAATTGCACAAGCAAATTCTAATAGTAAACTAAATCCCTATGTTAAAACCAATAAACAGCAAGTAGACCTCCATTTTATTCAATAAATTCCTCTATTCTCTTAGGCATTGAAGAAGCAAGATTAGTGAAAGTTTACATACTGTGTGATGCAGCAATCATTTCATCCTTGGTGTGGTAGAAAAAAACATTGTAAAAAACCAGAATATCATCATCTAAAACATTTTGTATCATCTTTTCCTTTGATTTTTCAGGCTTGAGTAAACTACAATCTTTTCAATTTCCCCTTAAACTTTTTTTAAAAATAGTGAGATTTCATGACAAGAAAATGAATACTCAAAAATCAATACTGAAGCAAGATATAGAGATTTTGGAAATAATTGATAGTAAGTGTTAGAATGTGTATGAGAAGCCAAGAGTGTGTTTTCCTTCCAACAAGAAAGGTTTTTGAATATATTGAATAAATTTTCAAACTAAAAAACATAGTGCAGTGGTAAGTATGAGGTAGTGAGAAGTTGAGCAAGGTGGTGGTTGGAAGAGGAGTATATGTGAAAAACATTTCAAGGAATTATTGTGAGGCATTGTACATCAATTTGTGTAAACAAGTGAGGGGAAAGGCTCAACCAAGCTCACTCCATGATTTAGAAATGATTTATAGACTAAACTTAAAAAGCAAACAGAAAATCAGTATATCATTATTCCTACAAGCTAGGAAATTCAGTCATTTTAATTCAATTTACACCTGTTAATAACAGGTTTACTTAAACAGAATTGTTTTCTCTTAACATGCCATCTTCTGGGTACATCCAGGTATTTCAAGCACTTCTTCCCCATATAGTGATTAGTCAGCATTAGATACACACACTCATACCTTTAACTTATTCTTCACCTGATCCTTAGGGGCTCATTTACACACACAGAGTACACTGTGAATCAAGTCTTAAGGCCTCCCTAACATCATAATCCAACCCTTAACTCCTTCCAACATTGATTAATCCAGTCCTTGTTCCCCCCCTAAGTACAAAAACATGTCCTTAACCTTTTTATCAGCTTCTAACAACCACTAATGCTTTGTCCCTTGATCTTATGGTTGAGTGTGATACAGATTCTAATGCCAAATTATATATAGTTTATATGAGTCACCACTTAGAGAGCCACTACCTGACTTCCCAAACACCTTATATTAATCATCAACCAAAATATCCACTGCATATATTTTTTTAAATTTATGAAGCTAGCTTTCAAGAAATTTTCCAAACCACTTATCATTATTTTAAATGCTACATGATTTTATACATGATCATTCTACTTTTCACCACAACTCTCATTTCACACAGCAGAATCCAGTAGTACATATCTCTGTGGTACTTTTCCAATTTTTTTAAAATAGAAAAGGCATTTACATTTCTTTTCTTGATACCCTCTTCTGTGTAGGTCATGGAAAAGTAGACTTATACACAAAATAAATCATCATATCCATCTTTTCACTTCAATCAGAATTTTTGATATGGCTTACTAAGGAGTTTATACCAAAAGACTCACTTTTTTATTTTAAAATCTCTTCATCTTTTTTTTAAAAAATGTATATGTGTCTAAAAAATATTTTTGAACCAATTAATCTTTAATTGTTGTCAAAGAAAATATAAGAAATCTACTATGGGAGGGGGTGAGGATTACCAAATATTTATTTTAATTTCATAAATTAATAATTAAACCAGTTAAAAATATAATAAGCCAACTAAAAGTAATGGAATTCAAAATACTAGCTGAAAATGAGTTCTGCTGTGACCAATTTCAAAGAATAAATTGGAAAAGGAATTTTATTCTTAACTAATTCAGTCAATTAATTTTAAAAATGATTTAATATACACAGCATCAAGGCCCAAAGGCCCATTACTTAAAGTTGATAGTTATCTTTACTGAGTGTTAAATTATAAATTTAAGAAAAAAAATAAAACTTTGGAAAATCCTTTAATTACCATACTTAGCCTTTCTCCCTAAGGCTATAGTATTCATTAAAGCTTCACACCTTAATTTATTACCTGGTTTATCAAATGTTGGTTGGTCTAGAGTGAAAAGCTAAGCTGAGTTAACAACCTCAAGGATACTTATCCAAAAAATATTTTTCAGGTACTTGAATGAAAGATAAAAGCCTATATTAGGGGGGGTATAAAAGCTAGAAATCTTCTATTTAAAAATACATCTTTTTCTCACTAAATCAACCTTTATTTTTTTTAAATATGCCATAATGTTCCCCCTAAAAAATTTTTTACTTTGAATAAATTTCAATTTTGTTGAATTCTTTTTTGTGTTGTAAAACACTTTTTTAATAATTACAAGTTTCTAACTTTGATACTCCCTATTATTATCAAATAAGCATTCCAAAAGCCCTAATTTTGAAGTGTGTAAGATCAAGGAAAACAAATTTGGCGCTTTTAGCAGCCAAATTGAATAAAACCCTCTAGAAGCACTTCCCAGCCTTCTATAACCGAGGCGGGCGGCCCGCCTAGAAGTTGCCAGACCTCCCTGAAGCCAGAGAACCACCAAAAACCTCCAATAAAGCCCAAAATACTTAGAAAAATCCACCACAACTACTAAAACCCTTAAAACACAAAATTAAGCTATGACAACATTGTGACATAAAATATAGAGCTGAATTAGCTCTACTTAATGGCACTAAGCACTTAACCCTAAGACTTAAAGTTAGACCGTAAAACACAAAAAACAAAATTAAACAGCTATCTTTTAAAAATGAAAAGTGAGCAAATGACCCCTTAAAACTTTTAATATGAAAAATGTCAACAAAACATAAAATATAGAGAAAGCCCGGGGCTATCCAATGGTAGTACCCACATACCCATAGTCCTAATATTCACTGAATAAAACCAGAAAAACACCAAATTATTCAACCAATGTCAATTAAGACATACCAAAACAGTGCCAAACAGACCAACAAAGGCCTCTGCCAATTTTGGAGGACCACAGTGCCTGTTTATAAATAGAGTGGAAAAATAAAATTAAAAGTAGAAAATTTTAAATTTAATGGGCTTACCCTATCCCAGAAATCACCATTTATTATATTTGGATGAGATAGTGATTTTTCTGAAATTCCTGTATGTATCTATTTTTCTTTAATTATTGATGAAAGTATGAGCTTTAAGAATATTACTTGCAACTAAACAGTAGAAAAATGAAGCCAACTCTTAATTAATCAATGATTTTCTTCAATACATGAAGTGACATAATGGCCAAAATGAAGTATGTCTTTAACCCATGTGTTATAGCATTACTCCTTTTAAACTAGCCAACATGAGTCTAAGTAGCTGTATATATCTTCACTATATAACACAAAATATTTATTGAAATTCTTATTGAAATTCACCTAATTAAATGACTCAATCACTTTACTCTAATCTTGGCAAAATTGTTTCCATTCTAAATTTAAGCAAAACTTCTTCTTCAAGTTTTCTACTATCTTATTGCTTGAATTCCAAGAGCATCTATCTCCTTTTCAGCAACATTTCAGTAGATATTTGCATAACTTCTGCATTAATTGTTACTGAAATCGATTTTGACACCCTCATATGCAGATTCAGTTAGAAAGAAAGAGTTGGGAAAATTTCCATACCCTTGTGTTGAGTTGCCCATTTGATAAACTATACGGGTTTCCTTCTGATATTTTCACTACTTATTTCACTCTCCTCAACTTTACAGATGAAACAACTCAAAATTGAAAAATTTCTCACAATGGAAGAATATTTAATTGTAGTTAACTTCTTGGTGTAGAGACTGATGCTTTTCAGAATTAGAAAAAGATCTCTGGTGCACTTGGAGGCTACACTATATACTGAGAGAATTTAATATCATTGATATATTTTTAGGAATGTTTACTAAAAAATTAAGCACAGTTTTTTTGATAATTCACTCCTTTCCTCCTAAAACTAGAGCTCTTAATTTAATATGAAAATTTCAACACACTATGCCTTCATTTATTGTCTCATTTCCACCTCAACGTCTTCAAAATTTTTCTAGTAGCCTTCATCTCCAGGTATGGTTACAACTAATATTTGTCTGTGATAACCCCAAAAATTGGGTTAGAAAAAAAAGTATTGTTATCGTGTACCACAGAGCTCTTGAAAATATTTCAACAATAAACAAAAGATGACTATGAAAAGTGGAAGCTGAAGTGTGAGAAATAGTGATTCATCTGGTATTGACTATTTCTATGTTATCCTGCAATTATTAATTGCAATATAAAGAAAGATTAACAAAAATTACTATTTTTTTACTATGATTTACACATTCAAGTAAAATAGACATTTTTTTGGTAACTGAATCAACATTTTTGTTAAATTTAATGATAGATAAAGATGCTTCTCCATTATGTGACCATTATAATAGACATAATTCAATCCTATGTCTACATGGAACATAAACCTGTAAAATTCTTGTTTGTTTCCCATCCTATTCTGCTTCCCTTTTCCCTTTGTAAAAATTGAATGTGTCTTTGGTGGATGTCTATTTATTTGAGCATATGTGGATTCATATTTTTTTCAAAAATTACTTCATAAATCAATTTTTTGAAGGTGTGTTAGAAGATGAAGTAAAATTGAAATAAATGGAGAGTTGAGCTAATCTTGGCTCATTTCACAAAAAGAGACTGTAATATCAATACTTGATGGAGATGGAGTAGGTTTTGTGGAATATTACACAATCACTCTATACATGTAAATTTCTCACTCATAGATAGAAATTTGTAAAGGTCTCTCTGATGTACCAGTTGCACTGAGGATTTGATACTAAGTTTTTACCCCAGTTACAGTCAAAAACACCTATACATTTGAAAATCAAAAGTGTAAAAACCACACAATATGGGGGGCCGACTTTCTAGCAAGTTAGAAACCTTGAACCCAAATTCATATCAAATTGAGTGAAAATTGAGGTAGTGATGGATGACTCATGAATAAATACTAAATTTACATTTAAAGTATTGTGAAAATAATTTGAACATTCATTGAAGCAAAGTAATAAATAGTGAAAATAATATTTAGGCTTGAATTAAAGGATTTTTTGAAGCAATATAAAATAAAGTGAGCCCTACTACCAAGCCAGTCTTGAAGATACATAAAATTTTGAAAAATTATGCAGTTTTTTCATTTTTTTTGAAAGGAATGAGATTCTAAAATACTTTGAATTATAATAAATTTCACCAAAATTTTATTTGATATTTTACCTATGAATATATAGATGAATAATTTAATATTTTGTGAAACTACTCATGAAAAAATATTTATTAAATTTCTATTGTTCATTAAATTTTTATCAGTAAAAAATTGAAAAATAAACTTAATTTCTCATTTTAACAATTGATATTATTAAATATTTATCCATCTTCAAATATTTTTTGGAGCATGAAACAATCTTGAAAATCAATAAAAAATATAATTAGTAAATAATGAAACTTGTAAGATTGATATATATACCATATTTATATAAGTGAAAAGAGTATATGGGTCAAATTCTATTAAAAGAACTAAGTTACCATAATCTTTCTTATACCAAAAAAAAGTTTGATTTTTATGAGAATAAAATATATAAGTAATCAAAATTACAAAATTTATTTAAGTTATTTTGTAGGTGTTTTGTGCCATTATAATTTCTGAGTCTAATAATATACTATATCATTTTTTTGCTTAAATTTTTTCAAAAATCTCCTTTCAATTTTGCATCCCATTCTTCTCCCATCTTACATTTTCTTTGTTTATTACATCCTAATTAAGTCTACCTAGTACTATCTCATCCTAAACCCTTTTCTGACTTTCTCCTCCCCTCCTCACTTCTTTCTCTTCTCTTACCACCCTTTTTACTCCCAGCTCATCCACTTTCCACCCCACCTTGCTCAATCTCACTCCTTTGCTCTCCTTCTAACACATTTTACTCCATGAGGGAATAGGGGGGTGATTTGGAAAGCCATGGGGGTGAGATGAAAGGTGAAAGGGTGGATTTGGGTGGGAAAGGGAATGGTTTGGGTGAGGAGTAAAAAACCTAGGGTTAAAAGCAAAAGGCTTGTAATTAGTTACAAAAGGGATGGGGTAGGTTTGAGGGTAAAATAGATAATTTGAGTTTGAAAGGAGTGAGGTAAGGTAGGGAGAGACAATACAAAAGTGAAGAGAGTTGAGGAGGGTAGAAAAAGGGGTGGAGTTGGGCTAAAAATGAAAAGGGAGTGTTAGGGAGTGGTGAGGATGGCTTATACTTTGACTTGAAATCTTAAAGGGTGTAGAAAAAGTATCAGGAGGGCAAACAAAGGGTTGGGGGTGATAATAGAGCTATCAGAAATGACAATACAGAAAAATCTGTTAGGAAAGATGTAGAGGGTTTAAATTGAGGTAGTGAAAAATAGAGAGTGAACTCTGTTTTTTGGCCGAACATCAGAGTCCACCTCCTCAATCTAGAGCTCTTTTTTTCCAATATGAAAAATGATTGATAATCATGTTCTATGGATATTTGTGAACCTAAATCCATAATGTATACATCTTTATTTAGTATTTTTAATATGGAATGCACTTTAGGATTAAATAAGTAATATAGTTAAATAATTATTAATGAACTACTATTTTTCTTTGTTAAAAAAGCCTTCACAGAATGCTTCTGATAACTATACATGAGATAAATAAAGAATAAAATAGGAAAAATGAAGCAATGAGTTGAAAAATAAAAGAAAACCTGTAAATAAATTTTAAAACTAATGATCTCATGTATTTTATGAGTTGATTGTAATCATGATTAAATGTAATGGTAAAGTATTTTGGAGAGATAAAGTTTTTTTTGAATTAAATTAGATAATTCAAATAAAGATTGGAAATAAAACTTATCTACATATATAAAATTTTGGTTGAATTTCTGTTTTTTGATTACTACACATAAATGGGTAACTGACTGTAATTACTGCAAATTTAAGAAATTTTGATAAGTTGGCTGCCTCAATATATTTACTATAATTGATTAAGTAACAGAAACAACCTTTTAATTTCTTTTTTTACTAAAGTTTTTTCATTGCAATTATTATGTATATTTCCAAAAACTAATATATCTTATTTTTGGTCAAACATAGATTGAACTCCCAATACAATCCTGGTTCCAACTGTGGATCAATCTAAGATAAACTATGAGAAATTTTATAACTTTTTAAAATTTTTATTGAATAAAGATATACTCATTCTTGTATTTCTTTTTTATAAGGCCATTTAAACATAGATTTTAAACTCTATTGTATAAATAACATATCAAAGAGGTTTTATTTAATATAATTTGAAATTTAATAGAAACATCATATAATTTTCAGCCATCAGTTTGAATATCATATTTTTAGCAAAAAATTTATAAATACTTAACCCATATATTTTATTTAAGAATTATGTGTAAATGATTAGTTGTGAACTAATCCTTTCAAAACTTTGGTTAAAAAGACTTAGAAAGTGAACCTGCACCATTTAACTTAATTTATTTCTTGATACCATGGAATTGAAAATTGTGTCTATCCTATTAAAATATTTATTAATATTAATATTAATCAAAATATGATCCCTTTAACACTAGTTTTTTGTTTGTGTGTCTTTTTTACAAAATGAATACCATATAATAGATTTTTCATGAGAAAATATTTTAATTATGAAAAAATACCACTTTCACCTATTTGACTCAGTTTTTAAATAATAATACAGTTTAAAATTTAACCTGAGCCACATATTTTATCATCAGAACACTTTGCAAAATCTATGGTTCTTATTCCCATGTGGACACTGAAAGTATCCCACAGTATGGAATTGAAGCAAAATTAAGCACTAAAATTAAAGTTTAAAAAAATTCATACTACTTTTTTTTGTTTAAAATTTCAACTTTTATATCTAGTTAGAATTTCAGCTTTTTATATAGACAATTCCATAAGTAGTGATTAATTATTCCAACTCAGGGAATTACTCTACCAACTGAAAATATTTCATGTAATTTTGATGAATTACATCATGAAAAGTTCCATAATATCACATATGTATTACATTGAATAAATTTATAGCAAAAAAAATCTTAGTATTTGAAGAATAAATAAAACCAAAAAAGAGAAAAAATTGTTTTCCATTTAATTTTGATCAACTTCTTGCATTTAAAAATTTCAAAAAATGGATTAAAATCTACTATTATGAGAATTATACCTCTTCACATACATATAAACAAATAATCTCTTAATTTTTATTTTTTAGTATAGAGAAGCTGTGAGAGTACTTCTTTGAGTCAGAAATTAGGAAGAAAAATTACTATCTTTTATTTGTTTTTATATGTGTCTTTTTACAGTAATCTAGAATAATTTATTTAAGAATTTAAATGGTTCAACATAAATATAATATAAATTAATTAAATTATAAATTATTATATTTCATAATCAAAAATTTTGGAAATACATCAAAAAAAATCAGGTCATATGGTTTCAATTAAAAAAGTAAAGCATAGAATCCTGGTTTAAAAAGAGTTTTCAATAACAAGAGCCACTGATTTTATTGTATAATTTCTCTATAAAAATTAATATAATCATTATACAGGTTAAAATTAATGCTTTTGAAATAAATAATACAATTTTCCGTATTTTTACTAATCAATTGAAAATCATTATGAAAATTAAATTGTGTTTTATAAAGAATTACTGTGAATGGACCAAATTTTTAATCTCACCTTTTTTTTATTTCTATCAATTATTTTTAAGACTCTCACCATTATTTCAGCACAGAATTATCCATCCTTGGTTAAGAGTTCAAGATGAGTTCAATGTAGAGTTCAGTATCAGCTCATTATAACTTCAGTCTGAGTTTCATCTGACTTCAAATTGAGCACTTTCTATCAAGTACCCCCCAAATATTTCATGGTGAAAGATGGAGAAAAAAAAGACAATAGAAAAAAGAAAATATAGAATTATTGGGTAAAATAGGAATTCACTATTTTACTGCTAGTATTTTTGAAGGCTATTACATTAAAATATATCTTTATCTAAATTTCATTAGACAAAAAATGCCAAAATTCCACTGTCATACCATCAACTTTAAAACAACATATAAATTCCCTTTATATGATCAATAGTACATTCTCTGATGGGAGACTATCTAAGTACATTTTATGGTGACTCCCAAACACTTTGTGGCTCCAATTAGGGGATTGATTTTTTTTGGATCATGCAAGTTAATTATTTATAGGGATTTGGGGTTGTAGGGGAAAGTGTGAACTGGGAAATATTTTTTAATAGGAAGTTTTGTGTGGTAAGAGTTATGAATTAAAATAAAAAATAATTTGCTTCAATAATTGGTTAAATATTAAGGTGTTCAGAAGCTACAAGTTGGAGTGAAAATAATTTACTGGCAGAATATTAGATTACCGAATGAGGTCAAAAGGAACTTAGTAACTTTAGTTGACAGCATAAAGTACATGTTAAATTCATTAGCTAATAGGGGCCCTTTAATGAGATGAGGATTAAGGCTCATGTCAAAATTCAGTAAAATATGCATATCATAACCATTTAACAACACTGAGGTAGATTCTCAAAGAGCATAAAAAATGTTATAAGTTGGGGAAGTAATTTGCAACTTCTAATAGAAGTTCTTCGTAATTATCAGTCAAACTAACTGGAGATTTATTCCTTTGAGGAAATTGAAATTAGTTCTTAATGTATTAAAATACCCACAAAAAATTTTCTGTTTTGTGTTGGCTGAGAAAATCATAGCAAACATAAAATTTTCAACTAGTACAAGTTGTTTTTGCCACATGAAATAATTGAATCATATACCTAATTTTTAAAATATAATCATTCATGTGAAAAAGTATACATTGATATCTCATTTTTACTCACTTATTCAATTTATATCTAGAATACAGTAATATTAAACAGGGTGAGGAAACACTGAACTAGATTTCTAGTTCAGTTTTTTGTTTCAGGGCACAACTCTGGGTCTGATTTTTGGTGTGTCCCAGTTTGAGGTCACCTTATTTTTTTTGCTTATATGAAATTAGCATCTCCTTGACTCATGTCCTCTCATCTCCATGGATTCATCAAAAAATTCTATTTGCACCTCCTTGTCCCTTCTCCTACAAGCATGCCCACACAACACCACCTTGATCCTCTTCCAAAGGCAAAAATTAAGGTGGGATCAAAAAGTGACATTCAATGGTTTTTCAAAAAAATGCACCTTGGAATGGAATAGGGTCACAAAGCTGAGCTATACATCTGTTTTACCATTTTTCCCTCTGTTTTATATTAGGGAATTTAACCATCAATTCAATAGAGAATTTGGGTGCAAAAAATAGACAGGTTAGCTGATGATCATAATTTAACTTTTAGTTATGAAAATTCTTTTCCTTCTGTAAATAATTTAATAAATCTTTCATAGAATTTTGTCCTTAAAGCTTCTTTTAGAAGAAAATTGGACACTAATAACGATGCAATATGGGGGGTGGACTTGTTAGAAAGTCCACAAATTTGAGCCCAAATTCTTACCCAATTGAGCTCACATTGAGGTAGTGATGAAACAATCATAAAGAAATAGTAAGTTTTCTTTGAAAAAAACTTTAAATCAATTCAAAAACTTATTGAAGCACAGTTAATCATTAGCAAAATAAATATTGAGGCTATAATTACAGGAATTTTTGTAGTAATATTGAAATAAGTGAACCCCCCTAAAAAAAAATGGGCACATTCATAAGATTTTGAGGAATTTTTTTCTTTTTAATTTCAGAATAATAAATTTATCATATAAATTAAACTAGAAATCCTTTTACATGATTTTACAGTATTTTTTACAAATCAATTTATAGAGTAATTATCCAATACTAGAAAAATTTATTCAAGTAAAAAACATTTATTAAATTGATATTTTTAATCAAAAATTTATCAGTAAAGACTTAAAGAAGTATATATTTCTTCTCACTATAAGAATAAATACTCTTAAATATTTTTCAAGCTTTTAAATATTAGTGGAAGATATATTAATCTCAAAATTGAAGTTATAAATAGTTTAGTAAATTGTACAATTAAAAAAATTAATTTTTATACCATACTTTTAGATGTAAATTATTTTATTGTTACTAAATTTTCAATAAAAAATTACCATTATCTTCATTATAGCAAAAAAACAAGTGTAAAACTTTTACAAGAATAAAACATATGGCTAAAAAATGTAGCACAAGATTTATCAGTTTTTTTTTTGGATCATTGCCATTTCATTTTCAATGTCCTATAATTTATTTATGTATCTATTATTTATTCTCTTCAAAAATTATCCTTTTGAATACTGTCCTCCACTCCCTCGTGCCTTTTATACCATTCCCCACACACCTTTTCTCCCTCAAATGTAGTGCTAATCTCCCCAGTCCTCTCCCCTCACCACCCCTTTTATTCTCCTTCTTCCCCCCTCTACCTCCCACCAAATGTCACTTAACTCCTTTCCTTCCACATATTAACCCTTTTACTCCCCTCTCTACCCTTCTCTACCTAATATAACTCTCAATAACTTTAATTTCTCTCCTTCTCACCCCTTTTCCTCAATAGGGACAAAAAGAGGTGGGGTGAATAGCAAAAGGATCAAGATGATTTTGAAGGTGAATAGCAAGAGATGGGGAGCAAAAATAGTGGGTTTTGAAGTAAGAGTGTTAGGATATGTTCAAAAAGGTGTGATGAGTTGAAGAGGGGAATGAAAGGTTGAGGTGGGAGGAGAAAGATTTGGGGAGGGTTAGGGAGGAGTGAGAAAGATGTGAGTATAGATGAGGAGGTAAGAAAAAGTAGTGGGGTGGGGTTAAAAGTGAAAGGGGAGGAGAGGGGAGGGGTAAGGAGTATGGAAACTTACTCTTGATTGTTTGATATATCAGTAACTGCCTTGGGATGGTTATTGAAAGGTGAAATTTGCTAATGAATTCAAAAGGGACTCAAAGGCAGAAAAAAGCATATAAAGAGCTTAAAGGGATGATAAATGAGGTAGAAAAAACTGAAGGCGCACTCTATCTTTAAGCCAAACAACAGAGTTCACCCTGTCTGTTTTCACTTCTAATTTCCCACTATCAAAAATAACATGTAAAAGTGGTGTACATAAATTTTTGCCACTTAATACATACAAGATAATGGTTTATTTGATGTTTTTAATAGATACTGAATTTTAAGACTGAAGATTTACAGGAATTTAAAGATTATAAATTGAATACTATTTTGATTTTGTCAAAGTCTTTTACAGAATTCTTATTAAAAAAGATACATCTCATAGAAAACCAGTAAAGTAGGTAAGATTTTCAAACAAGTAGGGAAAAGCAAAAACCCCTAAATTAAACTTTTGAGCTAACACTCTTTTTTTCTTTTATTAAATTAATTAATTTAGCTTTTGCTTTAACTTTGAATGTGTTTAATGAGATGCATAATAGCTTTAGATTAAATTATATAATCTAAATAGATTTTTAAAATGAAATAAATTGATTTATTTAAAATTTCTGTTTGATTTCAAGCTCTATGATTGCTATGCATACCAAACTAATTACCTGTAATAACTAAAAATTTAATAAAAAGAAATATTTTAGCTTACCCAATATCTTCACTATAGTTTATTAAGTAACAGAAAAAACTTGTTGAGTACCTTCCTTTGCTAAAATTTTTTCATTGACATGACTATATGTATTTTCAAGAAGTTATATATCTTACTTTTGGTGGAACTTAGATTGAACTCACAATAAGATCCAGTTTCCAACTGTTGTTAAAGCTAAGTTAAACTGTGAGCAAGTTTATAATGTTTTAAAAGTTTTATTAAATATTTTTGAATTTAAACATAAGTATATTCTTATATCAGAAATATTTATATTAAATACTAATGATGAATCAATTTGAGAGAATAATTTATTTAAAACAGTTGTATGTTGATCTTATATTATTATTATATGACTCTTTTTTCTATATCACAGATTAAGAAACTAACTGAAAATTATATTAATACAACTATAATTTATAAAAAATTTATCAGATCTTCTGTTTAAATTCAAAAACTTCAAAAAATACTTTATTTGTTTTAATTACAAATTATATTGATCCTTCAGAGCCTCACATTATTTTATCTGATCTATATTTGTAACTTAAAGGGAAGCATGATAAGATAAAAACAGTAGTTTAAAAAAATAAATATGTTTTTTTTCAAATCAATATATACTTCTATAAAAACTCAAATTTTAACATTGTTTCTCTGTTTTATATATGTACTGAAGAGTTGAAATATCCTCTGTTTAGATAAATTTTTATACCAATATAATCATTCTAGTATTATTTTTTGATAATGCCAATCAAAAGAAGATTTATAAAGTCTTCTTTTTAAATTAAATTTCAATAAAATTTTATTTCATAGGCTTTGGAATTTAATAGCAGAATCATATATTTTTAACTATCTGTGTGAATGTCATATTTCTAATAAATCATTGAAAAATATTTAACCCATATATTTTATTCAAGAGCTTTGTGTAAATGTTCAGTTTTGAATTACTTCTGTCAAAAACTTTTTTTCTAAAGACTAAAAAAGTGAAGCTGCACCTTTTCACTTAAATTATTTCTCTACACACAATAATTGAAATATTTTGTCTATTAATTTAAATTATGTATTAATATTTATTTAAATTAAAATATGAGCCCTTTAATGCTAGATTTTTTATATTAGTATGACTAAAAATAAGTATTGTGTCTTTTTTTCAAAATAATTTTCATAGTTGTTTTTAAATGAGAAACTAATGGAATGATGAAAAAACACCACACCTACCTATTGAATTCAGCTCTTGCACTATTTAATAGTCTAAAATTCAACCTGAAGCACATTTTTCACATGAGAACACTTTTTAAAATCAAAGGTTCTTATTCCCAGGTGGACATAGCAATTATCTCACCATATAGCGTGGAAGCACACTTAGCATTAAAATTAAAGTTTAAAGAAATTTATACTTTTTTGTAATTTTTATGTTTAAAATCTTACATCTGGTTTGAATTTTAGTTTTTCATATGAAAAATTCACTTATTAGTGATTAATTTATTTATCTCATGAGATAACTCTAGCAACTTACAATATTTTTAAAGGTTCTTCATGAAATTTATCATGAAATCTTCCAGAATCTCATATATGTATTAATTTTACCAAATGCTTATCAAAAAACTGCTTATTAGGTGAAGAATGTCTAGAAAAAAAAAGAGAGAAAAAATTAACTTCATTTTAATTTTAATCATCTTCTTGAATTTTTAAATTTCAAAAGCTGGGTTAAAATTTACTATTACAAGAATTGTACTTCTTTCCAGAAATATAATCAAATGATTTTTCAAATATTAGTGGTTAGTATAAAATAGCTGTGAGAATACAGCATTGAGTCAGAGATTAGGAAAACACATTGTTATCTTTAATTTGTTTATTTCTGTTTTTTTACTGTATTCTAGAAGAAATTTATTTTAGAATTTCAAAGGCTCAACATTTTTTCTAGATAACTTAATTGAATTTAAAATAATTATAATGCATAATCAAAAAATGGAAAACTAAATCAAAGAAATATTTAGGCCATATGGTTTAAATTAAAGCTCCAAATTTTCCATTAAATGGATTTTTCAAAAAAAAAAACAGTCACCAATTTTATTAAATATTTTTCTGAAAAAAATTATTATAATCATCAGACAGGTTAAAAGAAATATTTTAGAAATAAATTATATGATTTTCATTCTTTCTACTGATCAATTGCAAATCAAAACTAAAATTAAACTGTGTTTTATAAAAAAATACTGTGAATTGATCAGATTCTTAAACTCCCCTTGCTTGAGTTTATATTAATTTTTCATTGAACTCTCAATATTATTTCATTTCCAAATTGTTCCTCCTTGGTTAAGTCACCAAAAAAATGGGCACCTGATAGCAGGTGCCAATCCCCATCTTTGACTTGACTCAATTTCAGCTCAGCTATAATTCTTATGGAAAAACTGTGCAATGAACAATGAGACCACTAGCTTGTGCAAAATAAAATCAAATTTACTCTCAAATCAAAACTGAATATAGGGATAGGTACCTTCTAGAAGGTTCCACTTGATATTTTGTGGTGAGAGCTTAAGAGGAGCTCAAAGTAAAGTTCAGTGCCATCTTGTTATAACTTCAGTCTGAGTTCCATCTGAATTCAAGTTGAGGACTTGCTAGAAAGTCCCCCCCCAAATATTGTGTGGTGAATTACATGTATCTTGGGACACAACTTTGAGATTATGATCCTGGGACCTCAGTATTTTAAGAATGACTCTTGGTTTCACCATGTCTTAATATAGGTCTTAAACATGTGTGTACTTCTTTACATTAAGGGATCTTTAATTAGAATTAGAAGCCAAGCTTTGATCCACCTCATGATTATGTGATTTTTTTTCTTTGATAAGCTTTCAGTAGTTTATTCTAGTATAACAGCTCAAAAAATCTTTCCAGAAAAGTGGATAAGTCATCATTTAGGCTTAGATAAAAAAAGAGCAATAAATTTTGTTTATTATTGAAATGATTATGGTTAGAAAATTATTGTTACTCTTTAGTTATCCACTGCATCAAAAAAGTTTTCCATGGAAACCTACATCAAAATATTTTTTGGTTTTTAATTCAGGTTTTCTTATTAATGGATAGCCTTGAACCACAGGATGTGCCTGAGTGATTACAAGAAAGCCAAATTTTTTCAATCATTCCATCAAGTCCTTTTTTAGATCAAGAACAAATAAGGCTTGTGTGTTTCTTGGAAGTGTATTATTTAGCTTCTAGTTACACTTCATCTAGTGTTTAATAAATTACTAGTTAGGAATTGATAGGTAGAATTGTCTAAATACAATAGGTTATAGTAAAAGTATGGGTGTCTTTCCCTCAAAGAGTGATACAAAATCTGTTTTTCTCTGGTATAATATCATTTGTGCACCACGTGTATTTATAGATATTTTTTTTGCTAGTAATATCTATCTTTCAAACCATATGTATTTGTGTTATTGAGGGTTTTTTTTGAAATGGAATCAGCTAGACTCTGGATAGAATCATAAAAACTAGATCATGACATATCTACAGGTAGATATAGTTGATAGCTAAATACATAAGTATGCTAAGTCATAACATTTCCCCTACTTTTATATAAACCTATGTCAGAATTTAAATAAAAAACTTGAACTAATAAGAAATAATGAAAAAATATAGTACTAATTTAAAGAGAGTTCAGAAAAAACCTGAAAGGCCAAAAATAACTAAAATCCAAGGTAATCTAATGAAATAGATGTATTTAATGAAAGTAAAGAAAATTAATATAATAAAAAAAATACATATCCACATCAAAATATACATATATCATCAAATAAAAAGAAAAGAGGGAAAAATTCTTTATGGGTAAGAGAGAAGGGAAACATTGAGAGTTGAGACAATTGATGTGAAAATTGAAGATTCAGAAAATTTGTAAATTGGGGGTAAGGCTCAAAGCTTAATTTTACAGACTTGCTCTTGTAAGGGTGTAGATTTTTGGTAAAAAAGAGATGAGGGTATAGGGGATACTTTATTTTAAAGCCAAAATATAGAAAATTTAAAATATTTAGAGAATAACATGTTTGTGCCTTTTTTTTCACATTTATGAGCAGATTTTTGAGACTGGTAGCCTTTTGAGGCCAAGGTGAAGGGGATAACAAGAGTCAAAGATTATGAGAGAGATGGATCTGTTTCTGTACACTTAATCAATCAGGGATGAGTTTGATAAGACACAAGATCACACCTGTATCCTGAATCAGATATAGGGGGAAGTTTTTGTTAAAAAAGAAATAATTTGTTCTACTAAAAAATATGGCAAGCTCAAATATTACTTGTATTAAAAACTTGAGCTGCTGAACTACCATTAAGGACTTCTAATATCCTTTTAGCATGGGATCAGTTAGACTCCAGATAGAGCTGAAGAAATAAGATTATAGCATGTCCACAGTCACACTATGCACCAATTAAGATGTTCCTAATGGGGATATTTTAGGGGAGGGACATATGGACAGAGAAAAATTGTAAGAAAAATAAGTGTGAGAAAAATAAGTGCAAGAAAAATACTTTTAAACCACAGGAATTTCTGTTATATCATTTATTTTTCTTAAAAATTTTTTTTTCTTTTTTAATTTTTCACAATTTTTTAAAAAAAAAATTCATTGTTGCAAATAATTTTATCACACTTAAGTTTATTGCACTTAATTTCCTTAAATTTAATTTTCAGACCTTCTGTCCCTCACTGAAATATCTCTAGCTCATGCATGGATATCCCTATCAGGGATATCTTACTTTGTGTGTAGTGGGTAGATATTGTTGATAGATAAGTACATAAGTATGCTAGGTCATAACATTGCTTTCCTTAAATTATTTTCAGCCATGTTAGTAAACTCATTTGGTATGCATATTTTACTGACTTAATCCTCATTTTTTTCTCAATTAGACCCCTGTAAATAAATTTTTCTGTAGCCATTCATTCAAATGAGAAAAGTTTCTGGAGTAATAAAACCTACTTCTGTAAGTCACAAATAATCACACCACTTTTTTCAAACCATCTGTTATCTACTGTACCTAGACATGCTTCATTACTTACTTATCTATTTTTTCACTCTCACTTCACACCATATTAGAAACTACACTTCACCAATATACACTTTATTTTTACATTTTGACCTTTTCCCACACCCTACAACCATTATTTGCTTAAACTGACCCCATAATGTCAGCTGAAGCCAATAGAAAATTTGATTATGTGCATTTATTTTTTTGTCATGTGATTGAAAATGTATGTACATGCAGATAGTTTAAAAATTCTTGGAGCTTTCTTTCCTCTTATCCCCTAGCAACATCTACCTAAAGTCATGTTTTTGGCAGTGGATGGGAGATGGAAAACCTAAAAAACTTTCTGAATTGGCTGTAATTCTGCGCTTCCACAACTTAACATTTGATGAATGTGAAAATTTTTCTGATGAATATTTGATGTAAACTTTATATAGTCAAATTTCTTTGCATACAGGTGATGAATATTGCAAGAAATTTATAAATGGTGTATATAAAATGCATGTAACTAATGAGTATTTTTCTGGAATAAATGGAGATTCTCTTATTTTATAATAGTATCTAACTTGTACACCATATGTATTAGATCATCTACAGCTGTTCCAGAATATATTCTTTTTTACATGAATTTTAAAGGAACAATTTATTACTTTCTTGAAATATTCATCACCTGCATGTAAAAAAATTAAGTAAAAACAATTTATGTCAAATATTCATCACTAACATTTTCAAATTCATTAAGTCTTAGGTTAAGGTACAAAAAAATTGTGTCTGGAAGTTTGGGTAGTCAATTATATTTACAGCCAATCTATAAAAGTTTTTTGGTTTTTCATCTCACATCCACTTCCAAAAAACATGAATTTAGGTAGCTTTTTTCAGGGGATAAGAGGCAAGAAAGCTTTTTGAAAATGCTTCACCTTTATCAAAACATAATTTGATTAACTAATCACTTATATATGATAATTTTTTTTCTGTTATACTATTTTCATACCCACTTTTTTCTTTTATTCTTTTCTCTATACTGTTATATTCAGAGAGTTCTATTTCCATTTATTTTAAGATTTCATCACTTGAATTTATTTCTATATATTCTTTTTCTATATTTAGTTTATATTCTACAATTTTATCTTCTTTCTCACTATTATATGTACCTTCTTCTTCCTCATTTGTTGTTCCAATTTCTTTTTCTTCTTCTATATCTATGTCTATGTTCAGTATTTTCTTATTCGGTCATTTGTTATTATAATTTCACTTTTTGTTACATATATAACATTTTATATTAGGGTTTATTAGTTTTTTTTAATTCTAATTTTTCTTTTTATGTTCTTGTTGTCCTCTCTTATAATTTGGTTCATAAAATATATTTGACCTGTATAATAGATCATTTTGTATTAAATCATAAATTTGATGGCAAAAAGTGTCAAGTTTCTGTCCTCTTTTCTATCTTTCTTGCATTTTATTTTTTATCTTAACAGGTAGTTTTAGGATGAAAAGTTCTATAATTTCATCTTCATCCTTTGTTGTTTATATTTCTTTTAATTTGTATTCCAAATTCATGAAGAATCCTTCTGGATTATTTACTTTTGCTTCATTTAATTAATTATTATTAATGTAACTTCTCATCCTCACTTTCCATGTTATTGTAGAGAATTCTTCAATTATTCTTTCTCTCCAGTCATTCCATTTTTTTAATTTAAAGTCTTATTTTTAACTACCAAGCCCTAGCTTCTTCTTTTAATGTTGAACCTATTTTTGATTTAATATATATATCTGGAATATTAAGATAATTTTTAAGTACTTCAATTTTATTTATAAATTTCATATGATTATATGTCCCTTCCCTGTAGAATACTGGAAATTTTTTAATTATTGGGTAGTATTTTGTATTTATTTTCTCTTTATATTCTTCTTCTTTTTTATTCTTATTTTTAGTTATTTCATGTTCAACTTTATTTAGTTTATTCTTAATAGGGGGTATCAAAGTTAGAAATCTTCTATTTTAAAATACCTATTTTTTTCCCCAAACCAACTTTGATTATTTTTTAAAATATGCCATAATGTTCCCCCAAAACACCTTTTTACTGAGAATTAATGTGAAGTTTTTGGCTTTCTTTTTGTGTTGGGAAACACCTTTTAAATAATTACAAATTTATAAATTTGATACCCCTATTAATTTATAAGGGGAAGTTAAAAATAAATATATTACCATATGCAGTGGACATCACTAAAAGTAGATTTAATGATATTTAATTATTAAGGATAAGAGAATACAACAGTAGTAGCTTTAAAATACCAAAAGTATCAGGTTTTGGTTTGTGGTAAAAGCAGATGATGATTTACCCTAGAAATCACCTTGTATATCTTATTTCATTTTTAATATTTATATGTGTTTTATTCAATTATATATATCTATTCATCCCTGTATTTACTTTATAAGCACCCCTGACTATTTATCTTCTTGAATTCATATTTCTGCATTTATTTAAGTGTCTTTATTTTTCTTTATGCTGTTCCTGCTTCCTTATCTTACTACAACTATGTTTCTGTATTCATCCCTGCATTTAACTTTTACTCCTGTATTCTTATTTTTATTTCTTCTTTATTCTATTTTTCTTTAATTTTTTTTCTTAATTAGTTTATTCCTTAATTTAATTTTATTGAATATTTTGTCAGCTATTTATTGTTCCTATCTGACATCACTTGAGTCATTTCAAAATAAATTTCCACATTCAACCACTCTATGCAGTATCTTTTATTATAGTTATTATTCAACCCTGGGACTTTCACAATCATTATATAAAACTTGACTACTAATTATTTTGCATTTCATTTAATGTTCTCATTGAATAACTTGATATGGAAGAATAAGATTATATTATTTCCTATGTATTTTTAGAGCGTACTTTTCATTGTGTTCACTTGGAATATATATTAGTTATTGAGGTTTGGAACATGAATCCAATAGTGTAAAATAGTTAAAATAGATATAATTTGGTGATTAGTAGTGACTATAGTGTCTATTAATTTTAATACAAGAAACAGTGGTGGAATCAAGGATGTAAGTAATTATCTGCAAGTGAGATGAAAAATTAATAATAAATTGGCAGGGAGAGGGGTGAATTAATGATGTGAAGTAAGTTCACACTAAAATTTGCTTTAAAATTACATTAGAAGTAGTGGTGTAGCTCATGGAGGTCATGGTTGTTTGTTTTGAAAGGGTAACCTGATTTCAGAAAATTTTTGACTGACCCAGTGTAGCAATAATTTTGCACAATATTGTGCACATTGGAGTAAGGATTTCCAAAATGTTGGGAAATATTCATTATTTTATTAAGCCTAGCTTCCAGGAAAATGATTTTGGGCCTTGCTTCAGGTATGAGTTGAAGCCTTCAGGCATGAGCTGGAGGCATATTCCAAGAAAACTGCCAAAAGAAAAATGAGTGGTTCCCGGTCAGTCAACAAAAAAAAGATGAAAAATACAATAAAAACTTACCAGATTAAAAACAAAGAGGAAAGTAATCAGATTAAAAATCTATAGAACAATAAGAAGGAAGATGGTTGAATGATTAAAAGATCTAAATGTGGCAGAAAAAAATTCATAGAATAACCCAAAGCAATTGGCCAGACCCTGAACAGCAGGTAGAAATATGTATATTCCACCTAATAGGGGGTTTCCATTCTGGAAAATCTGCTTTTTACTTAAGTGTGGATTTCAAAGCAAAGCAGCACTTAAATTTTGTAAAAAAGTAACTTATTTCAAAAATGGGTGTCAGTTAGGTGCTCAAATCAGCACTTTTTTCCCATTTTTTTCACATCCACTTGTTGTAAATATCATCCATGTCACATGCGACACACTGATATCCATCCCCTCATATATCCTTGGCACACACCCCTCACTGGAACTCACAAAATTCTATTATTGAATTCTGAACAGGCATGTTTCCCTTATTTTTTAATTATTTCTTCAACCTCTTAATCTCTTTTCTTGTGATTTACCAGTTTCAAAATTCATCCCATAAAGTCCAGAACTCAAAAGACAACTCACAAAATGCTTTATCAAAAAATTCTCCTTGTAAAGTAAACCCCTCACCTGATAAATCCAAGTCTGGACAACTAAAAAAGGAAGATTATCTTATCATCATCAACTTCTTAAAATTAAATCAAATTACAATGCATGTTTTGGATGTGAGAATTACACTTGCATTGGAGGTCCGCCTTCATCAAAGGTAAATGGCTTCTTGTTGATGGAAAAAAAGTGATGAAGAAAACAAAAGGGAGAATAAACATCAATCCTAAGCAAAAGAAGTAGAGGTTCAAATTTTATCAATAAAAATATAAAAAGGCTCATTTCTATTCCATTTCCACTGGCTTTGGTATTGAAGATTATGATTTGGAGATTTAAATTACTAATGTTTCTGAAAATCTCAATGTCATGTGTCCTTTCTATGAGTAAATGGATATTCTTTTTGGTTCCCAAGTTAACATCAACCCTTGGTTTCTCCACAATACTACCAAGTATATGCTCTCTGGTTCTCGACTATCCAGTATTCCTTTTGTCAGTCAGTACACTAGACTTACCCAGTAAATAATTAATTATTTACTAGAGTAGATCTATGCCTTTACCTCTCATTTTATTAGTTATACTTACTTTTTAAGTTACTTATAATAATTTTAACCAATTAATAAATAAAATTAAGTAAATATATAACTTTAATGTTCCCTCATTTTTTATTCCTTGACAGTGCCCTCATGAAAGCTGAAAGGTAAACTAAACTATAAAAATACTAAATATTAAAATTACATATTTTTTATTTTACTTTGAAATTTACAGAAACTTAAAATAAAATCAAATAATTTATAATTGAAATTGACATATACAGATAAATACTGTATATGAGTACGTTCTTTATAGAAAAACTTTAATTATTGGAAATTTCTATCTGTGGAATTTTTCTTTCTCTGATACTCATGTATATAGAATCGTGGTTCTGTAGTTTCTCTCCTTTTTGCCTATATAAGGCCTCTCAATCTGGCTGTTTTCATTTATCTCATTCTTACTTTAAAAATATATTTTATATACCTGAAACCAATCTATTACTACTGTTACTACCTTAGTATTTACATCTGTTTATTTCTAAGTCTTTAAAGTAATAATAATAATAATTTTCTTACCTTTTCATTGAGTAATAATGTATAAAGAAATAAATATGTACCTATCTGTAATATTTTGAGCATTCCTTCACCTTTCATTTACGTTGGACCACAAAAAAATCTTCTAGATAAAAAGCACCCCTTGACACCTATCAAGACGCCTGTACTTCATGGACATCAGATCCTTGCAGCCTCTCACCATAGTTAAGCTAAAGGTGATCCTGACTATCAAGTAGAACAATTATTTTGGAGCAGATCTGAGTCCTCAGAGACCCACTTTTTTGATGTATGTTTACTTTTTATTTTTTCATAAATCCTTAACTAAATATCTCATTTTTTTCTAGTCTCCCCCTACTCAAAATCAAATTTCTATAAATAATAAGAATTTCAGCAATGAGAATCCTGCTTTGAAAGATGCTTTATATGAAATTCCCAAACCCTCAAGCTCAAACTCAAATCTAAAGCATTGAGCCACAACTTCTATAAAATTTAACCATCTTTTAAAATGTGGTAATACTACAACAAGCTTTTTTGGGCTCTCTTGATGATTATTTTAAGAAAAAAGATATAAGTAGGAATTTTTCACTATATATCTTATTCAAAAACATATTTATTTATTTTTTCTATTCAATTTTCTCAGTAAAATCCTCTATTGAAAAAAATGCACTCAACTTTGAGAAGATGAAGTTAGAGCATATGCTAATGAAAGATCAAAAGCCTTAAATTTGGAGGGATTTTTTTTACTTCAATAAAACTTTGAACAGGCCAGAAAAGAGTTCATCTTTTCTCAGAGAAAACAAAAGATCATGAATTTCAAAGAGATATGGCAGTCATAAATTGGAACATCAAGAAAATTAAAAAAAAGAATTCATTATGAAATGTTTAAAAAACAGCCAATTTTATGAGGAAATTAAAAAAAAATTACTTGAACTTTTTAATTTATTATATGTTTTTTAATGGTTGTCTCATATTTGAAATGAAGATATATTTTTGCTGATTATATTCATTTACCCCCTCTTGGTAACTTCAAATTGAATATTTGTAATGGTAAATTTCCATTTGCAATGAAAATATCTGAATTACCCTCTTCATTTGTTTCCCCTCTCTTCTCAATTTCAAATTGCATATTTTTCCCTATTGCATAATTTTTCAGTCATACACTCTCCCTATCTCTCAAAAAATTGACATTCCCTTAATTCTCATTTCCCCTATCCCTCAACTACTTTTTAGGAATTTTTGATTGGAAGTGTTCTTTGCTATCCTTGGGAAAAAAAATTTTTATCATTTGGAAGCACTTTTAGAATTTTTAAGTTTTATTTTTTATTTTTGGTTTGGTAGAATTTTTTGCTTTCATTTGGTGGAGTTTTTAGCATTTTTGGAGGTGTTTTTTGATATTGTTTGGCAGCAGTTTTTGATATTGTTTGGATGTTTTTTTAATATATGCTTAGAGATGTTTTAGGCTATCTTTTGAAAGCATTTTAAGCATTTTTGGTGGTGTTTTTAGAGTTTTTTGGCAGAATTTTTAGTAGCGGTTTTTTCAATTTTTTGGTGGAATTTTACATGTTTTTGGCAGCATTTTTTTCTATTTTTTGGAAGTTTTTCTTTACTTTTTTGGTAGAATTTTCAGCTATCATTTTGCAGTGTTTTTTGAAAAATTTTAAAGGGCTTTTTTGGGGTTTTTTATAGGCATTATAGAATGATTTTAATATCAAGTCAAATTGACAATGACAATTATATTTCCCCTTTATTTTATCATATCTAACTTCTCTTTATTCCTATTAACATTCCTATATAACTTCATTCTCATCTTTAACCAATCAAAAAAAAATATCCAAAAATTAGAAGAAAAAATTGAAAGAAAGAAATAATGGTGTGAAGCTTTCTTTGTTCACTTAACAGGTATCAAATGTTTCAAAACTGGTGTTTTTAAGAAAAAAATATGTTAAAAGTTTACCAGAAATTATTAAAGCCTTACCAAAAGATGATGGGGATCAAGTTATAGTGGTTTTCAGTAATGGCTTCAAACCTCACTTTATCTTACAGTTTTATTCTTTTCATGGACTCAAGATGTAAATTTTAATTTCTTGTCAGATATTATCTTGACTTTATATCAAATAGCTTTTATTAGGCAACCATTGACTAATAAAATCAAGTATAAAGGGATTATTATTTGCCTTGGATGTAGACCAGGGTATGACAAAGGAACTTTATTTGGTAGGTATAATTATTTTAAATTGAAATTCTTCATTCTCATTCTTATTTTAATAATTTCTTTAGGAATATATTCTTTGCTTAGAGAGATTATTTCTGAAAAAATTAAAGAAGATTTTTAAAGGTGGAATACTTTGGGTTCTTTTAAATTTTTTTTGGAAAAATGTTTGCAGAAATTCTGTATCTCTGCTTTTTAAACTAATAATGAACTTCCAATGAAAATGGGACTAGCTAGTTGGTAAGATTCTGAATGGATTATTTTGAATGAAAGAAATATCTTCTCTTCTCACTTTATCAATACTTATGGAGGAATTCATAACAAGATTCACTTGGACAGAAATGACTCAAATAATCTTAATTTTGGTCTCTTCTCTTATATCAACCATAAAACAACTTGCCTGATTCCATCTCCAAATCTACTTATAGAACATTGTTTATGTTTTCCAGATCACAAATGTTTTATTGAGATTGATTTAGGAAGCAAAATTACTTAAACAGTTTCAAGTTCTTCTAGTAACAACCATCAAACAACAAGAGACCCCCCTGGTTTTGAATCATGTGATAACTTCACCCATTTTTTGTGCTCATTTCAGATAAATCAAGACATAATAAATTATTTTAGAAAGTTAAGAAAGGAATTCTCTGTTGAAACAAAATATCCAGGTATACATGCAAAATATGGGATATAAGAAATGTTGTCAATTTTCTCTTTCAATGTCATAATTTTATTTATACAAGTCATTCATCCACTTCACTTACTTGAGGTTTTAGATCATTGGGCTGTGTTGCTGTGGTTCATTTCTACATATTAATTTGTGAAATTTTTTCTTGAATATATTTGTGAATCACAATTATTTTCTTGAAGTCTAATTACTTTATATTTATGTTTGGCTCTGAAAGACTTGTATATTAGGGGTTGTCAGTTCTGGAAAATTCACACTTAACTTAAGTGCGGATTTCAAACCAAATCCACACTTAAATTTTGCAAAAAATTCACTTATTTCAAAATGGGTGTCAGTTATGACTTCAAATCAGCACTTTTTTCCCAATTTTTTTTCACAACCACATGTTGGCCACATCATTGTTTCCTTGCTTGCCCCATCCCTGTAACATGTGACACTCAGACCTCAATACTCTCATCAATACTTGGGAGACACCCCTCACTGATATTTGAAACATTTTATTGTCAAATTTTAACCATGCATGTTTTTTTCCTTCTTTTTTATGTTTTCAACCTCCCCAAATCAGATGTCTGCCTTCATCAAACTTCAATTGCTTTTGTTGATGGTAAATGAAGTAAAAAAAGAAAAAAAAGTGAGAATCAAGATCAATCCTAAGTAAATGAAGGAGAAGTTCAAAAGCTATCAATCAAAATATAAAAAGTCTCATTTCAGTTCCATTTCCACTGGCTTTGGTATTGATGATTATTATTTTGAGTATGGAATTACTACTGTTTCCAAAAAGCTCAATGTCATGTATCTTCTCTATGAAGAAATGAATATTCTTTTTGGTTCCCAATTTAATAGCTACCTTTAATCTTAACTATAGTAGTTAAATCATGAGATTCTTATAACACCATTTTTACTTACTGGACTCTAAAATATTGCACTTTTGGAATTTCAGATGGTAAAATAATACTGACACCTTGGCAAAAAAACTCATCACCAACATAATTTTTTCACCTCACAATCAATTTGCATTTCTAAATAAAGCTAAGTCAACAAAATTCTATATCTGTTTGAAAAAATTGGCAATACCCTCCCCTGCATTTTATTGAAGCAAGGGATGGGTATCACTAACTTTTTCTAAGTCATCAATTTTCCACGTCAGATTTAAAAATTTGGCAATACCCTCCCTTGCATTTCATTGAAGTAAGGGGTGAAAATCACCAAAATTTAGAATAATTCCATATATTAATAAATAGATAAATAATATAAATAAAATTCACTAGTTTTAAAGTAATGAAAATTCCTCAAGCCAAAATGCAGACCAAGTCTAGAAAATAAGTTTGGGACTTTCCACAAGTATAGGCAAGATGAACCCCATGAAAAAATTTAATGTAATCATGATTAACATTTATACAACACAAGGTTGTTGGCTCATTACTTTATTTAGTAAATTTAAATATCAGACTTATTTATTAAAATTTTTTGAAAGAATAAAAAATATTCAATGATTTTACAAATCTTCAAACTTTTTTTATCAACCTAAAGGCTTGTAAATTTATTAATTTTACCTTCTTTTTTTACCTTGTTTATTTGTTGGACTAACTTTTGACTTATCTGATAAGAGAAGCAAAAATGATTGAAGGGTTAGGCATATGAAAATGGTAAGAAAAATAAGAAAACACAATTTGATGTAAGTGCAGAATAATAAGTAAAGAAAAAGGTAGTTTGAGGGATTTGGAAGGATTAATGTATGATGTAAATTTTATGGTATGCATTATGAGATAAATAAATGTGAAATTGGGAAAAAAGGATCAACTTAAAAGGTCAATATCTTAGCAACCACTGAGCCAAATTCTAATCTGTTTTCTGGAAATGAAAGATAGGCTTCAGAAGTATCTTCAGCTAACAGGAAAGTAGATTCAAATAAACCTAACATTAATACTGACTCTTATTTTCAAAATTTCACAAAATCTTGAAAAGTTATGATGAAATTTTTAACAAGAGGAAGATAAACGCCTAGATAAGCATAGGAATATGGAAGGATAAATTCCAGATGTAAATGTTATGATATGCATTATGTTATAAATAAAAGTGAAATTTGGAAAAAAAGGCTCAACTTTAAAGGTCAATATCTCAGCAACCACTGAACCTAATTCATATAATCTTACTGTACATGAAATGTAGGCTTCAAAAGTATCTTCAGCTAAAAGGAAGGTTGATTCAAATAAACCTGACCCTAATTCTAACTCTGATTTTTGAAATTGCACACAAACTTGAAAAGTGATAATAAAAATGACAACATGAGGAGTTGAATAAGTTCACTGTTATCAAGATATGAGTCCTACATATATTTAAGTATGAAATTTTCATAGAAAGAAAGAGATATTATATAGACATGTAAAAAAGGAGATGAAACTTACCTTGATTGAAAGGTAGGAAAAATAGAGTGAGAAAGAGTGAAGTTGTAATTTGGGGAAATTGAATATGGAGCAAGTTAGATGCTTAAAGAATGTAAAATGAATGTTTTTCAATGACATTAAACCAAAAAACAAGTGAAATAGGTGAAAGGGGAAATAATGACCAAGCCAAGGAGGGATGAAGAGTAGGATGATGGAGCTATAAAAAGAAAGAAAAGAGGGAGAGAAGGAAAAAGGTTAATTTTACCTTTAAAATCAAAAAATAAACATTACTAAAAAAATAAGGTACAAAAAAGAAAAGAAAACAGAGAATAAAATAAAATAAATTTATAATTAGAAAATATATAAGTAAAAATGAGAAAATGACTTACCTGGAGAGATGAGTTGGGAAAAAAATTGACATCAAATTAATTGAAGGATGAAAGAGGATATGTCAGCCTAAATATCCTTAGGACTGAGTATTTCTTATGTTTAAAATAAGATAACCTTAACTAGATTAAGCTTATATCTTAAAAATAAGGTTAAAATAATAATATATATTATTTTATTATATATATATATAATTATTATTCTATTATATAATTTATAATAGTTTAAATAGCTTATCCATGGCCTAATAATACTTATTAAGGTGTTAATGGAGTCATAATATACTTATCTTAAGTGGTATGAAGTAATTATTGACATACATAAGCTTATATGTATACATAAATCTCATATTCAGTGAAATATGCAGTATATTATGTATATTTAGGTATATAAGTGGGTTTTAGCCCCTTAATAGCCTATAACATTTGTTTTTCTGCTTATTTTAGGTCATTTGGACGAAATCAGTGGACTCACAACGCCTACAGAAGCATAGACACCTATATCAGGCGCATACACCCAGTTTGGACAACTAAAATTACTTCCTTGGATGGTTATTCACGGATTTATGGGTTGGAAAGATGTTTTTGGGTTAATGTGGATGCCTGGGGATGTTATTGGGGGCTTGGACATTTTATTTGTTTCCTTTATATGCTTTTAGTTTCATTAAATCTCTTTTTGATCATTTATTTTACCTGTTTCTTTATGGTATCCGCTTTTATCTGGGTTTTCTATTTATGGTATGACTCTGTGTTATTATTAATAGTGATGGAGGGTCCTTACTGGAGGTCTGGGTGTTGAAACTGCTTTAAGTGGAAGCCATGGGGAGGTGATGGGCCCTCACAGTGCTGTAATTGCCGGGGATAGCAGTGACATCATCTGGATTGAAGGTCTGTGCACTCCAGTGGATTTGGGTATAAGTAAGAAGGGATTTTGACGGTTTATTATCATCATTCAATTACTAAACTTCAAACAAACACTACAATACAATTATTAGTATTCAGAGATATATTATAAAGCCCTTATAAATTGATATTATCTTTATAAAAGCTATAAGTATATTTTATTCTTCTATTTTCCACCACTAGCACGCATTTAAATCCAGGTATTGTGAGTTTTATTTGAGTATAACTATTCTAATAGTCTTCCCCTGAGGTTTAATCACTAAATAATTTATTAATAAGTAGTAGGACCATAAAATAACACTATTATATCATACTTATATACTAGACTATACTGACAATGGGGGGTCTTTCCTTATATTTTACTTATTATTTAGTATAAGCCTTGGGACGTGATTTTTACCTTAGTACAGCTCAAAATTAACCAAATATTTGGGTCTGCTGCATATTAGTGGGTCATCATAACTCATTGGTTGCGGAAAAGAACCCTTATAATAATTGTTCTAATTTTTTATCATAAAAATTAGATATTTACAGTAGTAACTGTACCCAATATAAACCCAATTTCACTTGGTATTTGGACACCAATATAACACCCAATTAAATTGGTATTTGGCTAAAGCTTGGTAAGCTAATTATTAACCCTTATAGAGGTCTAGTTAAACTTATTATTATATTTTTAACATATTTTTTTCGAATTTTCTTATATTTTATTTAAATAAATAAAGATATAAATTCAGGGTAAGCTCCATTGCTTTTTTATTAGTAATATAATTGCTAATATTATTTGTCTACTAATTCCACAGAGTTTTTTCTTTTTCTAGACGTAAAATATTGTCATTCTGAAAAATATGAGTGCTCCCCAGGATAGTGTAAGTGAAAAGCCTGCTTATAATACCAGGTCTAAAGCTAACAAAAACTTTCCAGGACATCACCATGGAGGGACAACAGTACCCCCAGCCAGAAAGCATGAGTATAGAGGAAAAGGACGCCCTCTTAAAAAGATAACTATAAAAAAGACGTCTCCTCCTCTTCAGGATCAACTGTCCCACCTGGCCAAACAGGTTCTGAAGTTGGAGGAATCAAAATCTCTCATGTTCAAAGAAGTAGAGCAGTTGCAAAACAATTGCAAGGTAGGATTTCAGCAGATGAATCAGGCAATGGCAGAATTAAAGGGAGGCCAGCCCAGTCAATCAAATCAGCAACCCCCTACCCAAGGAGGGTCCACTCACTCCCAGGAGAAAATCCTGGAAGACAAATGGAAATGGGACTGGTTTCACCAACAGTGGACAAGCCACAGTTGCAACAGGGATCCACCCCCTCATCTGACTTCCTCAGCTCACCCTTACAAGGGAAAAAAGCGCCAAAAATCAGGACTGGCAACCATCCCTTGGTAAGTAACTTACCCTCTCAGATTAGACATAATACTGATAATTACAATATAGGTAATTCTATTGATGTTAAATCTGTACAAAAAATAGAGGAGGATTTAAGAAATTTAGGTTTTAGAGTAGATACACCTGACTTGTCTTTTGTCCATAATAACAGTACTATATACAATGATAATACAGTTAATCCTCAGTTGCAACCACCTACTAGTGAGATGAGAAGTTCACAGGAGAGTGAGAGAATTGAAAAGGAGGACATGGAATATTTTAACAATAATCCAACTGTCCATAGAATTGTTTCAGCATTGTGGAATAGAATGACTGATTGTGAGGAACAGACAGTTAAGCTCACTAGTGATACAATTTCATCCTTGACATTGAACATTTCTCAATTAGCAACACGTAATAAAGAATTAGAGAAAGAACATTTGTCTCTAACTCTTAAATATGATTCATTGAGTAATAAATATAATGACCTTTCAAACAAATTTTGTGAGTTAGAAAAATTATATGAAACACATTTATTAAAAACTGAATCAAGAACAAAGTTATCTTTTGCACAGACAAATCAAAGTGTCTCTGAGCTGCTACAAAGATTAACTAAAGTTGAGATTGAAACTGCCAATCTACTGATGAACCAGGATAATCATAAGTATAATCAAAATAATAATAATCCTTTCATTGGCAAAAGTGAATCTCATTCCTTCCCTGTACCACCACAATTAAAACCATCTGGTGGTAGTGTCAAATCTGAAAATGTAAGTCACAAATCCGTGCAGGAAGAAATACAAGACCATTTATCAAAAGTGAATGAGTTGTTTAATTTACCTAAGATTAGTGAGATAAAATCCAATCAGAAGAACTGGCCTAAAATAGATCAGTACCCAACTTATGATGGGGAAGCCAGCTCTGATTGGCAACATTTTATTCAAAGAATTGACAACTTGAAATTCTCATATAAGTTACCAGATGAAGAGATAACATCAAAATTAATTTCTTTATTTAAGGATGTTGCTTTATTATGGTTTGAAGCTGTCTTAAGTGAGGGTAGAGACTACTCTTGGGCTGAATGGAAACAACTTATTCAAAAACAATTTGGAGGTTCTAAATTCAGGCTTACTCAGCAGAGACTGTATGAGAAGACTAGGTATAATCCGTTGAATGGTGACAAACCTATGGTATTTTTAATGAATTTAAACAAAATATTAAAAGCCATTGAGCCTCATATGGATTTTAACTTATGGAAAGATAAGATAATATACAAATTACCTATATCTGTCAGAGACATTGTTGTAGCTAGAACATTAAATGTTACTGAATATTCTGACTTTATTAATATTTGCAATGAAATATTATTAAACCATAAGTATGAATCAAGGTATTCCACTTATAAGCAAAATGTTGAACCTGTAAAAACTCAGAATTCAAAAATACTTCAGGAGAAGCAGAAAAAACCTACTGCACCTGTAGTACCTAAAAAGTATGAAACAAATACTTGTTATAAGTGTAACAAACCTTGGGTCAAAGGTCACAAATGTGAGAAAAACATAAATATTGTTGAAAATCAATGTGAATCTGAAACTGAAACTGAAAAAAGTAAAGAATCAAGTGATTATGACAGCAATATCTCATATAGTGATGAAAATGAAGTCTGTATGTTGGAAGATGATTTGTCCATCTTTGAAAATCCAATATTAAATATGGACTCAAATGAATCTTTAATGAATTTTGAGGATGCTGAAATCATTAAGGATATACAAGCTGATAACTTTAGAATGACACCTATCACGGTTCCAGCTATCATTTCTGGTGAAAATGTTAATATAGTATTGGACACAGGAGCTGCTGGTTCAGTTGTTTCCACTAATACATTACAGAAAGTTGATAGTGAATATAAGTTTAAGCTTGAACCACTTCACAATAAAAATTGGAGAGGTTTTGGATCAGTACTACACCCCATTGGTAAATACAAAGCTTCTGTTTTCTTTAAACACCAACATGGTTATGTAAGGGTAACTTGTGACTTTGTAGTAATGGATAATACAAATTGTAGTAACTGTTTTATCATTGGAAATGATATTCTGACTAAATTTGGTGTAAAATTAGACCCTGCTAATAACAATTTTACAATTGGCATGAATGGTAAAAGGAAATTTAAAATAAATTCTTTTAACACTATCTTACACATTGAGTCAGTAACAAATTCCCCGTCTAAAGGAAGAAAATCCAATGAGTTGGAACTTCTGGAAACAGAAATTTCAAAAGCATCATTTGGCACTCAGATAAGTGAAACTGAGAAAGATAATATTTTGGAATTAATTAAAGCTTTTCCAATGGCTTTTGCACATGGTACAAATGAACTTGGCCTTGTAAAAGAACATGAAATGAAAATTAGTTTAACCTGTGATATGGATAATATTCCTGCTAGTCTTAAAAAGAAACCATACCCTGCTTCACCAATGAAGAGGAAAGACATAGAGGATAATATTAAGATGTTATTAAAAATGAACATTCTTGAGAAGGTTGAAACTACACCAAAATATTGTGTAATATCACCAGTGCTGATTTCTTATGAACAAGATAAAGCAAGACTGTGCGGTGATTATAGAGCATTAAATACATTTACAGTAGATGATATTTATCCCCTGCCAAGGATTGCCTCTATACATGCTACCCTTAAAGGTGCTAAATATATAAGTTGCCTAGATGGAAATAAAGGGTACCATCAAATTCCTGTTGAAAAGAATTCACAGAACTTTTTGTTGATAACAACACACATGGGAATTTATAAGTATGTCAGAATGCCATTTGGACCAAAAATGCTCCATCAGTATTTCAGAAGTTAATGGATATAACATTCCATAATGAAATGATTGAGGGATGGTTAATGGTATACATTGATGACATCATAGTGTTCTCTAAAACTTTTGATGAACACTTAATCCATTTAAGGAAAGTATTTCAGAAAATGGATGAAATAAAAATGACCCTTGCATTGAAAAAATGTAAATTTGGGTTTGAATCTTTAAAAGTGCTTGGTCATATTGTATCTGGCTTACAAATATGTGTAGACCAAAATAAAGTGGCTGCAATAAAGAATATTCGAATTCCTCAAAATGTGAAGGATGTACAATCTTTTCTTGGAATGTGTGGTTATTATAGACAATATATAAAAAACTACCAATCAATTGCTGCACCACTGACCACACTGATAAAGAAATCTGAAGCTTTCATTTGGAATAATGAAAGACAACAAGCTTTTAATAAGTTGAAAGAATGTTTAATGACAGCTCCTATCTTGGGATTACCAGCTTTCCAATTTCCTTTTGTATTATATACAGATGCAAGTTTTATTGGACTGGGTGCTGCTTTGCATCAAAAACAACTTATTGAAGGTAGAATGTCAGAAGTAGTAATCTGCTATATTTCACGTACTCTGAGAAGTGGTGAATTGAAATATGGTGCTACTCAACTTGAATGTTTGGCAGTAGTATGGGCTCTTGAAAAGCTACATTATTACCTTGAAGACCAAAAATTTGAGTTAATAACTGACTGTAGTGCAGTTAAGTCACTCTTAAACATGAAAACTCCTAATAGACACATGTTTAGATGGCAATTAGCTGTACAAGAATACAGAGGACGGATGACTATTACACATAGAGCAGGAACCTTGCACTCTAATGTAGATCTGTTATCTAGAGTACCTCTGCCTAATAATGATGATAATCCTGCTTATGTTCCTGAATCAGATATTATTAACATTTATGGCATTTATATTGTAGATCTTGAGGATGAACTTATGCAATCAATTCTTGATAATTATAATTCAGATCCTGACTTAAGTAAATTAACTACAATATTAAATGATCCATCTAATGCTTCAATGAATGTTTTAATAAAAACATTACCAAATAAGTATAAAGAGGCATTAGAGAAAGGAAAATTTTCCATTGAGGATGGTTTTATATATTACAGGAAATAATTAAGTAATGTAATTGTAATTCCCCCTTCAATGAAGGAGTTAATGTTAAGTATATGTCATGATGATATATTAGCAGGTCATTTTGACTACCATAAAACATTAACCAGAGTAAAAAACACAGCTTGGTGGATTAACATGTCTGAGGATGTTCAGAAATATGTTGAAACATGTGATTCTTGTCAAAAATCTAAAAGATTAACAGGAAAAAGAGCTGGTTTATTACAACAAATTGAGCAACCAAAAGCTCCATGGGAAATCATTAACATGGACTTTGTAACAGGTTTGCCAATAGCAGGGCATAAGAGTTATAACTCCTGCTGGGTAATTGTAGATAGATTTACAAAGATGTGTAAATTTATTCCTACCCACAAAGAGGTTTCTGCAAAGGACTTAGCTTTTTTATGGTGGACACAAATGTTAAATACAGCAGGTTTCCCCAAAGCAATAGTTTCTGACAGAGATCCTAAATTTACTTCTGAGTTCTGGACATCACTTATGGATGTTTCAGGGTGTCAATTAAAACTTTCTACAGCACACCATCCACAAACTGATGGGCTAGCAGAAAGAATGATACAAACCTTAGAAGATATGATAAGAAGATACTGTGCTTTTGGTCTTAATTTTAAAGACAATGACAAATTCACGCATGATTGGGTAACCCTTATCCCAGGTTTAGAATTTGCATATAATAGTACTGTACATTCTGTCACTGGAAAAAAGCCATTTGAGTTATGGTTGGGTTATGTACCTAATACCCCTGCTAAAACTCTTAATAAGTTACCTAGATTGGATATTCATCCAGGTACTAAATCTTTTCTTCAGATGCAGGAATTATGCAGAAAACATGCTCAAGAATGTATAAATAAGGCTTTTGAGTATGAAAAGAAAAGATGGGATAAAGCCCATAAAGAACAAATGTTCAAAGAGGGTGATGAAGTCCTTATTTCAACGCTACATTTCAATTTAAATGGTAATGTTAAATTGAAGGATCCATTCATTGGACCATTTGTAGTTAAAAAGATGGTTGGTAATAATGCTGTTGAGATTATTCTATATGCACCATATGATAGAAAACATCCAGTATTTCCTATTTCTCTTATAAAACCATACCATTCTAATGATACTGCTCTCTTTCCAAGAAGATCAGGAAGGCATAAACAGCAACCTGAAGAAATAGTGGAAAAAGCAGAAATTGAAAAGATACTTAAAAAGAGACACCTTACTAAAGAAAAGGGAGTTGAGTATCTATTAAGATTTAAAAATAAATCAAGTGAATATGACCAGTGGATTCCAGAAAATGAAATCTCTGATCTTAAAAATCTCTTGAAAAAATTTAAATCTAAATAATACTGTTCATTCAGTATATGTATTATAAAAATTATTTTTTTATTTTATTATTTCATTCCTTAAGATTAATTAAAATGTCTTAACATTTTTTTTATTGTTTTTTTTGGGGTGAGGGAGTGTCAGCCTAAATATCCTTAGGACTGAGTATTTCTTATGTTTAAAATAAGATAACCTTAACTAGATTAAGCTTATATCTTAAAAATAAGGTTAAAATAATAATATATATTATTTTATTATATATATATATAATTATTATTCTATTATATAATTTATAATAGTTTAAATAGCTTATCCATGGCCTAATAATACTTATTAAGGTGTTAATGGAGTCATAATATACTTATCTTAAGTGGTATGAAGTAATTATTGACATACATAAGCTTATATGTATACATAAATCTCATATTCAGTGAAATATGCAGTATATTATGTATATTTAGGTATATAAGTGGGTTTTAGCCCCTTAATAGCCTATAACATTTGTTTTTCTGCTTATTTTAGGTCATATGGACGAAATCAGTGGACTCACAACGCCTACAGAAGCATAGACACCTATATCAGGCGCATACACCCAGTTTGGACAACTAAAATTACTTCCTTGGATGGTTATTCACGGATTTATGGGTTGGAAAGATGTTTTTGGGTTAATGTGGATGCCTGGGGATGTTATTGGGGGCTTGGACATTTTATTTGTTTCCTTTATATGCTTTTAGTTTCATTAAATCTCTTTTTGATCATTTATTTTACCTGTTTCTTTATGGTATCCGCTTTTATCTGGGTTTTCTATTTATGGTATGACTCTGTGTTATTATTAATAGTGATGGAGGGTCCTTACTGGAGGTCTGGGTGTTGAAACTGCTTTAAGTGGAAGCCATGGGGAGGTGATGGGCCCTCACAGTGCTGTAATTGCCGGGGATAGCAGTGACATCATCTGGATTGAAGGTCTGTGCACTCCAGTGGATTTGGGTATAAGTAAGAAGGGATTTTGACGGTTTATTATCATCATTCAATTACTACACTTCAAAAAAACACTACAATACAATTATTAGTATTCAGAGATATATTATAAAGCCCTTATAAATTGATATTATCTTTATAAAAGCTATAAGTATATTTTATTCTTCTATTTTCCACCACTAGCACGCATTTAAATCCAAGTATTGTGAGTTTTATTTGAGTATAACTATTCTAATAGTCTTCCCCTGAGGTTTAATCACTAAATCACTTATTAATAAGTAGTAGGACCATAAAATAACACTATTATATCATACTTATATACTAGACTATACTGACAGGATAGGAGGAAAAGGATATAAGTGATGAAAGAAAAAAAAGAATGACTGAAAAATCATGCATTTACAGAAAGTATGCAATTTCATGTTGAGATGATGAAGGAAAACAAAGAGACTTGAAAAAAAGAGACTATAACAGAAAATTAAAAATCTAAGTCTATATGCAAATAAGAATAGCCATTCTAAGGAAAAATTCATGAGAATTCCTGAAAAACTTTCTAAAACTGGGTACAAATAGGTTAAGAAGTGTTTTGATGGTGTACTTGGGGTATGAAGTACTTGAGGCTTTCTTGGAAGAAGGTAACATTTCCTGGCCATTTTTGATAAAAAAAGAAAATCTTTTTAAAGATCAGAATAAGAATCACAATCAGGGTCCAAGAGGAGATCAAGAGCTTTGAAAGTCATTGCTTGATATAGCTTATCACACTTTGAGAGTGAGGAAGGCATGACTCTTATACAGTATAAAAATGTAAATGATGTACAATGTTTTGAGTTATGAAGTGTTATGCTGCAGAGTGCTGTGTACAAATGGGATGATGGTGACAAATCAGTTTAATTGTAAATTATGGTTAAATCAGCACTTTTTGGTTGAGAAAGTGAGGATTTGAGTGAAATAAGTGACTTATTTTATTTTGAAATCCACCAGTGTTGGGGCTAGTGTGTTTTGGAAATCCACACTTAAATAAATGTGGATTTGGTCAAATTTAAGTGTGTATTTTCCAGAAATGAAACCCCCTATTTTTTATTTATGCATTTAAATTGAGATTTGGAAGTCAGGACCTTTTACTAGGATAAAATGCAGGGGGAGGTATCACCAAATTTTTTTTGACATAAAAATTTAAGAAAAATTTTTTAAAAAAAAATTGTTTTATTTTACACTTATAAAATTTAAATGAATGTAATATACAGATTAGATAAATAAAAATTTATTCACTTACATGCATAAATTTTAGATTAAAAACATGATATTGATAATTTACTAGATTTTCATAGTACTTCTTAATTACATTTTAATAAAAAAAACTTGACTGACCAAGTAAATAAATTTCAACCTTGATATCCCCAGGACTGAGTAAAAAGTACTTATAAATTATTTTAAGCACATGGACTATACTTGGGAACAATAAATAAAGGTACACAAGTTGTACACATAAGTGAAAATTATGATAAAATAAACTATATGCCATTATAACACCTTATATACACACATTTATCCACATTTTATAAGTCTATTGTACTAGAGATTAAGTTGGAATATGCTAGTTAATATTAGGAACCTTAAAAATAAGGCTACATAATTTTTTAAGTAGACTTAAAGCTATAGTTCTCATTGTTTTATGTGAAAAACAAGAAATGTGCTTTAAATTTATT
Organism: Hemileia vastatrix; assembly: GCA_030280995.1. Taxonomy (NCBI): domain Eukaryota; kingdom Fungi; phylum Basidiomycota; class Pucciniomycetes; order Pucciniales; family Zaghouaniaceae; genus Hemileia; species Hemileia vastatrix. The sequence goes on along the minus strand of JASXTE010000008.1, from coordinate 11,401,822 downwards.
AAAAGTTGAATATATGTGCTATAAATTTAATAATATTAAAAATGTGCCTTAACCAATCAATTTTTCTTAATTATGACTATTTATTTGGCTACTCAAATGCATAAAAATAACACTTTTTAAATTTGGTATTTTTTTGCCAGAAATGGCTTCTGTGTACTGGCCACATACTGCCTGCATTTTTCCCATGTGAATAGCTTCATTTTTAGAAAATTTAGCTTTTTCACACTATAATTACCCCAAATTCTATGCTCACTGTGGGAAAACACACTAAAATAGGCAATATGTTCTTATTTAGTGTCCTAATTTAATTTTAGGCGCATTGACCTTATTATATGCACTAATTTCATTGATAACCTGAAGCTTTGCACCTTTGATTCACTACCACACTTAAATTCAGCTAAATTAGTCAAGGATTTACATTTGAAAGAGCCTTCCAAGGACTGCATGTAGTTACCCCACATCTCACACCCTTTTTTGGGTTTCTCAGTGGTTTGTCAGTAAATATTGGTTATTTTTGGATGGGAATTTCACATAGTATATTTTCATAATTAGCCCCATAATTTCTACTGTTAATTCCCCTTAATATTGTGTAATGTATAGTGTTATTCTTTCTTTTTTAGTCTTTTATTTTAAGATATTACACACATATACTCTCTTTTTTGCTTATTCTTTATTTTTGATGGATTATCCCTATTACTCCAAGGTTTTGGAAGGTGAAATCATTCTAATTATGTTATTGGTGATTCTTTATGTTTTTAGACAGGTGTTTTAGCTAGAATAAAGCATAATTAGCCGTTTATAGGACTGGTAAAGCAAGGGGTTTATTGGAGAATTATTGGGTATAAGAGGAGGGGGTTTTTGGTCTTGTTTTCTACATTCTTTATCATTAAAATCAAAATATATAACTAATACAATTACAATATATATCAATAGTAATTATAAAGTCTTTTAATAGTATCTGAATTATTACATCTATTTTTCTACCAACTATAAGATTGTAACCCATATATAATTAGTGAGATTTATATCACTGAGACCCTTATATTGAGTTATATTTTAATACTTATTAGATTTGTACTACAGCATTCATATAGGACCATTAAAACATTCTAGACAACTTACTAATCAATATATTCACATCTCTTTACTTGAACTCAGCGTGACAATTGGGGACCTTTTCTCAAGAATTCTGTTGGTTATCTTCCAGTAAGTAAAAATTCAAAAAGAGGCTACAAGTAAATAAAATCCCTATTGAAATATTTGGATAATTAAAACAGTTTGGGGTCACTTATATAATGATTTCAGGAAAAGAAGCCCTGTTATATAATAAAATTGTGATATTGAATCAACAATTTTACCACTACTTTAACATAAAAACTGTTATTAGTGGGAGTCTGTCAATAGACCAATTAATTTTGTGATCTTTGCAGATGATAAACCAGATAATAAAAACTGATTAATTTTTTTCTTTTAAGTAGGACTCTTAATCCCTTTTTATTGGTTTGTAAAACTTAATTTTAATTTAGAAAGAATATTACTGACAAATTTTCTTTTTTAAATATAAAAACACAGCCACATATTGTAGACCAGTTATATCAAGTGACCACATAAAAGCATATTTGACTTTTGGATCTTATAAAATTCACTTAATAACTACAAGTAAGCAATTAAATTGTCTTCAGTAGTGTTAAATAATACTGATAAAACTTCTTTTTGAAGTTTTAAATAGCTCATATTTCAATTCTTTAATTTAAATTACACATAAAAATGTGTGATAATGTAGAAAATGTGAGTAATAAGGTAAGACTTTATAATTTAAGACCTTGAGCTGACAAAATTGTTGTAGGACACTCAAATGGAGGATGTCTCTCCTACAAACAGCAAAAGCCAACAGATGTCGCTGGAAGAAATTTAAAGGCTTTTAAAGCAAGTATCAATAAAGAAAACAAAAAATACCTTACAAGAACAAATTCATTCCCTCTCAACCCTTCTAGATACCCTAACAATAAAAGTCAACAAAATGTTGGAACAAAAAAAATTTTTGAAAAGAGAGAAGCGCAGGGTTTCATAGAAGTCAATCAAGCTCTAGTAGTACTAAAAGCCCAGCCAGCCACACTTGTATAAAACCCTTCCATGGTAACAAAACAGCACCTCCAGCCCAAGAAGAGGATCAAAAGATCTCAGTCAGCAAATGGAAATAGGACTGGTATGCCCAAAACTAAAAAAATACTCCACAGAAGGGTTCCAGGAGTCACCCTTACAGGTGAAAGGCAAGGAGAGTAAGGGGAAATGGAATAAGACCTTGGTAAGTCATCCATCTTCTCATGATCAAATATATGTATCAGCTGGTCGTCTAGAAGAAAAAGGAATGAAGGGGGAAAGAAGAAGAGGAGGAAAGATTAATATAAAGAAAAGGGATTATAAATAGTAACAGAAATAAACTAATTAAAGGATTTGAGTTATTTAAGGGAGGCAACAACGAGTTACATGAGAGTTGACACAATAGTGAGGTTTATTAAATGATTATATTTATTTGAGATAGGGTTAAATTTCAATTCTTGGAAACACTTATATTTATTATTAGACTTAGAGAAACCGTAGAAATTTATTAAAATATATATTAGAACTATGACACTAATAACAATAATAATAATTTGTATAATATTTAAATATGTAATAAAATGTGAGTGTAATAAGTGATCCAGTTTAAAGGGGATTACCCAAAGCCCCTTTATAGACCAGGGGACCTCTGAAGCGCCAAAAATCAGTATATACAAAATAGTAATAAGCTAAAACAAGAATATAAAATAGTAGAAATGAAACATAGATATTAAGAGAAAAATATGAAACAAATAACTAAAATCCATAATTAATTAACCATTTTCCCACCGTAACTTCCCAAAACACTTAATTGAAATAATTAGTAACCAAGTAAGTCTGAGACATGAGAACAATGAGTAAAATAATCTCAAACAGACATTATAGTGACATGTAAAGGGTTTAAGTAAAACAAATAAAATTATTTTCACACCAAAACTTCATGTTATAAATTCAATCCAGTTTAAAGCAACTTTAATTAATTGTTTTAACTATGTAATTAATTCAATAATTAGTTTAAATGAGACATATAATTAATTTAATGATATTTGTAATTTAAAGTGGGGATTTTAATACTATGATATTAAATAAGTGTTATAACTTATTTAATAATTTTTTCTGACACAATTAAGGGTCAAAAAAGCGCCCAATATTATTGTTTAATAATATATGAAATGTTTTATTTAATATATAAATTTAATTACATTATAAGTCAATTTTACATATATAATTATAATATATGTTTGTAATTAATTAATTATTAATTTATAGTTATTAAATACATAAAAATGCACCATTATTTGTACAATATAAAATATATTATGCTTAATTTAAATGTATAAATAATTTATATAACAAAAAATTAATATAACACTTATATTTAATAAGATACTTATATAATTTTATTATGCAATAAAATATTAATTTATATACATCAAATGCAATTCTTACGCCCTCTTTCAGGTCCAATAATCAACATATCATTTACTGGGCTCCTGGTATAGCCTGGCTGACAATATGACACTAACAATGAATTACTCATAGCTAATGAGGCTGGTAGGGATTTATTGAATATAATTGATAAGGATTTAAAAGATTATTCATTTGAAAATAGAATTTTAAATTTGTCTTTACGTGATGACAATGCACATAGTTTTATTGATCACAAAGATAATACTAGTAATTTTAAAATGGAACCAAATGAAGTAAATATTGAGCCTGATGATGAGTCTTCTGAGTTGAAAATGGAAAAAATTGAATATTTCTTAGAAGAAAATCAAATGGAATCAAAAAGCATTATCAAATTTTTATTAAGAATTGAAAAATTGGAAGAATTCTCTAGAGAGCCAGACAATAATAAAGAAAGTGTATTATTAAATCTTACACAATCATTGAGTACTACAGCCAATAGATTAAAGTTAATTTAAAATTCAAATAATGAATTAATAAATTTAAATAAAATATTAACCTCTGAGATTAAAAACTTACAAGATAAGTTGGAAAATTCTCAGAATATTATGGCTACCATAGAGGAAAATGTAAAATTGTCTTTTTCAAATGTGAATGATACTTTAACTCATATACCTGTAATAAAGGATTGGTTACAAAGAGTGAAACTTGAAGTAGAAAATATTTTGAAAAATACTGAATAAATAAATGACAACATCTCTTATATGGGAAAAATACCACTTCATATAAAAAATTCATATGAAAAACAAATTATTGAGAAAGAAAATAGTGTCATGGGCTCTGAGAGTCAAAAATAAGTGAAAGATGAAATAAATGACCATCTATCAAAAGTAAATAAATTACTTAATTTTACTAAGGTCAAGGAATTAAAAACTAACCAAAATAACTGGCTTAAGTTAAGTCAGTACCCTAATTTTAATGGGGATTCAAAATATGATTGGCGTAAATTCATTCAGAGAATTGATAACTTAAAATTTTCAAAAAAACTACCTGATGAAAAAATTACATCAAAATTGGTATCTTTATTTACAGATATTGCCTTATTATGGTTTGAATCTTTATTGAGTGAGGGAATTAACTACTCCTGGATTGAATGGAAGGCACCAATTGAAAGGCAATTTGGTGGCCCAAAATTTAGAATCACTCAACAATGATTGTATGAGAAAACCAGATATAATCCAAATTCTGGGGATTAGCCAATGGTATTTTTAGTTAATTTAATAAAAATCATGAAAGCCATGGAGCCAAAAATGGATTATGATGAGTGGAAAGAAAAAATAATATATAAATTGCATATATCAGTCAGAGACATTATTGTAGCTAGAACTGAAACCATCAGTGATATTTCTGGGTTTATTAATATATGCAATGAAATATTTTTGAATCACAAATATGAAACCAGGTATAATTATTATAAGAAAAATTTTGAGGTAGTAAAACCAACTACAAATAAGTTACCAGTGGAGAAGAAAAAATCTTCAGCTCCCCTTGTCACTAAGAGACTAGAAAGTAAAACTTGCTACAAATCTAATGGGCCTTGGGTAAAAGTTCATACTTGTAAGAAGAGGATAAATGTTATTGAAAATACACAAGATTCTGAACCTAGTAATCATGAACATTAAAAGTAGGAGTCTAGTGAGGACTGTAAAAGTAACATTTCTTACAGTGATCATGAAAATGAGATATATGTATTAGAACAGGATATTATGTTCCTGAATTATTCAGTACCTCAAACAGATACATCTTTAACTTCCATTGAGGAAGCTGAAATAATTAAAGATGTAACTCATGATACTTATAAAATCACACCTATTAGAGCACCTGTTATTATATGTGGAAAATAAATGAATGCCATTCTTGAAACTTGGGCTGCAGGTAGTGTAGTTTCTAATAATAAATTAATGAAACTTAATAGTAGGTATAAAGAAAAACTGGAACCTTTACAGAAAAAGAACTGGAGGGGTTTTGGTTCAGTATTAAATCCAATCAGGAAATACAAAACTGCTGTATTCTTTAAATAAAATAATGGATATGTAAGAACAGTATGTGAATTTGTAGTAATTTATAATAATATTTTTAGTGATTTGTTTATCATAAGAAATGACTTATTGAGAAAATTTGGTATCCAACTAGATCCTGAAAATATTTTCTTCAATATAGGCATGAATGGAAAAATAAAATTAAAGATTTGCTCTGAAAATTCAGTTTATTCCATTGCTCCTAAAGAAGAACAACTCCAAGGTGGAAGAGCCACCTCTGAAGTGGTAGAATTGGAAAATTAAATCCAAAAAGCCTCTTTCAGCCCTCAACTCTCAAAAATTTAAGAAAACAATATATTGAGATTGATAAAATCATATCCTATGGCATTTTCTCATGGTTTAAATGAACTAGGATTGGTCAAAGACCATGAGATGAAAATCTCTTTAAGTTGTGATTTGGATAATATTCCTGCAAGCTTGAAAAAGAAAAATTACCCAGATTCTTATTCAAAAAGGAAAGACATTGAAGAAAACATTAAGATGTTGTTAGAAATGGTTATTTTTGAAAAATTAGATACAACCCTAAGTATTGTGTTAATTCACAAGTTTTAATCTCTTATGAAAAAGATAAGTAAAGATTATGTGGCAATTAAAGAGCTCTGAATTCATTCACTGTAGATGATATTTACCCTCTACCAAGGATAGCTTTTATCCATGCTAACTTAAAAGGTGAAAAATATATTTCCTGTCTGTATGGAAACAAAGTTTACCACCAGATTCCTGTGGAAAAGAATTCTCAGAATTTCTTACTCATAACCACACACATGGGGATATATAAATATGTGAGGATGCCTTTTGGCCCAAATAATGCCCCTTCAGTCTTCTAAAAATTTATGGATAGTTTTTTTCATCAGGAAATTGTTGAAGGATGGCTTTTAGTTTATATTGATGACCTCATAGTGATTTCAAAAACAAATGATGAGATTTTAAATCACCTGAGTAGAGTATTTCAAAAAATGAATGAAATTAATATGAAAATTGCATTAAAAACTGTAAGTATGGGTTTCAATCCTTGAAAGTACTTGGACATGTTGTATCTGGATTACAAATTTGTGTTGACCAGAATAAATTGGCATCAGTAAGAACATTAGTATACCTAAAAATGTGAAAGATGTTCAACGTTTTCTAGGTATGTGTGGATATTATTGAAATTATATAAAAAACTACCAATCCATTGCAGCTCCTTTAACAACATTAATCAGGTAAAATGAGGCTTTCATTTGGAATAATGAAAGACAAAATTCCTTTGATAAATTAAAGTAATTTTAATGTAAGCTCCAATATTGGGACTTCCAGATTTCATTCTACCTTTTATCTTGTATACTGATGCAAGATTTACAGGGTTAGGTGCTGCTTTACAGAAAAAACAGATAATAAATGGTAAATTATCTGAAGTAGTTATCTGTTATATATCCAGAAACTTAAGACAGAATTTAGGTATGGTGCCACCCAGCTGGAATGTTTAGCCATTGTGTGGGATCTGGAGAAACTTCATTATTATCTGTAAGACCAGAAGTTTAAATTAATAACAGATTTCAATGCAGTAAAATCATTACTAAACATGAAAACACCTGATAGGCACATGTTTAGATGGCAACTATATGTGCAAGAGTACAAATGTAGAATGAACATAACTCATAGAGCAGGAACATTTCAGTCTAATGTGGATTTATTATCCAGAAGTCCTTTTCCAAATGATACTGACAACCCAGATTATGTGCCCAAAAATGAGGTAATACATATATTTGGGATTTATATAGTGGAATTAGAGGAAGAATTTATGCAAACAATATATAAAAATTATTCATCTGATAAAGATTTGTCTAAATTATCTACCATCTCAAGTGATCCAACAAATGCCTCTATGAGTACATTAATTAAAACCTTACCTCCAAAGTATAAAAATGCATTGGAAAAAGGTAAACTGTCAATTGAAGATGGATACATATATTAAAGATAAAATCTAAGTAATGTTATAGTTATGCTGCCTTCTATGAAAGAGTTAAAGTTAAGTACTTTTCATGATGGCATCTTAGCTGTTCATTATGATTTTGACAAAACATTAACTAGAGCTAAAAATAAAGCCTGGTGGATAAACATGAAAGAAGATGTAAAAAAACACATTGACACATGTGACTCTTGTCAAAAATCTAAAAGATTGACTGGGAAGAGAGCTGGGTTGTTACAACAAATAGAGCAGCCAAAAGCTCCATGGGAAGTTATAAACATGGACTTTGTCACTGGATTTCCATTAGCAGGAAAAGAAAGTTTTAATTCTAGATTGGTAATTTTGGATAGACTAAAAAAAATGTGTAAATTTATCCCTACTCATAAAGAGGTATCTGCAAAAGACTTGGAATTAATATGGTGGACTCAAATGATGAATACTGCTGGGTCCCCCAAAGCCATAATCTGTAATAGAGACCCTAAATTCACTTCAAAGTTCTGGAAATCTCTGATGGAAGTATCAGGTTGTCAATTGAAATTGTCTACAGAACACCATCCACAGACTGATTGGCTGGCTAAGAGAATAATACAGACTCTGGAAGACATGATAAGAAGATATTGTGCCTTTGGATTAGAATAAAAAGACAATAAAAAATTAACACATGACTGGGTAACATTAATTTTTGGCCTTGAATTTTCTTATAATAGCACAAATCATTCTGTAACAGAGAAAAAACCATTTGAACTCTGGCTGAGATATGTACCAAATACCCCAGTAAATCATATAAGCAAATTAACAAGGTTAGATATACACCCTGGTACTAAATCTTTAATTCATATAAAAAAATGTGTTGAAATCGTTCAGAGGAATGCATTCAAAGAGCATTTGAATATGAAAATAAAATGTGGGATAAATCTCATAAAGACTTTGAATTCAAAAAAGGAGATGAAGTCCTAATTTCAACACTACATTTTAACTTAAAATTTAATGTTAAATTGAAGGATTCTTTTGTAGAACCTTTTGTAATCAACAAAATGGTTTTTAATAATGCTGAGGAAGTCATATTAGGGGGTTTCAGTTCTGGCAAATCCGCACTTAACTTAAGTGCGGATTTCAAACCAAATCAGCACTTACAAATCAGCACTTAAATTTTGCGAAAAAGTCACTTATTTCAAAAATGGGTGTCAGTTATGACCTCAGATCAGCACTTTTTTCCCATTTTTTTTCACAACCACATGTTGGCCACAAAACATCCCTTCCTTTCTTACCCCATCCCTGTCACATGTGACACACTGACCTTCCTCGCTACCTACCCATCAATCCTTGGCACACACCCCTTCCTGAAATTTTCAACATTTTGACCAGGCATGTTTACATTCTTTTTTACTTATTTCTTCTACCTCTTAATCTTTTTTCTTGTTATGTGCCAGTTTCATAATGCCTCCCAGACATTCCAAATCTCAAAAGGTAACTCAAAAATCTGCTTTGTCACAAAAGTCTCCTCGTAAAGCAAGCCCTACACCTGAAAAATCAAAGTCAGGTTCAGGTCAGCTTAAAAAGGATGATTATCTCATCATAATCAACTTCCTTAAAATAAAATCAAATTTTGAAGCATTTTTTGGATGTGAAAAGTCCACTCGTATTGGACGTCCACCTTCTTCAAAGGTTAATGGCTACTTATTGATGGCCAATGAAGTAAGGAAGAAAACAAGGGGGAGAATTGATATCAATCTTTAACAAATGAAGGAGAGATTTAAGAGTTACCAATCAAAATATAAAAAGGCTCATCATCCTGCAAATGAAACTGGCTTTGGTATTGACGATGATGATTTGGAGATTGGAATTACTACTGTTTCCCAAAAGCTCAATGTCATGAGTCCTTTCTATGAGGAAATGGATAATCTTTTTGGCTCCCAAGTTGATGTAAGCCCTTGGTTTCTACACGATACTACTAAGGATATACCCTCTGGATCTCAACCATCAATTAATCCTCCTGAAATACCTGTACATCAACAGGATTAATCCCCTCCACCTTCTAACCATAGTTCAGCTGAAGATGATCCCGACTATCAAGCAGAACAATTATATCGCAGTAGATCTGAATCCTCAGAGGCCCAAAATTTAAATGTATGTTTACTTTTTGTTTTTTCTTCGATTCTTCTCTGAATTTCTCTTTCATTCTAGTCTCCTCCTACTCAAACTCAATCTCCATTAAATAAGCTCAATTCTGGAAATGTGAATCCCACTTTAGAAGCTGCTTTAGATGAACTTCCTGAAGCCTCTTGTTCAAACTCCAAACTAAAGTGTCGAGCCTCAACTTCAATGAACTTGAACCATCTATTAAAACGTGGTAATACTTCAACAAGCTCATTTGTCTCCCTTGAGGATTATTTTGAAAAAAAAGATATAAGTAAGATTTTTTTACTATATATCTTAATCATTAACTCATTTATTTATTTATTTCAATTTAATTTTTTCAGAAAAATCAACTATTTCCAAAAATGCCCTTGACTTTGAGATGATGAAGTTTGATCATATGCTAAGGAAAGATCAGCAAGCCTTAGATTTGGAAGAAAAAAATTTGAGGCAGAGCAGATGGAAAGAGTAAATGACCATCACTTTCAAAGATAAATGGCTACTTGTGAATTGGAAAAACAAGAGAGTTTTAAAAAAAGATTTCATTATGGAATGTGTAAAAAATGGCCAATCTTATGAGGACATTAAAAAATTACTTGACCTTTTCAATTGATAAATTGTTTTTCTAGTTAATTTAATTTTGTTTGATTTATTTTTGGTAATATTTTCTTATATGCTGACTTATAAAATGTCTTGAATATAGTACATTATTTTTGACAAATTTTTGAAAATATCATACAATTTTTCTATCTTTACATTCAAGTCAATAAGTTTGCTTATACTTTTATTTTGACAAAAATTTGAAATTATAATAAAAATTTTCTATCTTTACTTTCAAGTCAATAAGTTTGCTTATCTAAATACTTCTAAGTCAATAGAATTCAATATCTCTTTTGAAAATTTGGCAATACCCTCCCCTGCATTTTATTGAAACAAGGGGTGGGTACCACCAAATTTTTCTAATTCATCTATTTCACATGTCAGATTTAAAAAATTGGCAATACCCTCCCCTGAGTTTTATTGAATTAAAGGGTGAAAGTCATCAAAATTTAATATAATTACATAAATTAATTAATATATAAATAAGATATGTCAAAGCTACTACTTTTAAAGTAATGACAATTCCTCATGCCAAAATGCAGATCAAGTCTAGAAACTAGGTTTGGGACTTTCCACAGGTATAGGCTAGAGGAACCCCATGAAACAAATTAATGTTATCATAATTACCTTTTATACAACACAAGGTCGTTGGCCCATTACTTTGATTTCATAAATTGAAATATCATATTTATTTATTAAAAATTTATGGAAGAATATTAAATATTTGGTGACTCTATGAATCCCTATACTTTTTAGATCTACCTAAGGAATTTTTAAATTTCTTACCTTTTTCTTATTTTTTTAACTTGTTTATTCGTTGGATTAACTTTTGACTGATCTGGAAAGAGCAACCAAAATTCGTGAAGTCTTGACAAGATTCTAAACTGGAGGAGCCTTGGTGGTTTGGTGATTATCATAAGAAGAATTCCAAACTGTTTTGATGATTCCATTTTCTAATCAAAATCGATTAAACATCTATGATCTGGGAAATATAATCCATTTCTTTTAATTTTTGCAGGTGAGGGAATAGGTTGTCCAGTGATAGGATTAATATATGTGAAAATTCCATAAGTGAGGTAATTGGCATCATTTGAGTCGGTGTGAATTAGGTTATGAAATCCAGAATGAGTGATTATAACATTTGAAAACATTAGATAATCACTGCTAATATCTTCCCATTCAGAGTCGCACCAATTTGGTATTCCAAGTCTCGTAGCAACTTCATTATTTGTTTCAAAAGCTTTATTACAGAGTTTTTTAAGTCAAAGAGCAAGAAATGAATTAAATGAAGGTAATGTATTCCATTTTCGAAAATCATTATCTAATTCAGCTTTAGATAAAGAACTGAGTAAAGAATATATGCCTATTTGAATTAAATTCAGTAAAATGATAATAAAAAATCCAGAAAAATTCTTAAACATACCAAGAGAAAAACCTTTATCAAATCCTGGTCTCCATCCAATACAAATCATGATTCCACCCAACAAATTCTTATTCCTTAAAGGTAAGCAAACTAAAGCCATTTGATAGAGTGTTATGATGAGATCGCAGAGTTGATTAAATGATTCATCTTTTAAACCATTAAAAGAATGGTTTTCGTAAATAAATTGAGGTTTGAAAGTATTATTAATAACAGCTTTAACTTCATCACCTCCAGTTTCAGTTAAATAATGTATATTTTCAGGTAACATTTTCGGATATTGTTTTTTTTCAACTTTAGTTTTATAGTACTTGATTTTTGAAATATGGCCAAATATTTGATCCAAGTGATTTTTTTTTAAATTTCTTTTATTTCAATACTGTTCATTTTTTGTCAATGTTTTAGATGATTATTGAAAAGAAGTTGAATTTGAAGATGAGAGTGAGGTAAGTGGTGAATCTGAAGTTAAAGACATGTATTTTTCTACTTAAAAATTTGTTACTTTTCAAACACCCAAAATTATACATTAAAAAAAAACTCACTTAATTTAAATTAAAAAAATAAAAATCCTCAAAAGACTAATAAGAATTTTTTTTATTTCACTTGAACTTGATGAATATTTTTCTCTAAAATTAAAAAAAAAATCAAAAAAAAAATCAAAAAACTGTGAAATTTTTTTATCACTTCCCCATTACCCTAAATTCCCCGCTCCAAACCCCCTTCCAAATCCGCCTTCAATCTGCCCCAAATCCCCCTCCAAATCCCCCTTCAATCCCCCCCCAAACCCCCTCCAAACCCCCCTACCCCCCCCCCCCCCCTCAATGTTACTAAACGGATTGTTAGCAAATTGTTAAGGAACCTTTAAGGGGGTAGGGGGGGATTGGGGGGATTTTTAGGGGGATAGGAGGGGGGGTTAGGAACAGATTGAAGGGGGGTTTGGAAGGGGGGTTGGAGGGGGTGATTGGGAGAGTTTGGAGGGGGGATTCAGGGGATTTGGAGGGGGGTTGGAGAGGAATTATGGGAGGAAATGAGGACACTAACAAGGGGGAGAAAGGGAGATATGAGACCAAAGAGGGAGAAAAGGGAAGTTAGAGTGGGCCAAGGAGGGGGGAAAAGGGGGATGTATCCATTCCAAGGAGAGGGTAAAGGTGGGAAAAAGCCCAGGCCAAGGGGGGATAAAGAATAGGATAAATGAGAGAAAAGAGGGAGAGAGAGAGAGAGAGAAAAAAAAAGGTTAATTTTACCTATAAATTTAAAAAAAACCACTTACAAAAAAAACTAAAAAAAAACCCCCCAAAAAACCAAAAAAAAAAAATTAGCAAAAAATTAAGTAAAAAAGATAAAATGACTTACCTGGAGAGATGAGTTGAGAAAAAAGAAATATAAGTGAAATTGTTTGAGTGATGTAGGAAGAGAGGAGAAAACAGATATGAGTGAAGAAAAAAAAGAGAGTGACTGAAAAAATATGCGTTTGCTGAAAATATGCGATTTCATGTTGAGTTGATGAAAGAAAACACAGAGATAAAAAAAATAAGACTTTAACAGCAAATTCAAAAACCAAAAATATGCAAAAAAATTTACCATTCTCTGTGAATAACACATGCAATTTGATCATTTGAAGAGAATGAAAAAAAAAATTAAAATTGCATTGAAAAATGTTGGAGTGTTATTGGAAGAATTTTTGCCCTTATACTAGTTGATTGAGAAATAAAAGTGTTGGATATAGTTGGAGGTGAATCAACATGTTCATCTTCATACAGCTCTAACCATTGATCTTTGAGGTCAGCAAGTAGGTTATGAAGTATAGTGCAACGCAGAATTCAGTTGATCACCACTTCCATTTCAGATTTATTTCTAAGAGGACTTCTTAATTCCCTTAAACTAGAAAAACAGCCTTTCAAGATTCCAATAGAGTGTTCAATACGGACTCTTGACTTTGCCAAATGATTGTTGAACTTGGCATTTTGACTGTCTTCTGAAGCTGCTCCCCGAAAAGCAGGAAGTAAATACTTTCCATTCACATAAGCAGAATCTGCAAGAAGATACTGATCTTCGTCAAAGAATTTTTCAGCTTCATTTGAAATTTGCATTCTTTGGAAGACGTAGGAGTCATGAGATGAGCCAGGATAGCCAGCGAAGAATGATATAAATTTTTTGTTTACGTCACATATAAGCTGAACAGAAATTGAATATCTATAAAGAAGATATATTTGTTTGTGTTAGTTTCAAAGAGAATGAAAGGAGTTAAAAATAATCTACCTCTTTTTACGGTGAAAGTAATTTTTTCCACCTTGAGCAGGTTTCTGGCTCAAAGGAATAGTAGTACCATCAACAAAACCAATACAGCCTGGGAAGCCCTCTGCTTGCATAACCTGAGATGATTCAAGTCGCTCTTCTTTTGTTGGCCAGGTGAGAAGTTGAGATTACAAGGAGTTGATGGCAGTGATACATTGTTTGGTATAAGTGTTAACTGAACCATACCCTAAATCAAAGACATTTTCTAAACGTTTCAAAGTGGCTCCATTACCAGTTGAACCCAAATGACATAGTGTGAAGGCCAATTGAATTGAAGGATTTCATTGTTCTTTTTGAGAATTATTGTGAAATATGGGATTATCCTAAATAAGCTCAAGCAATTTAAGGAAACATTCCTGAGAAGTCCTGAACAGCTGTCTAAAACTGGGTGTAGATAGGTTAAGAAGTGTTTGGATGGTGTACTTGGGGGTATGAAGTACTTGAGGCTTTCTGGGAAGAAGGTAACGTTTTGTGGCCATTTTTGATAAAAAGAAAAAATCTTCTTCTAGATCAGAATCAGAGTCCAAGAGCAGTTCAAGAGCCATGAAAGTCATTGCTTTATGTAATTTATCACGATTTGAAAGTGAGGAAGGCATAACTCTTATATGATATGATATGAAGATGTAAATGATGTACGATGTTTTGAGTTATGAAGTGTTATGCTGCGGAGTGCTGCGTATAAATGGGATGATGCTGAAAAATCAGTGAAATGGGACTTGATGGTGAAATCAGCACTTTTGGTTGAGAAAGTGCGGATTTGAGTGAAATAAGTGTCTTTTTTCACCTTAGAAATCCACCAGTATTGTGGCTAGTGTGTTTTTGGAAATCCACACTTATTTAAGTGCGGATTTTCCAGAACTGACACCCCCTATTATATGTCCCATATGATAGGAAACATACAGTTTTCCCTATCGCATTATTAAAACCTTACCATGCAAATGATCCTGAATTATCTCCAAAAAGAAGAGGAAGGCCTAAAAAGCAACCTGAAGAAATTGTGGAAAAACAAGATGTTGAAAAAATAATTAAGAAAAGAATCCTTACTAAAGAGAAAGTAAATGAGTATTTATTAAGATATAAGGGAAAATCAAATGAATTTGATAAATGGATACCTGAAAAAGAAATTTCAAATCTATCCTCCCTTCTAAAAATATTTAAACAGAAATAATATTCTGTTCAACCAGCTGAGGGGTTTGAAGCCAGTACTCATAATATTTTATTATGTTTTATTTATTTAAAGAATTAATCTTTAATGCTACAGAATTTTCTGAATACCTGAAAAAAAATATAAAAAAAAGTATAAATTATCATTTTTTATTGTTTTTTAGGGGGAAAGTGTCAGCCTGGATATCCCCAGGATTGATTAAAAAGTACTTATAAGTTATTTTAAATAAATTGACTATAAATGGGAACAATAAATAAAGGTACACAAGTTGTATACATAAGTGAAAATTATGATAAAATACAATATATGCCATTATAGCACCTTATATACACACATATATCCACCTTTTATAAGCCTTATTTACTTAATATTATATTTGAATATGCTAGGGTAATACTAAGAATCTTAAAAATAAGGCTACATAATTTTTAAGTAGACTTAAAGCTGTTTTTTTCATTGTTTTATGTGAAAAACAAGAAATGCGCTTAAAATCACTTAAAAGTTAAATATATGCACTATAAACTACATAATATTAAAAATGTGCCTTGAAAGATCAATTTGTCTTAATTGGGACTATTTATTTGGCTAATCAAATGCATAAAAATAACACTTTTCAATTTTTGTGTTTTTTATGCCAGAAATGGCTTCTGTGTACTGGCCACATACTTCCTACATTTTTCCCATGTGAATAGCTTCATCTTTAGAAAATTTAGCTTTTTCACACAATAATTACCCCACATTCTACACCAACTGTGGGGAAACACACTATAATAGGCAATAGGCACTTATTTAGTGTCCTAATTTAATTATAGGTGCATTGACCTTATTATATGCACTAATTTTATTAATAATTACAAGCTTGGTGCCTTTAATTCACTACCACACTTAAATTTGCCTAAATTAGTCAAGGATTTACCTGTTAAGCACCTTCCAAGGACTGCATGTAGTTACCCCACATCTCAGACCCTTTTTTGGGTTTCTCAGTGGTTTCTCAGTAAATATTGGTTATTTTTGGATGGGCATTTCATATAGTATATTGTCATAATTAGCCCCATAATTTATTCTGTTGATCCCCTTTAATATTGTGTAATATTTAGTGTTATTCTTTCTTTTTTAGTCTTTTATTTTAAGATATTACACACATATACTCTCTTTTTTTCTTATTCTTTATTTTTGATGGATTATCCCTATTATTTCAGGGTTTTGGAAGGTGAAATCATTCTAATTATGTTATTGGAAATTCTTTATGTTTTAAGACAGGTGTATTAGCTAGAATAAAGCATAATTAGCCATATATATGACTGGTAAATCAAGGGGTTTATTGGAGAATTATTGGGTATAAAAGGAGGGGGTTTTTGGTCTTGGTTTCTACATTCTTTATCTTTACAATCAAAGTATATAACCAATATGATTACAATACATATCAATAGTACTTATAAAGTCTTTGGATAGTATCTGAACTATTACATCTATTTTTCTACAAACTATATGATTGTAACCCATATATAATTGGTGAGATTTAGATTTCTGAGACCCTTATATTGTGTTATATTTTAATAATTATTATTTTGTACTACGGTATTCATATAGGACCATTAAAATATTCTAGACAGCTGTCTAATTAAGCTATTCACGTCTCTGTACTTGAACTCAGCCTGACAATAAATTTTCTTGTGCTTAAAAGCTATCAGGTGAGCATTTAAGCACAAGAAATCTTTAACTAGAAAGCAACACTTCATTTATTTTGATAAAAGTTATATTTCAGCTCTCAAAGCCTTGCCAAGTGAAATATAATTTAATTAAATGAGTAGTAAATCTTTTTCATCTACTTGGAGAAACTAAAAGGTGCAAGGCTATCAGCTCACTAAATAATACAGAAAAAATTTCACTCCTTGTGAATATTTATATTACTATTGTGTTCAAAATACAGCAAGTTAGAAAATGGGTGTAAGGTGCTAAAGCTTTTGATGGCACCATAAAAGATGTGATGTCCTTGATGTCAATCTAGACCCATCGAAGCATTTTACATCATTAAGAGGTTGGCCTCTTGATGAGAGAAAGAAGATAAGGTAAGGAAAATAAAAGTCAATAATTTTTTTATGGATGTTATAGAGGTGCTAAAGATAAAAAATCTCAGGCCATCAAGAATAAAAAATTCAGAAAGCTCAAAGCTAAAGAGATCAATGATGAATATTCAAGCAATCAATATATTTCATGTATAGAGCCATGTGGCTTTTGAGTTTTCTGATAAAAGATAAGAGCCAAACTGATCACCAAATATAATCTACTATCTATGAAACATTCAAAGCATATATGTAATTCCAGTAAAGAGTGTAGTTGTGTGTTCAAGGATGTAAAGTAGATTTGGATTAAAGAGACTAATCTTTGATTTAGTTAATTAGCTAGAAAAAAATTGTGAATCAGACAACTTAGTCAAATTTCTAGCACAGAATTAGTTAGTGAAAGAAAAAAACCATAAAAAAATCAACAGATGAAGAAGATGATTAATCTATTTGGGAGCAGATAAAAAATTATAGGAATTCATATGAGCAAAAGAACTTGTGAAGGTAGTTAATGAATAGGTTGAAGTTATGATATCAGAAGTAGGAATGAAGTTATTATAAAATAGTGAATTATTGAGTGAAGAGTATATAGAATGGTTTGATAATTTACAAAAAGAGATAATGATGATTTTTAAAGATTTTTAAAGAGATATTAAAGTAAATATTCAGTAAGAATGAATCATCCTTGTAATAATAGTGGATAAAAATTAAAAGAGATTATAAATAATTAAAGATTAAATTATAGCTAAATCTTTAAATGTGCTATTGTGATTGAAAGAATGTATACCCTTATTCTGGTGGTTTGAGAAGTAGAAGTGTTGGTTATAGTGGGAGGTGTTTCAAATTCATCTTCTTATTTCTCTACCCATATATCTTTGAGGTCAGAAAGCAAGTTATGAAGTATAGTGCAACACAGAATCCAGTTGATCACTGCCTCCATTTTGGATTTACTTCTAAGAGGACTTCTTAATTTATTAAAACAAGAAAAAAAAATTTTAAGATTCCAATAGATTTTAGAATACAGACTCTTGAAATTTCCAAATGATTTTTGAACTTGGAATTTCGACTGTCTTCTGAAGCTGCTCCCCACACAAGCTGGAATCACATAATTTCCATTCACTTAAGCAGAATATTCCTGAAGATACTGATCTTCTTCAAAGAATTTTTCAGGTTCTTTTTAAATTTACATTTTTTGGAAGAAGTAGGAGTTATGAAATGCTCCAGGATAGCCAGCAAAAAAATTAAAAAAAATTTTATTGATGTCACATATAAGCTCAATGGAAATTAAATATCCTCAGAGAAGAGATATTTGTTTGTGTTGGTATGAAAAAGAATGAAAGGAATTGAAAAATAAGCTACCCCTTTTTTTGGTCAAAGTAATTATTTCCACCTTGAGAAGTTTTCTGACTCAAAGGAATAGTAGTACCATTAACAAAACCAATACATCCCGTGAAACCCTCTGCATGCATAACCTGAGATGATTCAAGTCTCTCTTCTTCTGCTGGCCAGGTGAGAATTTGAGATTCCAAGGAGTTGACAGAAGTGATGCATCATTTTTTATAAGTTTGAACAGAACTATACCCTAAATCAAAGACATTTTTCAAATGTTTCAATGCATCTCCGTTACCATTGGAACACAGAAAACATAGTGTAATGGCAAATTTAATTGTAGGATCATGTTGTTGTTTTTGAGTATTATTGTGAAATATGGGGTGATCCTGAATAGGCTCAAGAAATTTAAGGAAAAGTTCCTGAAAATTCCTGAAAAACTGTCTAAAACGGGGCACAGATAGGTTAAGAAGGGTCTGGATGGTGTACTTAAGGGTATGAAGTACTTGAGGCTTTCTTGGAAGAAGGTAACATAACCTGGACATTTTTGATAAAAAAAGAAAATCTTTTTTAAGATCAGAATCAGAATTACAATCAGAGTCCATGAACAGATCAAGAGCTATGAAATTCATTTCTTGATGTAATTTATCACAATTTGAGAGTGAGGAAGGCATGACTCTTATATGGTATTAAAATGTAAATGTTTTATGATGCTTTGAGTTATGAAGTTTTATGCTTCACATTGCTGCATATTAATGGGATGATGCTGACAAATAAGTGAAATGGAGCTTGATGGTGAAATCAGCACTTTGGGTTGAGAAAGTGTGGATTTGAGTGAAATAAGTGACTCATTTCATTTTGAAGTCCACCAGTTTTGGGGCTAGTGTGTTTCAGAGATCTGCACTTAGATAAGTGCAGATTTGGTCAAAGCTAAGTGCAGATTTACCAGAGCTGACACCCCCTAATGTTTGACTAATAAAAATTGCTATAATGACCTAAAAATTTTCTATATGATCAGTTTTTAGGCCTAGAAATTTAATATCTTATCAAAAAAAAAGCAGTAAGTTTTTTGTAGATAATTTGAAATTTGACCTTTAAAACTAGATGTTGTAGCAAAATGAGACTTGGCCCATTGGAAAGAGAAAGTAAAATATAGTTATATTTAAAAAAGAATTGATTAAAAAAGATTTTTTTGTCAAAAACAAATCATATTACTACGCAATATGGGGGGTGGACTTGCTAGCAAGTCCGCAACCTTGAACCCTAATTCATATCTTTTTGAGCCCACATTAAATTAGTGATGAAACCACCAAGAAAAAATATTGAAATTCTGGTGAACTCAATATGAATACAACTTGAACATTTAATGAAGCATAGGTAATAATACTTTGAACAAATCTTGAGATATGAAGAATGAGATTTTTTATAGAAATTTTAATACAGTGCAGACCACACTCAAATTAATCTGAAAAATACATATTTTAAACTGTTTAAGCAGTTTCTTTGCAATTTTACAAAAAAAGAACACCAATGTATAGATCTGGAAAGATACCATCTGACATTATTATATAAGTTTCTTTGGCCAGAAAAACATGGAGAAATTACAATTTGAAGTATGTCAATTTGTTCATGAATGGTTATTTTGTGAATTTATATTATTTATTGTATTATTTTCAAGAATTGAAAAAATTATATAATTATTTTATTACTAGATAATATTGAATATTATAAATCATTAAAATATCTAAAGAAGGTGCAAAAATCTTAAAAATGATATTACAAACACTTTACTTAGACATATAATTCTCAAATTCAATTGACATACTATATTTCACTATTAAATAAAAAAAATTCATACTAATATTTATTAAAATTTATTTCCCCTCTTCTTCAAAATTTTCAAAATATTAAAATGTAGATTTTTATTTGATTTAAGTAAATGAAGAGAATAACAGTATAGGAGTTGTGGATTTTTAGGATTCAAGGAATTTCTGTGCCAACTCTTTGTAACATATTTTATATATTTTATAATTTTTGTATATTTATTTTGTATTACTATCTTCTTTTATCGTCTTTTTTTACTCCCTCTTAAGAATACCCCACTCTTTTCCTTTTGAAATATTTCTTTATCCTTGCCTCATCTTTCTCCCCAACCTTTTCACTCCCTTTTTCATCATTTTCAACCCCTATCCACATTTGCCTCTCCCTCTCCACGCCTCTCTACCCCTCTTCACTCCTCTCCTTCCAGTTTTCTTACCTCCCCATTTCTCCCTAACACTTTATTTTTATATACAGAAATAGGGACTGAGTTGAAAGGGAGGAAATTGGGGTTCAAGGATTTTGGAGGCAAGGTAAAGGGGAGGAATGGGGCTACAAGGGTCGGGGAGGCTGGAGAGAGGGGTGAGGAAGGGTATATGGGGTAGCCAAAAGGTTGGGAAAGAGTTGGAAGGGAAGACTAAGAGTTCCGAGGGATTTTGAAGGAAGAAAAGGGTTGGGGAGAGGTTGAGAGAGGTGAAATTGGGATCAAAAGAGGATGACATACAATGGGGCTGGGAGGATAGTGAAGGGGGTGGGGAGGGAAGACAAGCATGTGTTGATAGAATCGAAAGGGATGGGGATTGGTGCAAACAGAGTGTGAAAATAGGAGGATGAACTATGTTCTTTGGGCAAAGAACAGAGTTCAATTCCATAAAATATTAGCTGAAACATAGTTTTCAATTCTGTAAAAACAGTTGTAGGTAATAGAAAAAGTCACTGATTTTTTTTATATGTAATCTGAAAGTTTTTAATAAAATTATTGTATTTAAGAATTGTGATATTTTCAATAGATTTTTATTGATCAACTTAATTTAATAAAGTATTATTTAAATAAGTTACTTCAAAAAATACTGTGCATTGAGTAGACTCATAGAATGATTTTTTCTGGCTTCCATTTAGTTATCCTCACACTTTCACTGTGTTTTCAATATAGATACATTATTATTTGTGTGATACTTCAAGCAAAAGTTCAGTATTATTTTACTCTGAGTTCCATCTGATTTCAATCTGACTTCAAGTTGAGGACTTGCTAGCAAGTCCCCCCAAATATTGAATGGTGTATGTTGTTGAGCTTTTTTGCTACTTTTGGTGGATTTTCTTATATGGATAACAAAACCAGTTTAAAGAATGTCAATAACTTTTGCAAAAAATAAATATTTTTACATAAATTCTTTTCTAAATATGACTATAACCTTCTCTTTCCAATGGGCCTAGTCACATTTTGCTACAACATCTAGCTTTTAAGGTCAAATTCCAAATTTTCTACAAAATTTAATAGTACAAAAAAATTACTGTTTTTTTATTTTTTTTGATGATATTATAAATCTAGGCCTATAAATTGATCATATAAAAAAATTTTATGTCATTATAGTAAATATTATTAGCCAAAAAGTCAGTGGCATATACATATTAGGGGGTATCAAAGTTGAAAAATCTGCAATTAAATAAATTGCGGATAAAAATCCTTATACCCCAATTATCTTCTGCAATTATTTTTGCTAATAATTTGGTTATTAGACATTTTATGTGTCAAAGTTGGCCTCTTATCTGACACTTTTCTAATCAATTTTTCATAACCACATCTTGGCCTACTCTCATTCA
The DNA here is from genome assembly GCA_030280995.1 of Hemileia vastatrix. NCBI lineage: Eukaryota > Fungi > Basidiomycota > Pucciniomycetes > Pucciniales > Zaghouaniaceae > Hemileia > Hemileia vastatrix. The sequence goes on along the minus strand of JASXTE010000008.1, from coordinate 11,379,621 downwards.
TAACCACATCTTTGACTACTCTCTGGATATGCCTTCTACCTTGCTGCGCACTCCCATTCTCATCTCATCCTGTCTATTCTCTCCATTAAGAACACCTTGCCATCTCATCTAGTTGTTTTTGCTTCTTTTCATCTTCAATTATCTTAAAATGCCCCATCATCATTGATCTTCTCAAAGGCAGCCTTCCCCCAGTTGTTCTTCACATTTCACTACTCCCTCTTTCCCCCACCCAGCTGAGAAATTAAAGACCATTCAATTAAAAAAAGATGATCATCTCATTCTTATCAACTGGCTGAAAATTAAATCTAACTATGATTTTTGTTTTGGTATTAAAAATGCAACTAAATTAGGACAGCACCCAGCATCAAAAGTTAATGGTTATCTTCTAATGGCCAATGAATTAAAGAATAAGACCAAGGGAAAGATAGATCTTTTACCTAAACAGATGTCTGAATGCTTCAAGTACTATTGGGCCACCTGATCTAACTCAATTATTTTTTTCTTTTTTTACCAATTTTTTTTATTTAAATTTTCTTATTTCTAAATAGGCTGAAGAACAAATGCAGGAGCCACAATCAACTGAGTCAGAAGCCAGCAACAATGATGAGGATGAAAATTTGAACTTGAACAAAAAGCAAAGGGCTTCAAGTAGTCTAAATTTCTACTCTCAAAGAAGAAGAAAAAGTGATACTTCATCTCAAACCCCTTTCTCTTCTATTGAAGAATTTTTGTAGAAACTTGATGCTGGTAAGTGATATTAAACCTCTTAATACTTTACTCTGCTTTTCTTCTACTTTTTGTTAATATTTCTTATCACTCTAGAAAAAGTGGAAGTTGCTAAAGAGAATCTAAAGTTTGAAAATCAAAAATACAAGCTCTCTTTAAGGAGGGATGACAGGGTACCTGATTTGGAAGAGAAGAAGTTCAAACTCTCTTTACTGAAGGATGATAGGATACAAGTCTTGGAGGAGAGGAAATATGAACTCTCTTTACGGAAGGATGATAGAGAACAAGACTTGGAAGAGAAGAAATTCAAGTTATCTTTAAGTATTGAAAAATCAAAGAAAGAGGAGAAAACACTCAAGCATCAAAACCTCATGGAACAGATGAAATATAAGCTTGATCATGAAGAAGATTCCAAAAATAATGATTTATTGATAGAATGTGTTAAAGCTAATAAATATGTTGAGGAAATTGAACATTTTAAGAAATTGTTTAATGATTAGTATTTTTTACTTCTCTCACACTTCAACTGTTCATAATTAATTTTACATAAATTTTTATCTTAATTTCCTGTATTTCTTTACTCTATCAATCATTAGTTGAGTTTTCATATTTTAATATTATAAATTCTTTTTTAAATAAAATCTTCAAGAATTTTTAATGTAAAAAATAATTTTCAAGTCATATTTAAAAATTTCCCAATCCCACCCCTGAATTTGATTGAACTGAGGGGCAGGTATCACCAAAACTCTTTCAAGTAAAGAATTTTGAAAGTCTTATATGAAATTTTGGCATTACTCCCCCCTGCATTTTATTAAATTAAGGGATGGGTATCACCAAAATTTCAAGTCAATTTTTTTTTTGCAAGTCTCATATGAAAATTTGGCAATAACCCCCCCCTGTATTTTATAGAATTAAGGGAAGGGTTTCACCAAATTTTCAAGTCAAATATTTTTTTAAAGTCAGATATGAAAATCTGGCAATACCCCCCATCCTTAAATTTATTGAATCAACGAAATCAAATGGAAAAAAATTTAAAATTTAAAATTTCTGCAACCAATTATTTTCACCAGTCCCAATCAAGTTTTCCTATTTTATATAATGGCCAGTAGAATGACCTAAGGCCAGATGCACCATTATATAAAAATAGTAATCTATCTTGATGTAACTTTAAAAAATAATTGGAAGTGACAAATCCAAACTTAAATGAAAATTTCTACAACCAATTATTTTGACCAGTCCCAATCAAGTTTTCCTATTTTATATAATAGCCAGTAGAACAACCTAAGGCCACATGAACCATTATATAAAAATATTAATCTATCTTGATGTAGCTTTGAAAAATTATTGGAAGAGAAAAATCCAAAATTAAATGAAAAAATTTAAAAAGGAAAAATAAGATTGAAAAAAATTAAAAAAAAAAGGAAAAATTAAAAAAATTAAAAAAGATAAAAATTAAATAAAAATTAATAAATTAATAAAATTAATAAAAGAGAAAAAAAAAGAAAAAAAAATTGGAAGAAAATGTTTAATGATAGAAAAAATGTTATAATATTTTAGTTACCATACTTGACAGATCTACTAAGACAAAAACTTTTATCTAATTTTTTTTGATTATTAATATGATTAATTAGACCTTAATTTATTTGGAATGAACAGCCAAAATGGGTAAATTCTTGACAAGAAACTAAAGTTGGAGTTTCTTTAGTTGTTTGATTCCAATGTTGAGAAGAATTCCATATATCCTCAACTATTACATTGGCAGTACCAAAATCCATAATACATTTATGGTCAGGAAAATAAAAGCCGTGTCCCTCATCAGAAGAGGGTGATGGAATAGGAACACCAGTCTCTGGATTAATATAAGAGAGAATCCAAAATGTTAGTAGACAATTCTTATCATTTTATCTAGAGGAACATTATTTTAGAATCCTTTACCAGTGATGATAAAATTTGAACAAAAAACATAAGCATTCATTGCTTCTTCCAATTCAGGACCAGACCAGTTTGGTAAACCAGATTCTAAAGCAAGTTGATGGTTTTTTTGAAAAGCTTGAATGCATAATTTTTTAAATCAATTTTCTAAGAAAATATGAAATTATCCTTAAGAATTTTATTGTTTCAGATCTTCTTCAATTTGCTCCAGTTTCAAATTTTTCAATAAAATATAAATGCATGAAATATATGACAAAATTAAAAATTACTTATAATAAAAATAATATTTACATACCAAAAAAAACTCCTTGATCATATCCTGGTTTTCAACCAAAACCTTCCATGACACCATAAATCAGATTTTTATTTGAGAAGGGTTGTTAAACCAAAGCCATTTGATAGAGAGTAGAAATTAAATCAGAAATCTGGCAAAAAACTTCATCCTTTTTCCCATTAAATTAATGAACTTCTAAGATGAATTGAGGTTTGTATCCATTACTGACAACTGCAAAAATGAGATCTATACAACCTTCTGTAAGGTTTTTGATGTTTTTGTAAAAAAAAAATTCTTAAAATTTGATATTGAAGTCTTATAAAATTTGAGATTGTCCAAATGTCCAATGAATGTTTTGAAAAATATCTTCATCCTAATCAATTTTATATTTTGATAAAATTTCTTCATTGAATTGCTTGATTCTTCAGCTGGTTCCATGATTTTCTGCTTTTCATTTTCTTGTAAGGAAAGCTCAGATTGATTGGGAGAAGGAATTGAATTGAAGGACATTGAAAAGATAGAAGAAAGTAAAGATAAAGAATAAGAAGTTGAATATATTTGATGGTTACTCTTGCAGCTTTCAAGATTTGAAGACAAGGAAGAATGATAGGATAAAGAAGATTAAGAAGAAATTGATGATAATGAAGATGATCAAGTTAAATTTTTCATAGTAATGTCCTGGAAAATAAATTTAAAAACAAAAAAAAATATAAAATAAAAATAAACATGTTAAAAGAAAACCTAGCAATAAAAAGTTATCAGTAAAATAATTGAAAAGAAAAACTTTTTTTGGTAAAAAAAAAAACAAAAAAAAATTGCAAAAAAATCAGTAAAAAATTTTCAAAAATAAAAAAATTCAAAATAAAAACCTGAATTATGATTGAAATACCAGGTGATATCCTAGAAAAAAATTTCTAAAAAGATACATAAATAAATAATGTTTAATAAATTGCAAAAAAATAAAAACCAAAATTAATCCTGAATGTCTTTTGAAATACCAGATAAAGTACTTGAAACAACAAAAAAATTCACCAAAAAAAGAAAGAGTAAAAAAAAAATTAAAATAAATTCAGTAAATTCATTTGCAAAAAATTAAAAAATAAATAAATATTAAATAAATAAAAATTACTTACCTGCTATTGGAAATACCACTTAGTGTAATTCAAACCAATTTATTAAAATGAAATTTAAAAAAAATTGAATTCAGTAAATTTCAGATCAATTAATTATTTTCAAATCAAACACAAATAAAAATAAATAAATTCATAATTTTTTTGGAAACAGGGGGAAATGTCCAGAAACTAAGGGAAAGAAAAAAAATTCTGTAAAAAAAAATTAAAAAGAATAGATTAGTCTTTATTTTTCTTGCTTCAAAATGGCCCCCAAAAAGTCCCCCCCTTTACCCCCTCAATACCCCTCTTTACCCCTGCAATCCCCACCTTTACCCCTTCAATTCCCACCTTTACCCCTGCAATCCCACCTTTACCCCTTAAATACCCCCTCAACCCCCCCTTTAACCCCTCCTTTACCACCTCAAAAAACCCCCTTTACCCCCCTTTTAACCCCTCCTTACCCACCTCAAACCCCCCCCTTTAGTCCCCCTTTACCTTCCCTTCACCCCCTCTTTACCCCCTCCTTGGCCCCCTTAAGCCCCCCCTTTACCCCTAAGACCCTCCTCGAACCCCCCCCTCAAACCCCTGCACAAACCCCCTACACCTAACTTATCAAATTGGTAACGATTTGATAAGTTAGTGAACAATGGCTAACAATTGTTCACTAACTTATTGAATTGTTAGCAATTCAATAAGTAGATCCTGGGGGGGTGTGGAGGGGTTTGAGGTGAGATTGAAGGGGTAAAGGGGGGGTGAAGTGGGGGTTTGAGGTGGGAAAAGAGGGGGTAAAGGGGAGTAAAGAAGGGGTAAAGGGGGGTTTGAGGTGGGCAAGGAGGAGTTAAAGGGGGGAGTTGAGCCAGCCAAGAAGTTGAGAATGGGAGGTATGGATGAAGACAAGGAGCTAACAATTGTTCACTAACTTATTGAATCATTAGCAATTTGATAAGTAGTGCCTGGGGTGTGTGTGGAGGGGTTTGAGGGGGGGATTGAGGTGGGATTGAGGGGGTAAAGGGGGGCTTAAGGGGGCCATGGAGGGGGTGAAGGGGGATTTGAGGCGGGAAAGGAGGGGGTAAAGGGAGGGGTAAAGGGGGGTTTGAGGTGGGAAAGGAGGGATTAAAGGGGAGAGTTTAGGTGGCCAAGAAGAGGAGAATGGGGGGTATGGAGGAAGACAAGGAGTGGGTAAAGGGGGATGATGGAGGAAGACAAGGAGGGGGTAAAGGGGGGGACTTTACGTGGCCAAGATGGGTAGAAAGGAGGGTATGGAGGCAGACAAGGAGGGGGAAAGGGGGATGATGGAGGGTGAAACAAAAAGATAAAAAATTTAAAAAAATAAAACAAAAAAAACAAAATTAGTCTAACCTTGAAAACCAAAAAAAGCACTTACAGGACAAAAAAAAAGGACAAAGAAAAAACGAGAAAAAATAAATTATTAGCAAGTAAAAAAATCAAAAATAAGAAAAAAAAATTGAATTGCCTGGAGAGATAAGATGAGAAAATAGGGGAATTGAAAATATTTGACATATGATTGCGGAGAGGAGGAAATGGATATAAGGGATAAATGAAAAAATGAAACAGTGAAAAATTATGCAATTGCAGAAAATATGTGATTTCATGTTGAGCTGATGAAATGAAACAAATGAGACATCCAAAAAAGAGAATTGACAGCAAATTCAAAATTTTAGTTATGCAAAAAAAATAACCAACACAAGTGAATAAAACATGAAACATGAAAATAACACAAGTGAAGAAAACAAGGAAGTTGAAAATTGGGAGAGACAAAAAAATAATTTAAAAGGGTGGTGAAGAAAAATGTTGGAGAGTAATAGGCATAATGACAGACTGTATGCCAGTTGAATGAATGTTTAGTGATTCAAGGGAGGGGAGAGCCAGTCCTGGTTCAGGATCCTATTCTTCATAAAGATCATTCCACTCATATTTTAAATCAGCTAGGATATTGTGGAGTATAACAAAAGTCACTATCCAATGATTTGCAGTTTTTATTTCCATTTTTTTAAAAATTGGATTCTGAGTTCCAAGAGACGAGAAAATCTTCCCTTTAAAATCCCAATAGAATGTCCAATTGGTACTCTTGATTGGGAAAGGTGATTTTGGGGTCATTTTCTAAAGTTGTGCCACAGAAAGCAGGTATTATGTACTTTCCACTTGCATATGCTGAGTCTTCAAGTAGGTACTGAGATTTGTCAAAGTATGAGTCAGGAATTTGAGGAATCCTCATTCTTTGGAAGATGGAAGAGTCATGACATGATCCAGGGTAGCCACTTTGAAAAGCAATAAATTTTTTATTAACATAGCATACAAGTTGAACAGCAATAGAGTATCTATAAAGAAGATAAAAATTCAGTTTATGAAAGATGTGAAATTGGAGAACATTTTGAAGAAACCTTTTTTTGAAATCAAAATAATGGTTTCCATCATAAGCAGGCTTTTGACCTAAAGGTATAGCTGTACCATCAACAAATCCTACACATCCAGGGAACCTTTTACTTGCATTACTTGAGAGAATTCAAGTTGCTGTTCTGGAGTTGGCCAAGCAAGTGTTTGAGACTTGAGGGAAAGGATAGCAATCATACAGCGCTTAGTGTATAATATCATGGTACCATATCCTATGTTAAAGAGATTATCCAAACGTCTTACAGCAGCACCATTTCCATTTGAGCCAAAGCAACATAGTGCAACAGCAAGTTGAATAGTAGGATCACACTGTTTATGTTGAGAATTGTTATGAAGTATAGGATGTTTGGAGATGAGTTGATAAAGTTTGAAAAAAGAATCAGGAGAAGTTCAAAATAGTTGAGTGAAGTTTAGTTGATGAATGTTGAGAATGGAGCGGAGATCATATCTGGGATCATGATGAAGATTTGGCCCCCTTGGGTTTATGTAATGCTTTTTGGAAAGAAAAGACATATAGGCTAAAGCATCTTCTAAATCAGAGTCTGTTTTATAGTAAAGAACTAAAAGTAAAGCAATAGTGTTCATAGTTGAGTGAAGTAGCTGCCTAGTAGAGATGTGTTTCATAGTTGTTAGTGGAAAGCTTATGTGATGAGGGCAGTGGGATTTAACTGCCTAATGTGCAGTTGGTATGTGTAGATAGAAAAAAACTTTAAGTGTTCTCCACCAAAATTAAGTAGCATAAAGTGTGGAAAGAGTTATTGATAGCATCAGCAATCATAAGTCATGTGACTTTCTTAAAAATCTATCATGGATGTGATGAGTTTGAGATCAGTAATTAGGAATGGAAATTGGGGTATAAGAGGCAGGATAATGCATTATTGTGCATTCCTTAGAGCATCTCCAGCTGTTTTGGTAAGCCCGCTTGGTATGCATATTTTACAGAAAATAGCTACTAACATTCCACACTCATCTATTTTCAGTCTTTTGGTAAAGGTTCAAATCAGTAATTTTTTCAGTAAATTGTGGATCTTTCCGTGAATTATTGAATCATTAGTGGAACTCATTTTCTGCCCCTCCATTTTTTCAGTAATTCATCTCACTTGGTCAACCTCACAATGTGGTCTTCCAACATTGGCAGGGCCTTTGTTGTGTTGTTTGGCGCTGTTTGTGCATGTCTTAATTGACATCTGTTGAAGAATTGGGTGTTTTTCTGAATTTATTCCGTGAATATTGGGACTGCGGGTATGTGGGTACTATCATTAGATAGCCCCGGCTTTTCTCTATATTTCATGTCTTGTTAATATTTTTCATATTCTAAGTTTTAAGGGGTCATTTCCTCATTTTTCAGTTACAAAAGATAGCTGTTTAATTTTGTTTTTTGCGTTTTACAAGCTAACCTTAAGTCTTAGTGTTAAGTGCTTAGTACCATTAGATAGGGCTAATTTAGCTCTATATTTCAGGTCTCCATGTTGTTATAGCATAATTTTGTGTTTTAAGGGTTTTAGTAGTTGTAGTGAATTTTTCTAAGTAGATTAGATGTTTTTATTGGTTTTCTGGCTTCAGGGAGGCCGGGCCACTTCAGGCGGCACCTCCGACGTCGGGTGGCCTGCCCACCTCTGTTTTAGAAGGTTGGGGAGCGTTTCTGGAGGGTTTTTATTCAATTTGGCTGGTACAGGTGCCAAATTTGTTGCTGTGCATGGATCTTAGAGGGGTGGTCTGTGCACTGGCTGTATGATGCGTGTGTGGAAAGATTTTTAGAAAAGGATCTTATCTCTTTACTCATCACCTCTCTTCTCCTCACTGTCTCATTGGCTGGTCTTTTGTTGGAATTTATTACTGTTCATTTCAACTCTTTCTGGTAGTCTTTCTGGGACTATTATCTTTCACTTTCAATGAGGTCAAGAGTGTCTAATTAGAGGGTCTAGCAAACAGATCTCCAATTTGCTGCAACAGGTAAATCTCACTTATTTTTCTAAAGGGACAGGGGTTATTCTTTCTGGTTTTTCTCCAACTCCCTTGGTCAAGGCCTATAGCTAGTACTATAGGATTTCCTACAGCAACACCTCACTACCTCCAATTCATTAAATCTTTACTCTTACCTAACACTTCATTACTTGCTATTTTATTAACAAACATAACTTTTCTCACTTCTCATCATCACATCACACCAAAATTATTACTTTTTTTATATTATAGTACTTTCTAAACTATGTCTACACCTCAAAGCTCCAGAAAATTTTAAAATTGGTCTCAACATGAGGAGGAACAACTCGCTATATCTTGGATTTTTATTAGCGAGCAACTGGAATTTTCTACATACCAATCTGGGGAGATGTTTTATAAGAAATTTGAAAGCCATTTTAATGAGTATAGCAAGACACAATATATAGATCATGAACAGATTAGAATCCGGTAAGTTTTAATTAATTTGTAGACTTTTTAAAACAGAAACATAAGGTTAAACTTTGAGTTTTTACAACAATATTTATTTATTTGAAATATATTTATTTAAATTTTTAAAACAATACCATTTTTACCCTATGAGATTTCCCTTAAATTTACACATGAAAATCAAGAAAAAAATGTGAGGCTTTGAATTATCTATATAATTTGTACTTAAAATGAACAAATTGTTTTTTTGAGTTAGTATGAATCTAAAAAGAAGATTTGATACCTTTTTTATATGTTATAGTTGTATTAAAATAATTTTTAGTTATCTTCTTAATCTTTAATGAAGAAAAAAGAATAATTTCATAATATTAGGAAATCAACATCTAAATATTTTTAATAAAAAATTTCTCCAAAATGTTTCATCATTTGTATTTGTTTCCAGAAATTTAAAGTATTTAATATAAATCATTTTGAGATAAGAATATACTTATGTTTACATTTAAATATATTTGATAAAAATTTGAAAAAATTATAAATTTTCTCACAGTTTTACTTAGCTTGAACCACAGTCCAAAACAGGATCTCATTGTGAGTTCAATCTAAGTTCCACCAAAATTAAGATATATTATTTTTGGAAAATGTAGATAGTCATTGAAATGAAAAACTTTTGTAAAGAAAGAACTCAAAAAGTTATTTCTTTTATTTAATAGATTATAAAACAGATATTGAGGAAGCTAAAATTCCCATTTTATTAAATTTTTGGTTATCATGACTAATTATTATTTCATGTACAGTAATCATAGAACATAAAATAAAGCAAAAGGTTTACTATATATATCAATGTGTTACATTTTAAATATTTATTTAAATTTTATTTTTGAATTTAAAAATATTATACATCTCACTAAAATTGTTTCAAAATAAATTAAATGCTCTATACATTCATCTAATAAAAGAAAAAAAATGCATTAGCTCAAAATTTAAATATAGGCTTTTCTACTTTTTCCAAATTGTTTCAAAAGTTTACCTATTTTATTGGTTTTCTATCATATGCAAATTCTTAATAAACATTTTGTAAAAGACTTTGTATAAAATTGAAATAGTATTTAATGGCTAGTTTTTACACTCCTGTAGATCTTCGGTCTCAATTTTTGGTACTTATTACAAACATTGAATAAACCAATAGCTTGTATGTGCTGAGGGGTATGAATAGTAATAAACCACTTTTGCATGTTGTTTTTGATTGTGGAAATTGAGTGCTGAAATCAGAAAGGGTGAACTCTGTTCTTCGTCCGAAAGATAGAGTCCACATTCAGTTTTTTTCCACCTCATTTTACATCCTTTTGAGCTCTATACCCCCCTTTCTCTGCCTTTTCATTCCTTCTGACTTCATTCCCATATCTCTTCTTTTAATAAACATCCCAAGGCATTTACTGTAGTATCAAACATTCATGAGTAAGGTTCCATACTCCTCACCACTCCCCTCCCCTCCTCTTTTACTTTTCACCCCACAACACTACTCTTGCTTCCCTCCTAATCTATACTCACCCCTTTCTCACTCCTCCCTACCCCACCCCACCTCTTTCACCTCCCACCTCAACCTTTCCTTTCCACCCTTTAGCCCACCAAGCTCTTTTTAAGATATCCTAAACATCTAGCTTTCAAATTCAACCTTCTTCTTCCCCATCCCAACAATTTAACCTCAAAATCATCTTGATCCTTTTGATGCTCACCCAACCTCTTTAGCTTGTCAATTCACCCTTTTTTCCATATAGAGGAAGAGGGGTGAGAAGGAGATCAGTTAATTTTATTCATAAAGATATGAGATATATAAGGGTGAATAAGGGATCAAAATGGGTGATATTTTGGTCTTCCAACATTGGCAGGGGCCTTTGTTGTGTGATTTGGCGCGGTTTGTGCATGTCTTAATTGACATCTGTTAAGGAATAGGGTATTTTTCTGGTTTTATTCCGTTGATATTGGGTCTGTGGGTATGTGGGTACTATCAATGGATATCCCTGGTTTTTCTCTATATTTTATGTCTTGAAGACATTTTTCATATTCTGAGTGGTAAGGGGTCATTTCCTCATTTTTCATTTATAAAAGATTGCTGTTTAATTTTGTTTTTCGTGTTTTACGGGCTAACCTTAAGTCTTAGGGTTAAGTGCTTAGTACCATTGGATAGAGCTAATTTTTCTCTATATTTCATGTCTCAAGGTTGTTATAGTGAAATTCCGTGTTTTAAAGGTTTTAGTAGTTGTAGCTAATTTTTCTAAGTAGATTAGTGGTTTTTGTTGGTTTTCTGGCTTCAGGGAGGCCGGGCCACTTCAGGCGGCATCTCTGACGTCGGGCGGCTCACCCGACTCTGTTTTAGGAGGTTGGGGAGCGCTTCAGGAGGGTTTTTTATGCAATTTGGCGGGTACAGGCGCCACATTGGTGGGTGCGCATGGGCTCTTAGTTAGTGGTCTGTGTGTACATAGTGAAGAAGACAGTTTGGGGCAACCTTAATCATCATACAACCATCCGGAGGTGATATCATTGTTCCTCACTCAGTTTTCACTGTTTTCTGGCCACAATTGGCTGTGTTTGTTGCAAGTGAGTTCTTCATTTAACTTAACTTTGGCAACTGTTTTCTCTGTTATAGTCTTGCAAGCTATAGCAAGTATTATTGCTGTCTCTGGTGTGGATTTGCAGCCTACATCAAGTATCTTTGCTGTCTCTGGTGTGGACTTTGTTCTACATTTCAGTTCTTTGGTCTGGTAGTCTATCTGGGGACTACTTTCTTGGCTCATCAAGCAGTCAAGTCTGTTAAACAGGAGCTTTAGCAAAACAGGAACCAACTTACTTTAGCAAGTAAATCTCACTCTATTTTTCTAAAGGGACAGGGGATTTTCTCTCTGGTTTTTCTCCAACTCCCTTGGTCAAGGCCTATAGCTAGTACTATAGGATTGTCTACAATATGTGTAACAAATTGATTTAGGTGAGGTGAGGTGGTAGGGAGAGGGGTGGAGAAGGGGGATACAAGGGGTGGTGAGGGGAGAGGACTGGGGAGAGTAGTACTAAATTTAAGAGAGTAAGAGAATGTGTGAGGAGAACCATATGTGAAGCACAAAAGAGGGGAGGGAAGTATTAGGAAGTATAATTTTTAAAGAGAATAAATAATATACATATATAATAAATTATAGAGATTTGAAAATGAAATGGCACAAAACAAAAAAAAACTTATAACTATTTTGCAAAAATTTTTAGCCATATATTTTATTCTTGTTGAAATTTGACACATATTTTTTTTCTATAATAAAGGTAATGGTAAATTATTTTTTTGAAAAAATAGTGACAATAAAATATTTTTAAATCTAAAGTTATGGTATAAATATTAATTTTTTGAATTTTAAAATTAACTAAATTATTTTTACCATCAATTTTGAACTTTATGTAGCATCTACTAATACTTTAAAGCTTGAGAAATACTTAAGAATATATACTCGTACAATGAGAGCAAATATATACTTCAGGAAATTTTTACTAATAAAATTTTGATGAAAAGTATCCTTTTAATAATTTTTTTTCTTGAATAACTTTTTATAGTATTGGGAGATTCCTTTATAAATTTATTAGTAAAAAATCTTGTTAAAGCATGCAAAGGGGATTAAGTTCAATTCATACAACAATTTTTATATTTTTAAACAAAAAACAAAAAACATGATTTTTCACAATCTTATTGATGTGCCCACTTTTTTCTGGAAGTGGGGGTTCACTTACTTCAATATTCCTACAAAAATTCTAGTAAGTCAAGCATCAAGATTTGTTTTTCTAATGATCAACTGTGCTTCACTAAATGTTTGAATTAATTTCAAGTTGTGTTCAAATTAAAATCAATATTTCCTCAGGATTGTTTCAGCACCACCTCAATATGTTCTCAGTTAGATATGAATTTGGGTTCAAGGCTGCGGACTTGCTAGCAAGTCCGCCTCCCATATTGCATGGTGTATGTTCTTGTAAATAAAACAATCAGAGAATTTTGGAATAAAAAAGAGACTTTGTAAAAGATAAAATACAAGTTTCAGAAATAACTGCTAATCATCAATGATGCATAAAAAAAGTTTGGAGGTGCACCAAATATCTTTTGTGACTCCCTCCCAGGTGTGGTAAAAATCTTGGGTAAAGGCTGTTCGGACATATAGGATTCCCTGGGCAAGATATTCTTGTTCAAGGAAGCCAAGAAATATATAAAGTCTGCATCAAAGCTATCACCAACCAAAAAAAAGGCTGGCACTTGCTAACAAGCTTTATATATATAATATAAATTTATCTCAAGTTTTTATAATTTTTTAGTACTACACCGTTACATTCTCATGTTATTCTATTGGGTGCGCATGTGATAGGTTAGTTGCACTGCTCAATAGTTAAGGCTTGGGAAACTTATCCCAAGACTATTTTATATAATAAAAGGTATAGATACATTTGTATTACTACTTATCTCATTCTGAAATATATGTCGCTTACGGGCGGCCTGATACTATTGCTAAGTTAGTTGCACTGCTAAATAGTAATAAAAATTTAGTAATCATAAATTACTCCCTTTGTATATATTCAAATCTTCCTCTATTTTTCCAAATATGTTTCTTCAGATTCTCTCACAATTCAAAATGTGTGTCGGGATTGTGAAGCTCCTGGCTGTTCTGAATAAATTTCACTAAGCTGTTTGTCAAAGAAGGATCTCGGTGGTTTGTCAAAAGTTGACATTGAATGGATTGTTCATTTAGGTAAGGATTTGATTCTGATTTTGCTTCCACTATCATGTTGTGTAAGATTATACAACAGGTCATTGCCTCCTTCACTTCTTTGATATGCCATAGACAACATGGCTGGGTTAGAATGCCAAACCTACTTTGCAACACCCAAAAAGCATGTTCTATGTCCTTTCTAGCACTTTCTTGTAATTTAGAGTAATATTGGCTTTCCTCATCTTGCGGATGATAAATTGATTTGACCAGTGTTGACCATGGTGGGTAAATACCATCAGCAAGGTAGTAACCATTTTTATAAATTCTATTATTTATTTTATATGTTACACCATCTTGACTACCACCCAAAAGTTTATCAAACAAGTTGCTGCGATGAAGAACATTGATGTTGTTTAAAGCTCCAGGTGATCCAAAGAAAGTGTGACAATTTTGTAAGTTTTTGCTTGCTACAGCCTCCAATATCATTGTTGGAGTTTTTTCCTTCCCTTGGAACTGACCAGCCCAGGCTGTGGGGCAATTTTTCCACTCCCAGTGCATCCCATCAATACTGCCAAGACATCCCGGAAACTCCCTGTCTTTGTACTCCCTCAAAATCTTGGTTTTCTCCACAGCATTTGGTTCTCGTAAATACTCGCTTTTGTATAAAGATATGATGTCTTTAACAAAAGTTTTCAATGCCTTTAGTGAAGTGGTTTCAGCTATGCAAACATACTTGTCAGTTGAGTCAGCCGAAATCCCATAGGCAAGCTGGCGAAGTACACTAGTTAGCTTTTGGTGAGGTGTCAATCCAAGTTTCCCGCAGCAATCCTGTAGTAATGTAGTTGGTAAAAAATTGAGAAAAAGTGTGTGATTGATATTATTAAAAAAATACTATACTTACAGATTTTAAAACCCAATATTTATTGTGCATCTGTAGATCCTCAACAATTTTTGTAAATAGATCTTTGCTTATTCTAAATCAGCACTCAAAAATAATATTGTTGTAAACGGGGTTTTGCCCAAAGTAGTCTTTCATTAAGTGTGCATTACCAGTGTAACAATCTTGTTGTATCATTTTTTTCTTTGGTCTTGGTGTAGTTGAATTAGATGATTGATTGTTGCAATAGGTAGTTAACAAATATGTAAGAAGGAGATCTTCTTCTTCCATGTCTAATAAATCATCAAGGAAATTTAAAGGCATGGGAAATGTAACAGTTGAGTGAAGAAAAATGAGTATGGTAGAAGGAGGGATAGAAGAAATTAGTGCCATGGAAGCAGTGATGTTATTGAATAAACCAAGAAACATGAGTGATGAATATTTCGTGTAACTCGCAAATAGTGAATTTTTCGAAAAATGAGTGTGGAATGATATCATAAATTTGTGCAACTCAGAAGTAATATGCATGTAAGCGGGAGTTACACAACCGAACGAGTGTGGATGCTCTTATCCACTAGCCCTGTGGCTTGTGGATAAGAATCTTCCGCGATTAATAATATCTGATCCTGGGAAAAAAATTCCTGATCCCTTATTGCGGATCGGTCAACTTTGATACCCCCTATTTCTACCCGCTGTACATACTTGAAGTTTGAATTGAAAAAAATGACATTACCGGCGTGCACGTAACACTTTCTCTTGAGTGTGCCAGTGTGTCCTAATAACATCCCTTCCCAAAAAGGTGCAGAATGTTTGGCAAAAGTTGCATTTTTTTGCATTTCCCACAAAGCGTTTTTGATCTAGCTGTAACGTGGCCGTGGCAAAAAATAGAACACCTGGCACCTGCTAGCAGGTGCCATTCCCTCCATTCATTTTTGATTTGAGAATAACTCAGATTTGATGCCGTGCGTGCTAGCATGCTTAGTTTTCAGTGCGCAGTCTTCTCAGAAGAATTACAGCTGAGCTAAAACTGAATCAAATCAAAGATAGGGATTGGCACCAGCAACCAGGTGCCCACATTTTTTTTTGTGGCGAAAATTACTCTTTTTTCATGTGGAAGAACTGCAACCTTTGGTGGATCAGCTGCATGTCCGTTGGTGAGCTCGGTGGTCTTGAAATATCGGGAAACAATGGGCATAGCAAGTGGTGCTTGTTGATCTTTCAGAAGCAACCAGAAAGCATGACAACATAGCAGTTTTACTGTGCACCAGACATCCATTGCTTTTTGTTACCCTGTCTAAGCCCAAGTTGTGTGCCCTCCATTTTAATGACATTTCCAATAATTAGACACTTTATCTTTCATTCTATATATATTTCATTAAAAGGATATCTTCAATACAGCCATCACAAAAACTCTTGGTGAGATTCTGCGAAAAAAATTGAAAAAATTAAAAAAAATAGGCAAAAAAAAGGAGACGAAAAAAAAGTAATTTGCTGATCAATATGCAGGTTTTGGATGCTTTTTTCGTGAAAAAAAAAAATCTAGCAAATTTTATTTTTTTCGAGCAATTTGTTTTTATTTTTATGCAGCCTCACCAAGAGATTTTGTGATCGCTGTATCCTTACACCCTATACACTACGCACCATGTAAGATATCCCTGATGGGGATATTCACCACGAGTTGGGGATATTTTAGGGAGGGACATAAGGTCAGAAAAATAAATTTAAGAAAAGTACAGCTAATCCTGGAAAGCTTGCGGTTGTCTTGCCTATCATCTCCCGCCAAAAGCATAGCTCATCTGAACTGAACTCATAATTTTGGCGGGGGATGGGATGCGAGACACCCACAAGCATTCCAGTATTAGCTGTAAGTGCAAGAAAAATAAGTGGGAGAAAAATAAGTGTAAGGAAAATCATTTGTGACAATGAGATTTTTTTTTTCAAAATTTTTTTAAAAAAACAGCGTAAAATCTAAAATGAAATAAAAATTATTTTTTGAGAGAGAAAAATCAAAAAACATAATTTCCCATGGTTGAAATATATTTTTCTTACACTTATTTTCTCACATATTTTTTTCACAGATATTTTCCCTACACATATTTTTCTCGCACATATTTTTCTTACACATATTTTTCTATCCTTAAGTCCCTCCCTGCAATATCCCCAACTCGCGTTGGATATCCCCATCAGGGATATCTTACTTGGTGTGTAGTGATACCAGAGACGCGGGCCACTTCCACCGTGTCTTCATAATAACTACCCTTTTAGTCGTTTTCATTTTTTAATTCTTGTTTTTTCCCTCTCTGAAAATCTTGGAAATTCTTGCCGTTGAAGCACAGGTTTGGTTGCAAGCTATGAAGTCACATTGAGACTCGCATTTTTTTTTTTTTTGTTTATTCCTTCCTTCAATTTCTCTGGCCTCACAAACAAAAGTTACACCCAATTCACGTCTGGGGCTCATACACATGCTTTGTTATTATTACCAGTGTTTCATGATCTGACTCAAAACAAAAAACTGCGGGGTCTCTTTTTCAAAGTGCTCTCTGTTAGAATTTGAGCTTAATATTTAATAAAATTGTTATACTTAATAAGAATTGTTAAAATAATGAGGCGACAATGGGCCAATGAAATAATAGGTATAAAGTAATAAAAATAATAATAATGAAACTAATGTGAGGACAAAGGCCCAATAGAAAATGATAGTGAGCCAGAGGCAGTGGTCCGACGGCGAAACTCAATTGGTGGCAGTGATGATGGTGCGGGGGATAACGCCCGACTTGATGATCAGGGGCAACGGCCAGAATTGATGGTGATGCTGGTACAAAGGCCGGTGTGATGATGGTGCCGGGACAAAAAAGGCCGGGTTTGATGAAAATGATGATACGGAGGAAAACGTCCGACTTAAATGGTGATGCGGGGACAACTAAGAAAACAGCTTACACTGCGTGACAAAACGTGACGATCAAATGTTTTCGATGTCTAGTCGATTACCAGTGCGGCTTGGGGTTTCCCTTTTTTTGGTGTTCTCGTTGGCTGCAAAAAAAACTCGTAGGCTATGCTACTCCTCGTCAACTGACAAACACATGGATTTTTTTCTTCCACTTCAATCTTTTCTTCGTTAAATTATATATAACGCAAAAATATTTACACTCATCATATGTTATTAAACAATGCCAGAAAACCATAAATTTATGTATACACTTAAAAATATGGAATTGATATTTACATGTATGGACTAAGAGCATCCACACTCGTTCGGTTGTGTAACTCCCGCTTACATGCATATTACTTCTGAGTTGCACAAATTTATGATATCATTCCACACTCATTTTTCAAAAAATTTACTATTTGCGAGTTACACGAAATATTCATCACTCATGTTTCTTGGTTTATTCAATTACTTCACTCCTTCCACAGCACTGATTTCTTCTATCCCTCCTTCTACTGTACTCATTTTTCTTCACTCAACTGTTACATTTCCCATGTCATTAAATTTCCTTGATGATTTATTAGACGTCGAAGAAGAAAATCTGCTTCTTACATATTTTTTAAATACCTATTACAACAATCAAACATCTAATTCAACTACACCAAGACCAAAAAAAATGATTGAACAAGATTGTTACACTGGTGATGCACACTTAATAAAAGACTACTTTAGGCAAAACCATTTTCAAATTTTTTAGGAGCTTTGAGGTGTAGACATAGTCCAGAAAGTATTATAATATAATAAAATGTCAATTTTGGGTGTGATGTGATGATGAGAAGTGAGAAAAGTAGTGTTGAATAAGAGAATGACGAGTAATGTAGTGTTTGGTAAGAGTGAAGTTTTAATGAATTTGGGGTAGTGAGGTGTTGCGAGGTTGAGCAAGTGAGATGAATTACTGAAAAAATGGCAGGGCAGAAAATGAGTTACACTAATGGTTCAATATTTTGTGGAAAGATGCACAATTTACTGAAAAAATTACTGATTTGACCCTTTACCAAGAGACTGAAAATAGGTGAGTGTGGAATTTTAGCAGCTATTTTCTGTAAAATATGCATACTGAAGCTAATTTGACCCGCAATTGTGGATGCTCTAATGTGGTTATCTTAAGTGCATTTTTTAGTGAATCCAATTTGTTGCTCTTATCATTGTCCCAAATCTAACAACTCTAATAGACAAGAAAATTTGCATTTTTTCCAAGTGCTCTCATAACACATTCACCAATTACAATGGATAGATAATTTGTGGGACTTGTTTTAGACAAAAAACTAGGAAGAGACATGAATATTGTCAGCCAGGCTATACCAGGAGCCCAGTAAATGTTATGTCAATTTACTGCAACCAAAAGAGGGCGTAAAAATATGCTTATTATGTATATAAATCATTATTATATTGCATAATGAAATGATATTAGTATTTTATTAAATATAAATAAAATAGGTATTATATTAATTTCATTATTATATAAATTATATATACATTTATATTAAGCAAAATAAATATCATATTCTATAAATTATGGCACATTTTTATGTATTTAATAAATATAAATTAATAATTAATTAATTATAAACATATATTATAATTATAAGTGTAAAATTAACCTATAATGTAATTAAATTTATTAATTAAATTTATATATTAAATAAAGCCATACATATCTTATTAAGCAATAATATTAGGCACTTTTTTGACCCTTAATTGTGTCAGTAAAATTATTAAATAAATTAAAACACTTATTTAGTAAGATGGTATTCAAATTATTGGCATTGGTTGAATAATTGAGTGTTCTTCTGGTTTTATTCTGTGAATATTGGGACTACAGGTATGTGGGTACTACCATTGGATAGCTCAGGTTTTTCTCTATATTTGATGTCCTGTTGATATTTTTCATATTCCAAGTTTTAAGGGGTCCTTTACTCATTTTTCATTTCTAAAAGATAGCTGTTTAATTTTGTTTTTTGTGTTTTACAGGCTAACCTTAAGTCTTAGGGTTAAGTGCTTAGTACCATTAAGTAGAGCTAATTTGGCTCTATATTTTATGTCTCAATGTTGTCATAGCTTAATTATGTGTTTTAAGGGTTTTAGTAGTTGTGGTGGATTTTTCTAAGTATTTTGGGCTTTATTGGAGGTTTTTGGTGGTTTTCTGGCTTCAGGGTGTTCCAGCCGCCTCTAGGTGGGCCTCGTGACATTGGGCGGACCCCCTGCCTTGGTGCTAAGAGGCTGGGAAGCACTTCTCTTTTTTTTGGATGGCTCATTGATTTTCTTTCACCAGCTCAACATGAAATTGCATATTTTGTCAGTGTTTTTTTTTCATTCATCACTCATATCCTTTTCATCCACTCCTCAAACATCCGTCAAATATTTTCAATTCCTCTATTTCTCATCTCACCTATCCAGGTAAGTCATTCTTTTTCTTATTTTTGATTTTTTTTACTTGCTAATAATTTATTTTTTCTCTTTTTTTTTTGTCCTTTTTTTTTCTTTTTTTTTTTTTTGTCCTGCAAGTGCTTTTTTTTTGGTTTTCAAGGTTAGAATAATTTTGTTTTTTTTGTTCTATCTTTTTTTCTTTTTTTTCACCCTCCATCATCCCCCTTTCCCCCCTCCTTGTCTGCCTCCATACCCTCCTTTCTCCCCTTCTTTGCCACCTCAAGTCCCCCCCTTTCCCCCCTCCTTGTCTTCCTCCATACCACCCTTTCTCCCCCCTTTAATCCCTCCTTGCTCACCTCAACCCCCCCCCCCCTTTACCCCCTCCTTGGCCCCCTCAAGCCCCCCCTTTACCCCCTCAAACCCCCCTCAAATCACCCCTCATACTGCTCCACACCCCCCCCCCACCACCACCTACTTATTGAATCAGTAACAATTCGATAAGTTAGGTGTAGGGGGGGTTTGGAGGGGTTCAAGGGGGGGTTTGAGGTGGGTCTGAGGGGGTAAAGGGGGGGCTTGAGGGGGCCAAGTAGGGGGTAAAGGGGGGGGTAAAGTGAGGGTAAAGAAGGGGTAAAGAAGGGGTAAAGAAGGGGTAAAGGGGGGGTAAAGAGGGGGTAAAGGGGGGTAAAGGGGGGTAAAGGGGGGTAAAGGGGGGGTAAAGGGGGGTAAAGGAGGGGTAAAGGAGGGGTAAAGGGGGGGTAAAGAAGGGGTAAAGAAGGGATAAAGGGGGGTAAAGGGAGGGTAAAGGGGGGTAAAGGGGGGTAAAGAAGGGGTAAAGAAGGGATAAAGGGGGGTAAAGGGAGGGTAAAGGGGGGTTGGAGGTGGGTAAGGTGGGTAAAGAAGGGATAAAGGGAGGGTAAAGGGGCACTAAGGGGGGGGTTTGTGGTGGGCAAGGAGGGCATTTTGAAGAAAAAATAAGACTAATATCTGCTTTTTAATTTTTTTTACAGAATTTATTTTCTTTCCCTTAGTTTCTGGATATTTCCCCCTGTTTTCAAAATAAATCAGGTAATTTAATTTTTTATATTTGTGTTTGTTTTTTCAAATATTTAATTATTCTGAAATTTACTGAAATCAATTTTTTATTTATATTTTAATAAATTGGATTGAATGATATCAACAAGTATTTCCAATAGCAGGTAAGTAATTTTTATTTATTTATTTATTTTTAATTTAAATTTACTGAATTTATTTTAAATTTTTTTTATTTACTCTTTTTTTTTGGGTGATTTTGTTTTACCTTGTATTTTAATTATAATTCAGGTTTTTATTTTGAAATTTAACTTTTTTTCAAAATTAATTACTGATTTTTTTGCGACTAATTTTATTTGTTTTTTTTAACCAAACTTTATTTCTTTTCAATTATTTTACTGATAATTGTTTATTGTTGGGGGTTTTTTTAATATAATTATTTTTTTATTTTTAATTTTTTGGTTTTATAATTTTTTTTTCAAGGAAGTTACTATGGAAAATTTAACTTGCTCATCTTCATTATCATCAATTTCTTCTGAATCATCTTTCTTGTCACTTTCTTCCTTGTCTTCAAATCTTTAAAGCTCCTAGAATAATCATCAAATATATTCAAATTAGTCTTCTTTATCTTTACTTTCTTCTATCTCTTCAATGTGCTTCCATTCTATTCCTTCTACCAATCATTCTGAGCTTTCCTTACCAGAAAATTAAAAAGCAGAAAATCATGGAACCAGCTAAAGAATCAAGCAATTCAAAGACAAAATTTTATAAAAATAGAAAATTGATTAGGATGAAGATATTTTGCAAAAAATTCTTTGGACATTTGGACGATTTCAAATTTTATAAGACTTCAATATCACATTTTAAGAAATTTTTTTTTTACCAAAACATCAAAAACCTTACATAAGGTGGTATAGATCACATTTTTGCAGATGTCAATAATGGATACAAACCTCAATTAATCTTAGAAGTTCATTCATTTAATGGGAAAAAGGATGAAGTTTTTTGCCAGCTTTCTGATTTAATTTCAACTCTCTATCAAATGGCTTTGGTTCGACAACCCTTATCAAATAAAAATCTGATTTCTGGTATGATGAAAGGTATTGGTTGGCAACCACGATATGATCACGGAGTTTCTTTTGGTATTTAAAAATTTTTTTTATTATAAGTTATTTTTAATTTTGTCATATATTTCAGGAATTTATTCTTTATTGAAAAATTTGAAACCAGAGCAAATGGAAGAAAATCTGAAACAATGGAGTTCTTTGGGATCATTTAATATTTTCTTGTCAAATTGTTTTAAAAAATTACATTTTCAAGCATTTCAAAAAAACCATCAACTTGCTTTAGAATCTGGTTTACCATATTGGTATGATCCTGAATGGGAAGAAGCAATATATGATTATGTTTTTTGTTCAAATGTTATCATCACTTTTAATGAATTTTACAATCATTTTCATCTAGATAAACATGATAAAAATTCTCTAAAATTTGGAATTTTCTCTTATTTCAATTCAGAGACTGGTGTTCATATTCCTTCAGCCTCTTCTGATGAGGTACATGGCCTTTATTTTCCTGACCATAAATGTATTATTGATTTTGGTAGTGCCAATGAAATAGTTGAGGCTATATGGAATTCTTCTCAAAAATGGCATCAAAAAACTGAAGCACCTCCAACTTTAGTTTCTTGTAAAGAATTTACCCATTTTGGCTGTTCATTCCAAATAAATGAAGGTCTTATTAATTGTATTAATAATCAAAAAAAACAAAATTTAGATAAAAAATTGTTCTTAGTAGATCTTTCATGTATTGCAAATAAAATATTATATTTTTTCTCTCATTAAATATTTTCTTCCAAATTTTTTTTCCTTTTTTTTCCTCTTTTATTAAATTTTTTATTTATTTTATTTTAATTTTTTTATTTTTTTTAAACTTCCCTTTTTATTCTCCTCTTTTTCAATACTATTTATCCTTTTTAATTTTTTTCATTTAATTTTGGATTTCTCTCTTCCAATTATTTTTTAAAGTTACATCAAGATAGATTACTTTTTTATATAATAGTGCATCTGGCCTTAGGTTGTTCTAATGGCTATTATATAAAATAGGAAAACTTGATTGGGACTGGTGAAAATAATTGGTTGTAGAAATTTTCAATTTTAATTTTTTTTTCCATTTGATTTCTTTGATTCAATAAATTTAAGGGGGGGTATTGCCAAATTTTCATATCAGACTTTAAAAAAAAATTGACTTGAAAATTTGATGATACCCTTTCCTTAACTCAATAAAATACAGGGGGGGGGGGGTATTGCCAAATTTTCATATCAGACTTAAAAAAAAATTTGACTTTAAATTTTGGTGATACTGTCAGGCTTAGTCCAAGTCCAGAGACATGAATAGCTTGCTGGTCTATTTTCTAGAAGATTTACAAAAGGTCCCAAATGAATACAATGGTATAAGACAAGCAAGTAGTAGAATAAAATCAATTATAAGGCTCAGTAATTTACTCTCACTTATTATACTTGGTATTACAAGGCTTATTTTTGTGCAGAAAAATAGATGTAATATATTTAAAATACTATTCAAAGACTCTCTAAAGTACTAATGAAATGTAAGATAAATTGTATTGGTTATATTGTAATTGTAATTGTAAAGATGATAAATTGAATGTAGAAAATATGACCAAAAACCCCCTCCTTTTATACCCAATAATTCCCCAATGATGCCCCTTGATGATTCCAATCCTATAAACGGCCAAATGCGCCTCAAACTAACTAATAGACCTGTCCAAAAACATAAGGAATGACCAATGAAAACCAAAGAATAATATCACATGCCAAAATCCTGAAATAATAGGGATAATCCATCACAAATAAAGAATAACCCAAAAAAGAGTGTATATGCGTGTAATATCTAATTTTAATAGACTAAAAATAAAGAAAAAGGTACTAAATATAACACAGTATTAAGAGGGATTAACAGTAGAAATGTTAGAGTTAATTATTACAAATTTATACATGAAATCCCTGTCCAAAAATAAGCATTATTGACTGAGAAACCACTGAAAAACCCAATTTAATGCGTGTAAGGGCTGATCCCTGTATGCAGACTCTTGGCAGGCGTAGCCACGGGTAAATCCTTGACTAAATAGGCGATTTTTAAGCGTGGTAGCATAATTGGGCCCCAAGACTGATGTAACTAATGTAATTAGTGCATTTAATAAGGTTAATTCACATTGAAACTAAATTAAGACACTAAATAAGCGTCCCTCGCCTATTTTAGTGTGTTTCCACATATAGTGCATGTATGTGGGGTAATTTTAGCGTGAAAAATACTAACTTTGCTAAAAATGAAGCTATTCACACGGGAAAAATGCAGGCAGTATGTAGCCACTGCACAGAGGCCATTTCTGGCATAAAAAACACCAAATTTGAAAAGTGTTATTTTTACACTTTTAAATAGCCAGATCAATTGTTCCAAATAAGGCAAATTGATCTGTCAAGGCGCATTTTTATTATCTTAACATTTATAGCGCATATATCCAGCTTTTAGTGATAATAAGCGCATTTATCAATTATTTCAATAAAATAATAGAAAAATTAGCTTTATGTGTACTTAAAAATTATGTAGACTTATGGATAAGGTTCTTAAGGTTACCCTAACATATTCTAACTTAATATTAAGTACATAAGACTTAAATAAGGTGGATATATGCGTGTATATAATGCTTTATAATGGCATATATTTGTATTAAATCAATTTTTTATACAATTATTTATTGTTCCCATGTATGCTACATATGTTTAACATAATTTGGTAGTAATTTTACTCAGTCCTGAGAATATTCAGGCTGACAGATACCCATCCCTTACTTCAATAAAATGTAGGGGGAAGTATTGCCAAAATTTCATATAAGACTTGCAAAATTCTTTACTTGAAAGAATTTTGGTGATACCTGACCGTTAGTTCAATTAAATGCAGGGGTGGGATCGGGAAATTTTCAAAGGTGACTTGAAAATTTAAACTAAAAAAGAATTTGGAACATTAAAAATTCTTGAAAATTTTATTTAAAAGAGAATTTATAATATTAAAATATGAAAATTCAACTAACGATGGATAGAGTAAAAAAATACAGGAAATTAAGATAAAAATTTTTGTACAATTATTTATGAACAGTTGATGTTTAAGATAAATAAAACAAAATAGTGATCAAACACTTTCTTCAAATGTTCAATTTCTTCAAGAGATTTATTAGCTTTAACACATTCTATCAAGAAATCTTTCTTTTTGGAATTTTCTTCATGATCAAGCTTATATTTCATCTGTTGCATGATGTTTTGATGCTCTAGTGTTTTCTCCTCTTTCTTTGATTTTTAAATACTTAGAGATAACTTGAATTTCTTCTCCTCCAAGTCTTGTGCCCTATCATCCTTCTGTAAAGAAAGTTCATACTTCCTCTTCTCCAAGTCTTGTGCCCTATCATACTTCCATGAAGAGAGTTCATACTTCTTCTCTTCCAAATTATATAAACTTTCATCCCTCCTTAAAGAGAGCTCGTATTTTTGCTTTTCAAACTTTAGAGTCTCTTTAGCAACATTCACTTGTTCTAGAGTGATAAGAAATATTAACAAAAGTAAAAGAAAATCAGAGTAAAGTATTAAGAGGTTTGGTATCACTTACCAGCATCACATTTCTCCAAAAATTCTTGAATAGAATTAAAATGGGTTTGAGATAAAGTATCACTTTTTCTTCTTCTTTGAGAGTGGAAATTCAGACTACTTGAAGCCCATCTCATTTTTTTCAAGGTCACATTTTCCTCCTCTTCATTTTAGCTGGCTTCTGACTCAGTTGATTGTGGCTCCTGCATTAGTTCTTTAGCCTATTTATAAATAAGAAAATGTAAATAAAAAAAGAATTGTTAAGATAAAAGAAAAAAAGCATACTTGAGTTACATCAGGTTGGTTTATATCACCATAAGGATCTATTGAAAATATATCTTGATTTGTGGAAGTTAAATGAGGGAAGGCTTGAGTAGAAGAAGAAGGAAAAAGATTTGTTTCAACATCATGCTCAGAGATAGCATCTTCACCATCCAACATGTTTGTACAATTAACATCAGCTCTCTCTCCAAAAATAGAATCCATCTCTTTAAAGTAAGGACATAAAGAATCAAGTTTATCATCTATGGATTTGATGCCCTTACTGATATCGAGGTCAGTAATACCAAAACCAGTAGAAGATGAAAGAGTCTTTGCCTTCTTGTACTTGGCTTGATAATTCTTGAAGCGTTCAGACATCTTTTTTGGTAAAAGATCTATCATTCCCTTAGTGTCAGCCAGGCTATACCAGGAGCCCAGTAAATTTTATGTTAATCTATTGGAGCTTAATGAGGGCGAAAGATTATGCATTTTATGTATATAAATTAATATTGTATTGCATAATAAAATTATATAACAATTGTATTATAATATAACTAAAATAAGGGTTATATTAAATTTATTATTAAATAAATTATAGATACAACTAAAACTCATTAAATTCTTTATATTCTATAAAATTTTGGGGCATTTTTCATGTATTTAATACTTATAAATTATTAATTTATTAAATATATTATAGTTAAAAAAATCAAAATATTAACTTATAATATAATTAAATAAATAAATTAAATCAAAATATTAAAATAAAACTTTTATATCATATGAATTATGAATATTGAGCGCTTTTTTGACTCATAATTATGTCATTAAGGTATTAAATTAGTCAAAACATTTTATTTAATTAATTACTAATGTTGTATTCTAAAATTGAGTAATAATATTAAATTAATAAATTTTTTTAACCTAATTTAATTCTTGGACTAATAAAACGGGTTATATTAATTAATATCTTATGTTCCAGACTTAATTAATTAATTACACTAATTATTTTATTAAAATAGTTTAATTTTTATGTCTCACTTAAAATGGGCTATTATCAAACATGTTATAAATTGAATTAGTTAATACTTCAAGTGTTTCAATCTTATTTAATTACTCACTTATTTTATAGATTTATTTGGGGTTAAATTGGTGGATTTTTTGGGATCTTACTTATTTTTTAATTAATTGTTTTATATTTTTCCCTTACAGATTTGGTACAATTAATTTTAACTATTTATTATTTCTTATCTTATTTTTTATAGGATATAATTTCTTGTGGCGCTTCAGAGGGCCCCTTGCCTATATAAGGGCCTTGGGAAAGCCCCTGTAGCTCTATCACTTATTATACACTCAAACTTGAATATATTTTTTAATATAAATACGTTTATTATTATTTTTATTAGCATTACAATTCTAATTCAAATTTTATATAAATAACTACAGGTTGCAATAAGTCTAATAGTAATAATAGTGTTTTCCGCGCAGAAAAAGTAATCCTTATTTCAAATAAATATATTATAATTTAAAAAGCCTAGCCGTTGTATCACATCCCAAGGAATCTCGTCGCCTCTCTCTATCTCAAGATCATTATATTTATTATTATTATTTTTATTTCTTTATTTCTTTATTTTTTTTATTATCCTTTCCCTATATTTCCCCCTCTTCTTCTTTACTTTCCTCTTTTCCTCACCATCTTCTAGACAACCGGCCAATAATTGAAGGCCTTTCCAAATAACAACAATGACATAGTGCACGGACCACCCAGCCAAAAAAGTAAACTTTTGCTGCAACCATGTTTCAAACTTGGGTTCAATCATTTAAGTTTATATTAAATTAAATCATATATTATTTTGAAGTGATTTTACGATCACTATAGTAAGTTAACCTTTGCACTTCTCACTCATATTATTATATTTTTACTGCAATAACTATCAGCCTGGATGTCTAGAAGGTTGAAGATACTAGTAGGAATAATAGAAAATAGGATGGGAATAATAAGGTAGTAATGTAAAATAAAATAAAATAAATGTAATTTAAGGGAATAAGACGACAATATATTTGAGATGTGACAAAGTTGTAAGTATTTAATTAAATTGCAAATATTATAAATGATAATAAATGTTCAAAAGGGCATCAGTTCAATAATAGTATTATAAATCTTAAGGCAACCTATAATAATTTATATAGTATTTAAATTAGATGTAATGAACTAATAAAAATAGCAAATAAAGAAATATATTTAAAATATGATGAGTGAGTGTATAGTAAGTGATGAGCTACCAGAGGGACTTCTAGAGCCCTTTTATAGGCAGGAGGACATTCTGGAGAGTTCCAATAGTATATACAAAAAGGTAAAATAATGTGAAACAATTAATTTAAAAGAATCTAATTAAAAACATAAAAAATAAATCCGTGAATAAACAAGTAATTTTCCATTAATAATCTCTAAAAAAGAATAGAATTAATATAACAATTAACTATGTGAGTATAAAAATATGAGAACTGTGAGAAAGAAATCTAAAGAAGGAATACCAATATCTAAAAAAGTATAATTAAAATAAAAGGAATTATTTTTACGCTTTTAAATAATCTTAACCCAGTATAACCAATAGTAATTTAACTATTTCAAGTAAATTAATTATTAAATTAATTGAACAACTAATTAAGTTAATAAAGGAACTTTTTAACATGAGAATTTGAATTTAATCATATTAAATTAATTTAGTAAAATTGGTAACAAAATTAAGGGTCACAGAAGCGCCAAATATTGATGAATATTATTATATGATAGGTTGTATTGAGTATTATATAAATGTTATTATTAAAATTGTAATTACTGTGTAAGTTAAATTTAAACTTATAATATAATTTTAAATAAATTATTTATACATATAAATCACGCCATGATATTATAGAATATTATATTTGTTTATGTAATACAATTTATTTAATAATAAAATTAAGTATAATATTTTATTTCATTCACAAAACATAATTTTATTTTAAATAATTTTTTGTATTTACATAAAGTTATTCCTTTACAGTAATTTATTATATAAATTACTGGACTCCTGAGATAGCCTGGCTGACAATAACAGTGTTTGTGGCTTAATTGCTGATTCACTGAGTGTAAGTGTTCATTATTTTTTAATTTTTTTTCCTAGTTGACCATAATAGAGTAAAACTCTTAGTCCTAGAAGACAATTAATATTTAATAAATTATTGAATTAATTTTATTATTATTTTTTGTTTATTGGTTGACCATAATAGTACTCAGTGCTTAGTCCCAATATTACCATTATATTAATTTTTGGTATTAATTATTTTGGTTGACTTATTAAACCTTTATTGGTTGGTCCCATTTTAATTACTGTTAATTCTTAATAAATAATTTTAATTACGTTTATTTGTATTACATTTTTGTTAATTGATTGATTTTTTGATAAAAATTAAATTTTTTGTTTATTGTTAAAATTCAATAAATTTTATTTTGAAATAAAAATTTGAATCATTAAAAATTTTTTGATTCTATTTTAACAGTTTAAATTTCCAATAATTTGGCCAGCAGAATGGATAACTTACATGTGGATGGGATTGAAGTGAATAATGACACTGAATCTGTAGGTTCTTCTAAATTAACTTACAGAAATTATTCAGCTGACAAAAAACCTTCAGGATGTGGAAATGGCAAGAGAAGTGGAAAACCCCCCTCACCAAACACCTCTGAAAGAAGTAAAACCTCTAATAAATAAGGACAATCAACTCAAAGGTATAAAAATAAAAAAGATACCTCTAACCCAACAAGTAAACAATCTGTCCAGTCACATCAAAGAACTGAAGGCAGAAAGCATGAAGTACAAGGCAAGGGTAGACACACTCTGGAAGCAGATGCAGGAATTGTTAAATCCCAAACAGGCTCAAACTCCTCATTTCCCAGCCTCTCAGCCTCAGCCTCAACCTCAGCCCAATCGGGTACCCAGCTCCTTCATGCAAAATCGAAGCACTCTGCAAGTGGAAGAGTGGAAATGGGATTACTTGATGAGCCATTACCAGCAGAATGTTCAGAAACCAGCTCAACAACCTGGCCCATCCAGGACACCAACCTACTATCCATCTCCTCAGCCCCATCCTTATCAGGGAGGCAGAAGAAAGAAGGCACAGGGGAAGTTTCCTCCCCTACCATGGTGAGTAATTTGTTTGATAAACATGTTGGTATGTATAATAACAAAGCTTCATCAGGTAATATTGTGGATTCTGGTGAAAGAACAGTTAAGCATTTGAAGAGAAAACTTCCTTCAATAAGTAGCCCCAATGATGTAATTAGAAAATTATCATTTGATTAACCTTTACATTTGACTTCTACTTCTTTAATTAATCCTTCTCTTGCAATTAAGAATGATTCTTTTTCCCCTGAAGTCTATACCTTAATTGAGAAAACTTCTGAAGAAATATTGAAAGATACCCTTGATTTTAATGTTGTAAAAGACAAACATTTGAGAGATGTGTTAATCCATGAGAGTGATAGATTAAATAATTTGCACTTGCATTGTAAAGTAAGTTCTTCTGTACAAGATACAGCTTATTTTAAAATCAAAGAAACCTTGAATATTGTTCTTAGCTAACAAAAACAAATAAGGAGTGACCATAGAGCTATCTCAGATAAGAATATAAATCTACATAAAAACTTTAGTGAATTGAAACCCCTTATTGAGGAAAATTATTCATTGAAAAGTGAAATAAAATCTCTACAAAATGAGTTTAAAAAGCTAAAAAATGATTTCCATGCACTGAGTGCCAAACACACAGTTTCTGAGGACAGAAATGTTTTATCTCTTGCAAAAGTAAATGACCAGATGTCTGAAATTCCAAGCATAAGAAACTATGTGTCTGACCTGCAAGAAAAATTTTCAACCTTAACCATCAATAATTATGGTATAAATGAGAAAGCTGCCCATAAGCTGCATAAAAATAAAGAAAAAGAACCTGAACAGAGTTCCCCCTTTCTTCCTCATATTTCAGACATTAAACAAACTGACAATGAGTCTGTAAAATTATTTGCTACTAGAAAAAAATCTTGAGATGGTCATGTACCAGCTGTTTTTGTAAATAATGAAATTTCTGAACACCTGGCTAAACTTCAGGAATTATTAATGATGAATAATTCAAACCAAAAAATGGACCATCCCAGTAGTCAGAAAAACTGGCCTAAATTGGACAAATATCCTACCTTTGATGGTGATTCTTCCTCTGATTGAAAACACTTTATCCAAAGAATTGATAATTTAAAGAGATCTTATAAAGTACCTGACAAGGAAATTGTTTCTAAGCTAATTTCTTTATTTTCCAATGTAGCCTTGATGTGGTATGAATCTGTTCTTTTAGATAACAATCAATATACATGGAATGATTGGAAATCCTTGATTGAGAATCAGTTTGGTGGTTCAAAATTCAGGTTGGCTCAGCAAATACTGTATGAGAATACTAGATATATATCCTCCTCTGTTGAAAAACCCATTGTTTTTCTTATGAAAGTAACAAAAATCCTGAGAGCAATTGATCCAAAAATGGATTATGATATTTGGAGAGATAAAATCTTGTATAAATTTCCAAATTCACTCAGAGATTTAATTGTAGCTGGAACTGAGCATGTAGGGAAAATTCTTCTTTTATTAATATCTGGAATGAGGTACTACTCAACCATAGATATGAACCAAAGAATTACCTTGGTACATCTTACCATGATCAAAATAAACCCTCTACAAAGCCCCCAGAAAAATCCAGTAAACCCTCTGCCCCAGTTGCACCTAAAAAATAAGCAAAAAATACTTTTTATAAATGTAAAAAACCATGGCAGAAGGTTCATGTTTGTGACAAGAAAATTCATCTTGTTGAAAAAAATGAAGACACTGATGAGGCTGAAATTGATGTCAATAATTCTTCTAGTGACTGTGAAAGTAATATCTCCAATTACAATGATTCTGTTAAAGATGTTTTAATGTTGGAACAGGATGTCCATTATTTAGATAATATATCTGAAGAATGTGTATTGGATTTATCTTCAGTGGAAAATGCTGAAATAATTAAAGATATTACTAACAATTCTATAGCCATATCCCCTTTGAAAGCACCTGTTATCATTAATGGTAAAAATGTTGATGTAGTTCTTGACTCTGGTGCTGGAGGAAGTGTAGTGTCTGAAAAATATTTAGCTTCAGTAGATAAGGATTATTTGTGTAAATTATTACCTATAACTTCTGAAAAATGGAGAGGGTATGGTTCTACCTTAATTCCTATGGGCAAATACAAAACCTCTGTATTCTTCAAATATAATGGTGGTTTTTTCAGAGCTATTTGTGAATTTGTTGTCACAAAAAATGATAATTTAAGCAATTGGCTTATTATTGGTAATGATATTTTAACCATGTTTGGTGTGAAATTGGACCCAGCAAATAATTGCTTCACCTTGGGATTGAATGGCAAAAGGAAATTCAAAATTTACTCCTCTAGAAAACCTTCTGGGCATCTGTTAAAACCTTGTAACTCACTGATCCAGGGTAAAGGCAGAACAACAATTGAAATGGATGATTTATTAAATGAAATAAATACTGCTTCTTTTGGTAATCAGTTAACTAGTGAACAAAAGGATTCTATTATTGCCTCAATTACCTCTTTCCCTATAGCTTTTTCTCATGGTTCTCATGTCTTGGGAAGTGTTCAGGAAGAAATGAAAATTACCTTATCCTGTAACTTGAGTGATATTCCTCCTAGTCTTAAGAAAAAACCATATCCTGCTTCTCCAACAAAAAGAAAGGATATTGAAGATAATATTTTCACATTATTAAAAATGAATATCATTGAGAAAGTGCATGTCACTCCCAAATATTGTGTCATCTCCCCAGTCTTAATTTCTTATGAAAAAGATAAGGCTAGATTATGTGGAGATTACAGAGCATTAAACACTTATACTGTTGATGATATTTATCCTTTACACAGGATTAATTCAATACATGCTACCTTGCAAGGTGCAAAATTTATTAGTTGTCTGGATGGAAATAAAGGGTATCATCAAGTTCCTCTTGAGAAAAATTTTCAAATTTTTTTGCTTATTTCTACTCATATGGGAATATATAAGTATGTTAGAATGCCATTTGGCCCTAAAAATTCCCCTTCAGTTTTTCAAAAAGTCATGGATAACACCTTCCATCAAGAAATAATTGAGGGATGGCTCATGGTGTATATTGATTATATCATAGTTTTTCTAAAACTTTTGATGAACATATGGTTCATTTAAATAGGGTTTTCCAAAAAATGGACAAAATAAATATGACGTTGTCCTTGAAAAAGTGTAAATTTGGTTTTCAATCTTTGAAAGTCCTTGGCCATGTTGTGTCAGGCCTACAAATTTGTGTAGACCACAAAAAAGTTGCTGCAATTCAAAATGTGAAGGCACCAACTTCTGTAAGAGAAATTCAAATTTTTTTGGGTATGTGTGGCTATTATAGACAATATATTAAAAATTATCAGGTCATAGCCTTGCCTCTTACCAAACTAACTAGGAAATATGTTGCATTCATCTGGAATATTGACTGTCAAAAAGCTTCTGATACATTAAAATGTTGCTTAATGACAGCCCCTATCTTAGCTCTTCCAGATTTTAACAAACCATTTGTCCTGTATACAGATTCTAGCTTTGTTGGTCTGGGTGCTGCCCTCCACCAGAAAAAAATTATTAATGATAAATCCTCAGAAGTTGTAATTTTTTATATTTCAAGAACCTTGAGAAATATTGAATTGAAATATGGTGCCACTCAATTAGAGTGCTTAGCAATCGTTTGGGCTCTTGAGAAGCTTCATTACTATCTAGATGACCAAAAGTTTGAATTGGTAACTGACTGTAGTGCTGTGAAGTCCCTCTTGAACCTGAAAACACCTAATAGACATATGTTCAGGTGGCAAGTTGCTGTTCAAGAATACAGAGGACAGATGACAATTATCCATAGGGCTGGAAATGTTCACTCCAATGTTGATATGCTGTCCAGATTGCCTCTGCCAAATAATGACTCAAATCCTGCTTATGTACCTGAAGATGATACTGTTCATATCCATGGTATATTTATAGCTGATATGGAAGAAGAGTTATTTCAATTAATACTGGATTCATATGATAAGGATTCTGATTTAAATAAATTGGTTACTATCTTAAATGATCCTAAGAATGCTTCAATTCAGGAATTGATTAAACCTCTTCCTGCAAAATATCAAAATGCTTTGATTAAAGGAAAGGTTTCTATTGAAGATGGTTATATATATTATAGAAGAAAGCTTACTAATGTAATTGTAATTCCTCCTTCTATGAAAGAAACTATCCTCAAACTTTGTCATGATGACATATTAGCTGGTCATTTTGATCTTGAAAAAACATTGATTAGAATCAAAAACACTGCTTGGTGGGCTAATATGTCTGAAGATACAAAATTATATGTTGAATCTTGTGATTCCTGCCAAAAATCTAAAACGTTGACAGGTAAAAGAACAAGTTTATTACAACATATTGAAGCACCTAATGCTCCTTGGAAAATAATTAACATGGATTTTGTCACTGGTCTTCCTGTTGCAGGTAAAGACAGCTTTAACTCTTGTTGGGTAATAGTAGATAGATTCACAAAAATGTGCAAATTTATTCCCACCCACAAAGATGTATCCACCAAGGAATTAGCTTTCTTATGGTGGTCTTACATGTTTAATATTATTAGTTTTCCAAAAGCCATTCTCTCTGATAAAGATCCAAAATTTACTTCTGAATTTTGGACCTCTTTGATAGATATTTGGGGATGTGAGTTAAAGTTGTCTACAGCTCACCATCCTCAGACTAATGGTCTAGCTGAGAGAATGATTCAAACTCTGGAAGATATGATTAGAAGGTATTGTGCCTTTGGTTTAGAATATAAAGACAATGACAGATTTAATCATGACTGGGTCACTCTATTGCCTGATCTTGAATTTGCATATAATAGCACTGTTCATTCTGTCACTGAGAAAAAGCCTTTTGAACTTTGGTTAGGTTATGTCCCAAATACTCCTTCTCAGATTCTCAATAATAGATTACCTAAGTTGGAACTACATCCTGGTGTAAAATCTTTTATGCAAATGCAACAGCTATGCAGAAAAAATGCTCAAAGCTGTATTGAAAAAGCATTTGAATATGAAAAGAAAATATGGGATAAATCCCATAAGGAATACACATTTAACAAGGGGGATGAAGTGTTGATATCTACTGTCCATTTCAATTTATAAGGTAACAACAAATTAAAAGATCCTTTTGTAGGACCATTTGTTGTTAAAAGAATGGTTAGAGATAATGCAGTAGAAGTTGTATTGTATTCTCCATATGATAGGAAACATCCTGTTTTTCCCATTTCTTTGATTAAGCCTTATAATTCCAACAGTGACATATTTCCTAAGAGAAGGGGAAGAACTAAGAAAAACCCTCAGGAAGTCACAGAAACTGCAGAAATTGATAAAATTCTCAATGATAGAATTATCACTTCTAAAAGAGGTACTGAATATTTATTGAGATATAAGAACATTTAATCTGAACATGATGCATGGATACCTGGAAAATATATTTCAAATCTTCTTACTCTTTTAAAAAAGTAGAAAAAGAAAAAATCTTAGCATTTTTTTTATTGTTTTTTTTTAGAGTGAGGGAGTGTCAGCCAGGCTATACCAGGAGCCCAGTAAATTGTATGTTAATCTATTGGAGCTTAATGAGGGCAAAAGATTATGCATTTTATGTATGTAAATTAATATTATATTGCATAATAAAATTATATAACAATTGTATTATAATATAACTAAAATAAGGGTTATATTAAATTTATTATTAAATAAATTATAGATACAACTAAAGCTCATTAAATACTTTATATTCTATAAAATGTTGGCGCATTTTTCATGTATTTAATACTTATAAATTATTAATTTATTAAATATATTATAGTTGAAAAAATCAAAATATTAACTTATAATATAATTAAATAAATAAATTAAATCAAAATATTAAAATAAAACTTTTATATCATATAAATTATGAATATTGAGCGCTTTTTTACTCATTTTTATTTTATTAAGGTATTAAATTAGTCAAAACATTTTATTTAATTAATTACTAATGTTGTATTCTAAAATTTAGCAATAATATTAAATTAATAAATTTTTTTAACCTAATTTAATTCTTGAACTAAGAAAACGGGTTATATTAATTAATATCTTATGTTCCAGACTTAATTAATTAATTACACTAATTATTTTATTAAAATAGTTTAATTTTTATGTCTCACTTAAAATGGGCTATTATCAAACATGTTATAAATTGAATTAGTTAATACTTCAAGTGTTTCAATCTTATTTAATTACTCACTTATTTTATAGATTTATTTGGGGTTAAATTGGTGGATTTTTTGGGATCTTACTTATTTTTTAATTAATTGTTTTATATTTTTCCCTTACAGATTTGGTACACTTAAATTTTAACTATTTATTATTTCTTATCTTATTTTTTATAGGATATAATTTCTTATGGCGCTTCAGAGGGCCCCTTGCCTATATAAGGACCTTGGGAACCCCCCTGTAGCTCTATCACTTATTATACACTCAAACTTGAATATATTTTTTAATATAAATTCTTTTATTATTATTTTTATTAGCATTACAATTCTAATTCAAATTTTATATAAATAACTACAGGTTGCAATA
Source organism: Hemileia vastatrix (assembly GCA_030280995.1). NCBI lineage: Eukaryota > Fungi > Basidiomycota > Pucciniomycetes > Pucciniales > Zaghouaniaceae > Hemileia > Hemileia vastatrix. The sequence goes on along the minus strand of JASXTE010000008.1, from coordinate 11,343,114 downwards.
ATTATAATAGTAATAATAGTGTTTTCCGTGCAGAAAAATTAATCCTTATTTCAAATAAATATATTATAATTTAAAAAGCCTAACCGTTGTATCACATCCCAAGGAATCTTGTCGCCTCTCTCTATCTCAAGATAATTATATTTTTTATTATTATTTTTATTTCTTTATTTTTTATTATCCTTTCACTATATCTCCCCCTCTTCTTCTTTACCTTTCCTCTTTACCTCACCATCTTCTAGATGACCAGCCAATACTTAGTCTTATTCCGTAATTTGTTGGCCATTAGAAGATACCCATTAAATTTTGATGGGGGGGCCATCCTACTTTAGTTTCATACTCAGTACCAAAACAAGAATCATAGTTAGATTTAGTTTTTAGTCGGTTGATAAGAATGAGATGATAATCTTTCTTTAGTTGAACAATTTTGGATTTCTCAGCAGAGCGGGAGAAAGAGGGAGTAGTGGGATTTGAAGAACAACTGGGTGATGGCTGCATTTGAGAAGATCTATGATGACGAGGCATGTTAAGATAATTAAAGATAAAAAGGAGCAGAAACAAGCAGATGAGATAGCAAGATGAAAAGGAGCAGAAACAAGCAGATGAGAGTGTGAGATGAAAAGGAGCACAATCAAATTGATGAAATGGGGAAAAGTTCTGAGCAGATAGAATGAACAGGATGGGATGAGAATGGGAGTGTGCAGCAAGGTAGAAGGCATATACAGAGAGTAGTCCAAGATGTGGCTATGGAAGAAAGTTGTGCAACATGTGGTTATGACAGAAAGCTGTCCAAGATGTGATTATGAAAAATTGAGTGGAAAAATTTCAGATAAGAGGTGAACATTGAAACATAAAGTGTCTAATAACCCAATTATTAGCAAAAATAATTGCGGAAGATAATTGGGGTATAAGGATTTTTATCTGCAATTAATTTAATTGCGGATCAGTCAACATTGATCCCCCTATTATAATTATAAGTATAAAATTAACTTATAATGTAATTAAATTAATTAATCAAATTTATATACTAAATAAAACCTTACATATGTTATTAAACAATAATAATGTGCGCTTTTTTGATTCCTAATTGTGTCATCAAAGTATTAAACAAGTTAAAACACTTATTTAAAGATATTATTAATGTTTTATTCTAAAAATTAGTGATTTTGTTATAATAAGTATTTGTTTTAAAGCAAATTAATTTTTACACTAATAAAAGTAATTAAAATAATTAATTTTTCACGTTTTATACTAAATTAATTAATTACATTATTTTTCAAGGGTTAAAATAAGTTATTTTACATGTTTCAGTTAAATTGCTTTTAACTTAAAAGATTATAAGATATTTTTTAAATTAATTTAATTGTTTTTATGTGTCTCAAACTTATTTAATTACTCACTAATTTCATGGTAACTGTTTGGGTTTAAATTGGTGGATATTTGGGATCTAACTCATGTGTTTTAGTTAATGGTGTCATATTTCCCCTTACACTTACTCAAGATCAGTTATTTGTTATTATATTTTTATTATTTTTTGTATATACTTTATTATGACGCTTCAGAGGGCCCCTTGCCTATATAAAGGCCTTGGGTAACCCCCTGTAGCCTCACCATGTATTATACACTCAAACTTGAACATATTTTTAATATAATACATTTATTACTATTCTTATTAGTATTAAAACTCTAATTTAAATTTTAGATAAATAACTAAAGGTTTCTCTAAGTCTATTAATAATAATAACTGTGAACCGTGCACTGATATATAACTTAAAAAAATTTAAATATTATAAATTGAACCTCCCGTTGTGTCACCCCTCAAAATTTTGTTGTTGCATTTCTTTATTTTTTCACTATAATTTTCTTAAACTTTTTAAATCTAAATTTTACTACCTTTCCCTAGTTCCTTTTATTTCCTTCTCTATTTTTCTCCTCCTTATAGAAAACCGGCCAAAAATTGAGGGCCTTTCCAAATGACAAGGACAATATGCCAACTTGCGACAAATGACATTGCGCACAGACCACCTAAAACAAAATAGAAAATTTTTGCTGCAGCCATGTTTTGAACTTGGGTTTGAACTTTTGGGTTTATAATATATTAAATAATATATAATTTTGAAGTGATTTCTTGATCACTATAGTAAGTTAAACTTTGCACCTCTCACTTATATTATTAAATTTTTATTTCAATAACAGTGATTGTGGCTTAATTTCTGAATCACTGAGTGTAAGTGTCCAAGTTCTTTTTATTAATTTTTTATTCCTAGTTGAACATAATAGAGTTATACTCTTAGTCCTAGAAGATCATTAAATTTTTAATAAATTATTAAATTAATTCTTATTAAATTTTTTCTGATTTATTGGTTGACCATAATAGTACTCAGTGCTTAGTCCCAATATTTCCAATATATTTTTTTGTATTAATTATTTTTGGTTGAATTATTAAACCTTTTTTGGTTGGTCCCATAATAATTATTGGTATTTCTTAATAAACAATTGTAATTACATATTTTTTGTATTACATTTTTTGTTAATTAATTGATTTTTCAATAAAAATTTAAATTTTTTGTATTTTTTTAAAAATCATTTGATTATATTTTATTTTAAAAATACTAATTTGAATCATTAAAATCATTTTGATTCTTTGTTCACAGTTTTTATGTTGAGTAGTTTGGCTAAAAGCATGGATAACTTACATGTGGATGAAATTGAAGTGGATGTTGACACTGAATCTTTAGGTTTTTCTAAATTAACTTACAAAAATTATTCAGCTGACAAAAGACCTTCAGGACGTGGAAATGGCAGGAGAAGTGGAAAACCCCCCTCACCAAACACCTCTGAAAGAAGAAAAACCTCAGATAAATCAGGAAAATGCACTAAAGGGAATAAGAATAAAAAAGATACCTCTAACTCAACAAATAAACAACCTTTCCAGTCACATAAAAGAACTGAAGGCAGAAAGTATGAATAGCAAGACAAGAGTAGACACACTCTGGTAACAGATTCAGGAGTTATTAAATCACAAACAGGTTCAACCTCCTCCTTTCCCAGCCTCTCAGTCTCAGCCTCAGCCTCAGCCTCTACCTCAGCCCCATCAGGCACCCAGCTCCTTCACTCAAAATTAAAGCACTCTGCAGGTGGAGAAGTGGAAATGTGACTACTTGATGAACCATTACCAACAGAATTTTCAGCAACCAACAGCTCAACACCCTGGCCCATCCAGGACACCAACCTACCATCCATCTCCTCAGCCCCATCCTTATCAGGGAGGTAGAAGAAAGAGGGCACAGGGGAAATTTCCTCCCTTACCATGGTAAGTAATTTGTTTGATAGAAATTTTGGTATGTATAATAACAAATCTTCTTCCACAGGTAATATTGTGGATCATGGTGAAAGAACAGTTAAACCCATAAAAAGACAACTTCCTTTAATGAGTAGCACCAATGATGTAATTAGAAAATTATCATTTGATGAACCTTTACATTTGACTTCTACTTCTTTAATCAATCCTTCTCTTGCAATTAAGAATGATTCTGTTTCCCCTGAAGTCTATACCTTACTTGAGAAAACTTCTGAGGAGATATTGAAAGACACACTTAATTTTAATTTTGTGAAAGACAAACATTTGAGAGATGTATTAGTACATGAGAGTGATAGATTTAATAATTTGCACTTGCATTGTAAAGTGAGTTCTTCTGTACAAGATAAAGCTTATTTTAAAATCAAAGAAACTTTGAATATTGTTCTTAGACAACAGAAACAAATAAGAAGTGACCATAGAGCTATCTCAGATAAGAATATCAATCTGCATAGAACCTTGTGTGAATTAAAGCCCCTTATTAAGGAAAATTATTTGTTGAAAAGTGAAATTACGTTTCTACAAAATGAGTTGAAAAATCTAAAAAATGATTTCCATGCACTGAGTACCAAACACACAGTTTTTGAGGACAGAAATGTTTTATCCCTTGCAAAAATGAATGACCAGATGTCTGAAATTTCAAGGATAAGAAACTATGTGTCTGACCTACAAGAAAGATTTTCAGCCTCAAACATCAATCATTATGGTGTAGATGAAAGTGCTGCCCATTAGCTGCATAAGAATAAAGAAAAGGAACCTTAACAGAGAAGCTCTTTTCTTCCCCATATTTCAGCCATTAAACAAACTGAAAATGAGTCTGTAAAATATTTTTCAACTAGCAAAAAATATTTTAATGGTCATAAACTAGCTGTTTCTATAAATAATGAAATTTCTGAACACCTGGCCAAACTTCAAGAATTATTAATGTTAAATAATTCCAACCAAAAGATGGACCATCCCAGTAGCCAGAAAAATTGGCCCAAACTTGATCAATATCCCACTTTTGATGGTGACTCTTCATCTTACTGGAAAAATTTTTTTCAGAGAATTGATAATCTGAAAAACTCTTATAAATTGCCAGATGAAGAAATTTTCTCTAAATTAATTTCTTTATTTTCCAATGTAGCTTTAATGTGGTATGAATCTGTCTTACTGAACAATCAACATTATACTTGGAAAGAGTGGAAAACCTTGATTTAAAATCAATTTGGTGGTTCCAAATTCAGGCTTTCCCAGCAGAGATTATATGAGAATGCTAAATATGCGTCCTCCTCTCCTGAAAAACCTATTGTTTTCCTTATGAAAATTACAAAAATTCTTAGAGCCATGGATCCTAAAATGGATTATGATATTTGGAGAGATAAAATTCTTTATAAATTACCAAATTCTCTGAGAGATTTGATTGTGGCAATGACTGAGCATGTGAGAGAGAATTCTTCCTTTATTAATATCTGTAATGAATTCCTACTAAATCATAAATATGAACCAAGGAATTATCCTGTTAATTCTTATCATGACCAACAAAAGCCTTCCACAAAACTTCCAGAAAAAACTGGTAGACCCTCTTCCCCAGTTGCTCCAAAGAAATATGCAAATAATACTTGTTTTAAATGTAACAAACCATGGCAAAAAGGACATCGTTGTGACAAAAAAATTCATCTTGTTGAACATAATGAGGAATCTTAAAATACTCAAGCTGATTTTGATGATTCCTCCAGTGACTGTAATAGCAATATTTCTTATGACCATGATTCTTCTAAGGAAGTTCTGGTTTTAGAAAAGGATATCCAATATTTAGATAATTGGTCTGATAATTGTGATATTGACTTATCTTCTGTATAAAATGATGAAGTAATTAGAGATATTACTGACAGTTCCATTTTAATATCACCTTTGAGAGAACCAGTTATCATTAATGGTAAATTTTTTGAGTTTATTCTTGACTCTGGTGCTAGAGGAAGTGTAGTGTCTGAAAAAGCACTTGCTTCTGTAGATAAGTATTATCATTGCAAATTATTACCTATAACATCTGAAAAATGGAAATGTTATGTTTCTGTTTTATGTCCCATTGGCAAATACAAAACCACTTAATTCTTTAAATATAATGGTGGTTTTGTCAGAGCTATTTGTGAATTTTTTGTGATGAAAACTGACATTTTAAGCAATTGGTTTATCATGGGAAATGATATTTTAACCATTTTTGGCATTAAATTAGATCCTGAAAACAATTGTTTTACTTTGGAAATGAATCGGAAAAGAAACTTTAAAAGTTGTTCTTCTAAAAAGCATTCTCCACCCTTATTAAAATCTTGTCATTCTTTGATCCAATTTAAAGGTAGACAAACAGAGGAAATGAATGTATTATTGTCTGAAATTGAAACAGCTTCATTTGGTAATCAATTAACTGATGACCAAAATAATTCAATAGCAGCCTTAATTACATCTTTCCCTATGGCTTTTTCTCATGGTTCCCATGTGTTAGGCTTGGTTAAAGATAAAATGAAAATTTCTCTAACCTGCAATTTGGATGAAATACCTTCTAGCCTAAAGAAAAACCTTACCCTGCTTCTCCCACAAAGAGAAAAGATATAGAAGATAATATCTCAACTTTATTGAGTATGAATATTATTGAAAAAGTAGATGTTACACCAAAATGTTGTGTCATCTCTCCAGTTTTAATCTCTTATGAAAAAGATAAAGCTAGACTATGTGGAGATTATAGAGAATTAAATATTTATACTGTGGATGATATTTAACTATTACCCAGAATTAGCTCTATACATGCTACCTTACAAGGTGCTGAATTCATAATCTGTCTGGATGGTAATAAAGGTTATCATCAAATGCCTGTTGAAAAGCCTTCCCAAAATTTTTTGTTAATTGCAACCCATATGGTAATTTACAAATATGTTAGGATTCCTTTTGGCCCTAAAATTTCCCCTTCAGTATTCCAAAAAGTAATGGATAACACATTTCATCAGGAAATAATTGAAGGTTGGTTAATGGTTTATATTGATGACATCATAGTTATTTCTAAAACTTTTGATGAACATATACAACACTTGAATAGAGTCTTCCATAAAATGGATGAAATTAACATAACTTTATCCTTAAAAAAGTGTAAATTTGGGTTTCAATCCTTGAAAGTCCTGGGTCATATTGTATCAGGCTTACAGATCTGTGTAGAACAAGGAAAAGTTGCTGCTATCCAAAATGTGTCAGCACCAACTTCTGTAAAAGAAATACAGAGTTTTTTGGGAATGTGTAGCTACTATAGACAATACATAAAAAATTATAAAGTCATAGAATAATTAATTACCAAACTAACAAGAAAAGATGTGGCTTATATATGGAATGAAGACAGTCAAAAAGCTTTTGATACATTAAAAAGATGTTTAATGTCAGCTCCAATCCTTTCCCTTCCACATTTTAATAAGCCTTTGGTTCTTTATACAGATGCAAGTTTTATTGGACTTGGAGCTGCTCTTCATCAAAAACAAATCATTAATGAAAAAGTTTCAGAAGTAGTAATTTGTTATATTTCAAGAACCTTAACAAAAAGTGAATTGAAATATGGTGCCACTCAATCAGAGTGCTTAGAAGTTGTCTGGGTTTTAGAAAAGCTTCATTATTATTTATATGATCAAAAGTTTTAATTAGTTACTGATTCCTGTTCTGTAAAATCTCTCTTAAACTTGAAAACACCAAATAGACATATGTTTAGATGGTGACTAGCTGTTCATGAATACAGAGGTAGAATGACTATTATTCAAAGAGCTGTAAATGTTCATTCAAATGTTGATATGTTGTCCAGATTACCTCTTCCAAATGATGTATCCAATCCAGCCTATGTACCTGAGGATACTACAGTACATATACTTGGTATATACATTGTTGATATGGAAGAGGAACTGTTACAATTAATTCTGGATTCATATGATCAAGATTCTGATTTAAATAAATTGGTTAAAATCTTTAATGATCCAAAGAATGCTTCTATTCAAGAATTCATAAAAACTCTTCTTCCAAAGTAACAGAGTGCTTTGAGTAAAGGAAAGTTTCCATTGAAGATGGTTATATTTACTACAAGAGAAAACTGACCAATGTCATTGCTATTCCTCCTTCCATGAAAGAAACCATTTTAAAACTATGTCATGATGACATATTAGCAGGACATTTTGATCTTGAGAAAACCATTATCAGAATTAAAAACACTGCTTGGTGGGCTAATATGTCTGAAGACACTAACTTATATGTTGAATTACGTGATTCTTGTCAAAAATCTAAAAGATTGACAGGTAGAAGAGCAGGATTTTTACAACATATTGAAGCACCTGATGCTCCTTGGCAAATAATTAACATGGATTTTGTCACTGGTTTTCCTGTAGCAGGTAAAGACAGTTATAACTCTTGTTGGGTAATAGTGGATAGATTCACCAAAATGTGCAAATTTTTTTCCCACCCACAAAGATGTATCCACAAAAGAGTTAGCTTTCTTATGGTGGTCTTACATGTTTAATATTGTTGGATTTCCAAAAGCCATTATCTCTGATAGAGATCCAAAATTTAGATCTGAGTTTTGGACTTCTTTGCTGGATATTTGTGGCTGTGAGTTTAAATTGTCTACAGCTCACCATGCTTAGACTGATGGTCTAGCTGAAAGAATGATTCAAACTCTAGAAGATATGATTAGAAGGTATTGTGCCTTTGGATTAGAATGTAAAGACAATGGCTGATTTACTCATGACTGGGTCACTATATTTCCTGGTCTTGAATTTGCATATAATAGAACTGTTCATTCTGTCACTGAGAAAAAGCCTTTTGAACTTTGGTTAGGTTATGTCCCAAATACTCCTTCTCAGATTCTCAATAATAGATTACCTAAGTTGGAACTACATCCTGGTGTAAAATCTTTTATGAAAATGCAACATCTATGCAGAAAACATTCTCAAAGCTGTATTGATAAAGCATTTGAATATGAAAAGAAGAGATGGGACAAATCCCATAAAGAATACAGATTTAACAAGGGTGATGAAGTGTTGATATCTACTTTCCATTTCAATCTACAAGGAAACAATAAATTAAAAGATCCTTTTGTAGGACCATTTGTTGTTAAAAGAATGGTTGGAGATAATGCAGTAGAAGTTGTATTGTATTCTCCATATGATAGGAAACATCCTGTTTTTCCAATTTCTTTGCTTAAACCTTATACTTCAAACTGTGACTTATTTCCCAAAAGAAGGGGAAGACCTAAGAAAAACCCTCAGGAAGTCACAGAACCTGCAGAAATTGATAAAATTCTCAATGATAGAATTATCACTTCTGAAAGAGGTACTGAATATTTATTGAGATATAAGAACATTTAATCTGAACATGATGCATGGATACCTGGAAAATATATTTCAAATCTTCTTACTCTTTTAAAAAAGCATAATAAAAAAAAATCTTAGCATTTTTTTATTGTTTTTTTTAGAGTGAGGGAGTGTCAGCCAGGCTATACCAGGAGCCCAGTAAATGTTATGTCATTTTACTGGAACCAAAAGAGGGTGTAAAAATATGCTTATTATGTATATAAATTAATATTATATTGCATAATGAAATTATATAAGTGTTTTATTAAATATAAGTAAAATAAGTATTATACACCACAGGAAATCTGGGGGTGAACTCCTAGCAGTTCCCTCTATTTGAAACTATCAGGAATTTGTCAGGAAACTGTTGGGAAACCATCCTGAAAATTTCAGAAAGATGTTTTTAAATCTGATGAAAAAACATTGAAAAAATAAACTGTCACAGATTGAATCCAGAACAATTCCTCCTTGAGCAGAGCTTAAGAACCACATTGAACATCAGTTAATCTCAGGTTTGGCAAAAGGTTGAACAAAATCACTTAGCATACCTTAATATTCAAATATTAAACTTGAATATATGTTGCGTGTATGATATAGATGCATATGCATTTGAATTTGCATGGTGGATACTTATTGCATGCTAAAAATTGATGTGAAATGCCTATCCAAAGTGTATGCATAATGACTATGAAGAATAAATATGCATAAAAAAATGCATAGTGATTATGCATAAAAAATATGCATATTGAATATGCATAAAAATATGCATATTGAATATGCATTAAAAATATGCATATTGAATATGCAAAAAAAGGTGCATATATGTATATGAATAAAATATATTAATATGCATATAAATCTGTATAATGAATATGCATATTTATGCATAATGATTGAAAAATGCAAAAAAAAGTTGCTTAACAAGTATATTTTATGCATAAATAGAAATATGCAATATGAATTCATATTGCATACAGATAACACTGGCAAACCATTTTGACCAAAACTCATACTAAATTTTCATTCTGGACTAAAGGTGTGAGGGAAGGAAGAAAAACAGTCCAACATTAGAAAAATGCTACATGCACTCATTTTGTAGCAGAGCAAATGAGAAGTGCTGAATTATGGTTGGTGCCCATAATTTAGTATGATATCATAATTTTATTTAATTGTTTTCAATATTGAAAAGACTTTAGGTCGGTTGGTATGGATCTAGCTGTGCCAGGGTCTAATCTAATTATTTTAACAATTTCTTAATAATTAACGGGCTTTAATACAAAAACAGGTTGTATTTTTTGTGGGATATTGGATATGATAAGGTCTTTTGTAAAAAAAAACTTATATTGTTTAAAAATATTCCTGAATCAGATGTGGGATAATCACTACAAAAAATTGTAGTACTGTGGGCAATAAAATATATGCACAAGCAGTAAAGAAAGGACCAAGTGAACCCTTTTTGTGCAGTGGGAATCATAAGAGTGGAATTGTGGATGAAAAATATAATTCATTATTACCATTTTATTTAATCAAAAAATTTATAAAATTAAAAAGAACTATTGATTAATTGGTATTTGACCTTTGTGCCTCACTCATATTTATCATTTGATTGATTTTTGTCACCATTATGTTATTAATATTATAAGTATAGCAAAAACTCGTGTGCCCAACGCATACTGGGTGATGTTACACCTTTTATAATATTATTAAATAAAGGTAAAAAATTATGAAAATGATTTGTTTTACAAAAAATAAATTGATATCCAAAAGCAATATGAGGGATAAAAAGGTAAAATTAAAGGAATCAAATATGAAATAAGAAATTAAAGTGAAATTCCTCCCATCAAGAGCAAGTAGACATGATGGGGTGAACGCCCACCAGTGGCACTAAACTTGGACTATAATTTCTTTTTTGTAAAAACAAAAAAAAATCCACTGGAGCTTTACCAAAACTTCAGGATGACAATTTTGCCATATCAAACAACTTCTAGTACAATTATTGAAGAAAAATTCATTTTCATTGCAATAGAGAGAATTGATCACATCAGACTGCATGTGACCAAAAGTGTCCAGCACAAGTTCAGCCGAACTTGTGCTGGACACTTTTATGATGGAGGTTAGCTAGGGTGGAATTTTTCTTCAGTTCATCTGGTATTTCTTATAAACATGTCCACTGGTATTTGATCATTGTGCCTCACTCATATTTATCATTTGATTGATTTTTTGTCACCATTATGTTTTAATATTATAAGTATAGCAAAAACTTGTTTGCCCAACGCATACCGGGTGATGTTACACCTTTTATAATATTATTAAATAAAGGTAAAAAAATATGAAAATGATTTGTTTTACAAAAAATAAATTGATATACAAAAGCAATATGAGGGATAAAAAGGTAAAATTAATATCAAAGAGATCAATTATGAAAAACAAAATACTAGTAAAATTATTGCTCTCAAGAGCCAGTAGAAGTGTTGAAACAAATGGGAGCCATCAGGGCTAAATTGTAATAAGTGACCTTTTTTTTAAAGATAAAAAATTATACACCTGAGGTTGGGAAGAACAACAGGTGGATGATTCAGCTAAACAAAACTACTTGTAGTGAATTTTAATAAAAAAATGTTTTTTTGTTGCCATATAGAGAATTAATCCCATCTGACTGCACGTGACTAAAAGTGTCCAGCACAAGTTTGGCCGAACTTGTGCTGGACACTTTTATGATGGAGAGTAGCTTGGGTGGAAATTTTCTTCAGTTCCTTCATCTTGTATTTCTCATAAACATGTCTACTGGTATTGGATCAGTCTGTATCTTTCATATTTATCATCCGATTAATATTTTATCACCATTATATTATTAATGTTATTAGTATAGCAAAAACTTGTGTGCCAAATGCATACCATGTGAAGTTATACCTTCAATAATTTTTTAAAATAGATGTAAACAAATATGGAAAGGATTAGTTTTACAAAAATTAAATGGAAATTTAAAAGTAAAAAGAGGAATAAAAGAGTAAAATAAAAGTCAAAGAGTTTAAATATGAAAAAAAATACTGGTAAAATTCCTGCTATCAAGAGCCAGTAGAGGTGTTAAAGCAAATTGGAGCCATCAGGGCTTAATTGTAATAAGTGACCTTTTCTTTAAAGATAAAAAATTATACACATGATATTGGGCAGAGCAGCAGGTGGATGATTCAGCTAAACCAAACTACTTCTAGTGAAATTTGATAAAAAACTTTTTTTTGTTGCCATACAGAGAATTGATCCCATCTGACTGCACATGACCAAAAGTGTCCAGCACAAGCTCGGCCAAACTTATGCTGGACACTTCTATGATGGAGAGCGGCTGGGGTAGAATTTTTCTTAAGTTCATCTGGTATTTCTTACAAACATGTCTACTGGTATTTTATCTTTGTGCCTCACTCATACATATTGTTTGATTAATTTTTTGTCTTAATTATATTATTAATTATATAAGTAAAGCAAAAAATCATGTGCCAAATGCATACTGAGTGATGTTACACCTTTTATAATATTATTAAAAAAATGTATAAAAATATTAAAACAATTTATTTTAAAAATTATTAATTGATATCCAAAAGCAATATGAGGAATAAAAAATTAAGTTAAAGGGATCAAATATGAAAAACAAACTCCAAGTATTATTACTGATATCAAAGGCCAGTAGAGATGTTGAAGCAAATGAGAGCCATCAGGGATAAATTGTACTAAATTGATTGTTTTTTAAAGATAAAAAATTGTGTACCTGTGGTTTGGATGAACTCTAGGTGGATAATTCAGCTATATCAAACTACATCTAGTGAAGTTTCTTATCAAATAATTTTGTTCATTGCCATAGAGAGAATTGATCCCATCTGACTGCACCTGACCAAAAGTGTCCAGCACAAGTTTGGCCGAACTTGTGCTGGACACTTTTATGATGGAGAGTAGCTAGGGTGCAGGTCTTTTTCAGTGCAACTGTTATTTTTTTAAAACATGTCAAATGGTATTTGATCTTTCTGTGTTATTCATATTTTATTATCTGATTAATTTTTTTTCATTATAATATTATTAATTTTATTAGTATAGAAAAAACTTGAGCGCCAAATGCATGCCATGTCATATTACACCTTTTATAATATTATTAAAAAATGTTAAAAAAATATGAAAATGATTTCTTTTCCAAAATTATAAATTAATATCCAAATGTAACATGAGTGATAAAAAAGTAAAGTAAAAGAGATCAAATATGAAAAAGAAAAATTCAAGAAAAATTCCTGCCTTCAAGAGCTAGTAGAGGTGCTGAAACAAATGGGTGCCATCAGGGCTAAATTTGATAAAATTTAATTTTTTTTAAAGATAAAAAATTTTTCACCTGAGGTTTGCAAAAACTCAAGGTGGATAATTCAGCCATACCAAACTACTTCTAATGTAATTATTTAGCATTTTTTTTAATTTAATTTCCACAGAGAGAATTGATCCCATCTGACTGCACCTGAACAAAAGTGTCCAGAACAAGTTCGGCCGAACTTGTGCTGGACACTTTTATGATGGAGAGTAGCTAGGGTGGAAGTGTTTCTCAGTACATCAGTTTTTTGTTTTTCACATTTCTATTGGGTTTTTAACTTTTTTTTATCATTCATATTTATCTTATAATTAATTTTTTGTCACCATATATATTATTAATGTTTCTAGTATAGCAAAAACCTGCATGCCAAATGCAAAATTGGTGATGTTACAACTTTAATAATATTATTATATAAAGTTAAAAAAATATAAATATGTTTAGTTTTTAAAAAAATAAATTGATATTGAAAATTAAAAATAGTAATAGAAAAGTAAAATGAAAATAAATGGGATCAAATACAAAATAAAAAATACAAGTAAAATTTTTACTATCAAGAGCCAGAAGTGGTGTCGGGACAGTTGGGGACCCCTAGGTCAAGACTTGGTCTAAACTTACTTTTATGTATAGCTAAAAAATTTAGACCTGAGGTTTGGACAGACTTCCATGGGACAATTTTACAATATTAAACATTCTTTACTTCAATAATTGAGTGAAATATCATTTTTATTGCCATAGAGAGAATTTATCTCATATGACTTCATGCAACCAAAAGTGTCCAGCACAAGTTCGGCCAAACTTGTGCTGGACACTTTTATAATTGAGAGTAGGCATACAGCAAATCTTCTTAAACTCAAAAGGGATTTCTTATAAACATTTCCACTGGAATTTGATCTTTCTGTGTCATTTAAATTTACCATTTTATTAATTTTTTGTCATCATTATATTATTAAGGTTATTACTATAGTAATAAATTGTGTGAAAAATGCATACCAGGTGGTGTTCCACCTTTAATCATATATTATTAAATAAAGGTATAAGAGTATGAAAATTATTTATTTTAAAAATTAAAAATTGATATCCAAAGCAATATGAGCAATAAAAAAGTAAAATAAAAGGGATAAAATAAAAAAAAATCTAAGGGAAATTCCCACTATCAATAACAAGTAGAGGTGTTAGATCAAATGTGCACCACCAGGGCTAAACTTGCACTATATTTTCTTTTTTGTTAAACCAAAGAAAGTGTCCTGATGAGTTTTGAAAAATCATCAGGAGGACATTTTGGCAATATCAAACTACTTATTGTGCAATGATTGAGCAAAATGTCATTTTCATTTCCATAGAGTAAATTTATCACATCTGACTGCATGCAACCAAAAGTGTCCAGCACAAGTTCGGCTGAACTTATGCTGGACATTTTTATGATGGTGAGTATCTAGGGTGCAGGTCTTCTTCAGTTCATCAGGTATTACTTATAAACAAATCCACTTGTATATGATCTTTCTGTGTCATTCATATTTATCATTTGATTCATTGTTTTTCACCATTATAATATTAATGTTATTAGTATTGAAAAAACTTGTAAGCCAAATGCATACTGGGAGATGCTACATCTTTCATAATCTAATTAAATAAAAGTAAAAAAAATATGAAAAGTATTAGTTTTAAAATAAATAAATTGATATTTGAAAGCAAAAACACGAATAAAAAAGTAAAATAAAAGTGATAAAATATGAAATTAAACATTCAAATAAAATTTCTGCCATCAAAGATAATTTGAGTTTTCAGACCAAATTTTCACCACCAGTTCTAGATTTGGAATATGTTTTCTTTTTTTTAAAATTAATAAAAGTGTCCACCTGAGGTTTTCCAAAAAATCAGGAGGATAGTATAGCAGTATAAAGCTACTTCTTGTGCAATGATTGAGCAAAAATTCATTTTAACTTCCATTGAGTAAATTTATCCCATCTTACTGCATGCAGCCAAAAGTGTCCAGCACAAGCTCAGCTGAAATCGTGCTGGACACTTTTATGATGGAGAGTAGCTAGGGTGCAAGTCTTCTTCAGTTAATCTTATATTCATTTTAAAAATGTCTATGGGTATTTGATCTTTCTGTGTCATCCATATTTATTATTTGATTATTTTTTAGTCACCATTATATTATTAATGTTTTTAGTATAGCAAAAACATGTGTAATGAATGTACACTGGATGATTTTACAACTTTAATAATATAATATAATAAATGTAAAAAAATGTGAAAGTTACCAGTTTTACCAAAATAAAATTGATATTTATAAGCTAAAGGATAAATAAAAGGGTAAGATTAAAATTAAAGAGATCAAACATGAAATAAAGATATTAAGTATAATTTCTGCTATCATGAGCCAGTAGAGGATTCTGAAAAAATGGGCACCATCATAGATTAACATGGATCAAATTTACTTTATACCAAAGGAAAAAATTGTCTACCTTAGGTTTGGACAAACTTCCAGGGGACAATTTGTCTATATAAAAATACTTTCAGTGAAATGATGGAGTGATAATTCAGTCTCATTTCCATAAGAAGAATTGATTGCATCTGACGGCATGCAAGCAAAAGTGTCCAGCACAAGTTTGGCCAAACATGTGCTGGACACTTTTATCATGAAGAGTAGCCAGGGTGTAAGTCATTTTTAATCATCTGAAATTTATTATAAACATTTCCACTGTTATTAAATCTTTGTGCCTCACTCATATTTATTAATTGATTAATTTTTTGTCACCATTATATTATTAATATTATCAGTATAGCAAAAACTTGTGTGCCAAATGAATACTGGGTGATGTTACACCTTTTATAATATTGTTAAAGAAAGGTAAAAAAATATGAAAATGATTTATTTTACAAAAAATAAACTTCTATCCAAAAGCAATATGAGAGGAATAAAGTAAAATAAAAGAAATCAAAGATGAAAATTAAAATCCAAGTTAAATTCCTGCCATAAACAGAAAAAAGAGATGTTGAATCAAATTAGCACAATCAGGGCTAAACTTGCACTAAATTTTCTTTTTTGTAAAAATAAAAAAAAATCCACTTGAGCTTTACCAAAACTTCAGCATGAAAATTTTGCCATATCAAACTACTTCTAGTGTAATTTTATATCAAAAATTTATCTTCATTTCCATAGAGAGAATTGCTCCCATCTGACTGCACCTGACCATAAGTTTCCAGCACAAGTTTGTCCGAGCTTGTGCTGGACACTTTTATGATGGAGAGTAGCTAGGGTAGAATTTTTCTTCAGTTCATCTAGTATTTCTTACAAACATGTCTACTGGTATTTTATATTTGTTCCTCACTCATTAATATCATTTGATTAATTTTTGGTCGCCATTATATTATTAATTTTATAAGTATAGAAAAAACTCATGTGCCAAATGCATACCAGGTGATGTTATGCCATTTATAATATTATTAAATAAATGTATAAAAATATGATAATAGTTTATTTTAAAAATTATTAATTGATATCCAAAAGCAATATTAGGAATAAAAAATTAAGTTAAAGGGATCAAATATGAAAAAAGAAATCCAAGTAATATTCCTACTATCAAAGGCCAGTAGAGGTGTTGAAGCGAATGAGAGCCATCAGGGATAAATTGTACTAAATTGACTTTTTTTCAAAGATAAAAAATTGTGCACCTGTGGTTTAGATGAAATCTAGGTAGAAAATTTGGCTATGTAAAACTACTTCTAGTGAAGTTTTTTATCCAAAAAATTTTTATCATTGCCATAGCAAGAATTGGTCTCATATGACTGCAACTGACCAAAAGTGTCCAGCACAAGTTAGGCCAAACTTGTGCTGGACACTTTTTTGATGGTGAGTATCTAGTGTGCAGCTCTTCTTCAGTGCAACTGGTATTTTTTTAAAACATATCCACTGGTATTTGATCTTTCTGTTTTATTAATATTTTATCATTTGATCAATTTTTTGTTACCAGTATATTATTATTTTTATTAGTATAGCAAAAAAAACATGTGCCAAATGCTTACAGGGTGATGTTAAACCTTTAATAATTTTATTAAATACAGGTAAAAAATTATGAAAATGATTTGTTTTACATAAAATTAATTTATATCTAAAATAAAAAAAAGGGATAAAAAGAAATAGGTTGAATAATAGGGATTTTATATGAAATTCAAAATTCAAGCTAAATGCCTACTTTCAAGGTTTAGAAGAGGTGTTGGATAAAATGGGCATCATCAGGAATAAAATTTTACTTAATTTGATTTTTTGAAAAACTAAATGAAGTTTTCAACTGATTTTTTTCCAATATTTAGTTGGAAACTTTATCTATATCAAATTACTTCTAGTACCATGATTGACCAAATTAAATCCTCATTTCCATATGCGGAATTGATCCCATATGGCTGGACCAGGCCAAAGGTGTCAACCACAAGTTTGAGAATTCTTCTGGTGGACACTTTTATGATGGAAAGTAGTAGGGTGCAAGTCTTCTTTAGTTAATCTAGTATTCCTCATAAACATTTCCAACTTATTTTTGGCCAAAAATCAGGTGGAAAGTTTTTCCATATAAAATTACTTCTAATGCCATGATTGACTAAAAATTGATTCTCATTGCCATATAGAGAGTTGATCCCATATGACTGGATCTGGAAAAAGTGTCACCACAATTTTTGATAAACTTAAGTTTGAAAATTTTATGATGGAAAGTAATTGCAAGTCTTCTTCATTTCATCAAGTAATCCTTATAAAAATTTCCACCTGTATTTTGGCCAAACTTCAGGTGGACACTTTGGCCATATTAAATTAATTCTAGTTCCATGTTGATAAAAACTGATACTTATTGCCATATATAGATATTAAACCCATCAGACTGTGCCTTTCCAAAAGTGTCTACCTGAATTATGGCTAAACCTCAGTTGGAAACTTTTATGATGCAGAGTAGCTAGGGAAAAAGTATTCTTCAGTTAATTTGGTATTCATAATAAATTTATCCTCCTGAAGTTTAGCCTAACTTGAGGTGGACAATTTTGGAAAGCACCAGTTAGTCACTATCCATCAAAAAAGTGTTCACCAAAATTTTGGCTAAACTTGTGGTGGACCCCTTTGATCAGCCACAGTCATATGTGATCAACTCTTTAGATGGGAATGAGGATGATATTTTGGTCAATCATGGAAATAGAAGTAGTGTGATGTGGCCAAATTACCCCCCTGAAGGTCAGACAAACCTCAGAAGGACACTTTTTAGCAGGGAGTAACTGAGAAAAATCCATTTATCAGAAGGAAAATCTTTTATTGGATAGATGCCAAGGTTTCATACTTGTGTATTATGGTCAGTATTAATTTTGAAAGTGTCTGTCCAAGCAATTTCATTGCCCATCATGACTCATTTTGTTTTAAATGTTTCAAACTGTGTGATACAGTATTAAGGTGTCACATAGTATAATTAAGTTCTATTAAGTGCCCTCCTATGATGCATAAATTTATAATTTAATATCTTACATAATAATTTTTTTTATATAAATTCATCAATATTTTATTTTATTATCAAATTTAATAGAGCAAGTATCCTGAATTATTATATATGCATAAGCTTAGGTTAGATCAATTTGTGCTCAATTTGTGCTCATCAGAGGACCAAAATCAAGTTCTGGAGGATCAACTTGTGCATAATTTGGAATCAGTTGATATTCTGTCTATAATCAATCTGAGAATAAATGTAAATCTAACTCTAATTTACTTATGTTTATAAAGTATTCATAAACCTGGCATATTTAAGGGACACTCTAAATTTCAAGAGAGGGGATTGCTAGCAATTCACCCCTAGATTCCCCATGGTGATATTAATTTTATTATTATATAAATTATATATACATTTAAATTAAGCATAATAAATGTTATATTCTATAAATTATGGCGCTTTTTTATGTATTTAATAAATATAAATAATTAATTAATTAATTATAAACATAAATTATAATTATAAGTATAAAATTAACTTATAATGTAATTAAATTAATTAATTAAATTTATATATTAAATAAAACCTTACATATATTATTAAACAATAATATTGGGCGTTTTTTTGATTTCTAATTGTGTCATCAAAGTATTAAACAAGTTAAAACACTTTGTTAAATAAATTATTAATGTTTTATTCTAAAATTTAGCAATTTTGTTATAATAAGTATTTGTTTTAATTTAAAATAATTATTACACTAATAAAAGTAATTAAAATAATTAATTACTCATGTTCTATACTAAATTAATTAATTAAATTATTTTTACATGTTAAAATAAGTTAATTTTTCATGTTTCATTTAAATTGGCTATTACTTAAAAAATTATAAGACATGTTTTAAATTAAATTAATTATTTTTATGTGTCTCAAACTTATTTAATTACTCACTAATTTTATGGTAACTTTTTGGGTTTAAATTGGTGGATATCTGGGCTCTAACTCATGTGTCATAGTTAATTGTGTCATATTTCTCCTTACATTTACTCAACATTAGTTATTAGTTATTATGTTTTTATTATTCTTTGTATATACTTTATTATGGCGCTTCAGAGGGCCCCTTGCCTATATAAAGGCCTTGGGTAACCCCCTGTAGCCTCACCATGTATTATACACTCAAACTTGAACATATTTTTAATATAATACATTTATTACTATTCTTATTAGTATTAAAACTCTAATTTAAATTTTAGATAAATAACTAAAGGTTTCTCTAAGTCTATTAATAATAATAACTGTGAACCGTGCACTGATATATAACTTAAAAAAATTTAAATATTATAAATTGAACCTCCCGTTGTGTCTCTACTCAGAAAATTGTCATGGCATTTCTTTATTTCTCTCTCTTATTTTCCTTAGAATTTAAAATCTCATTTATTATTAATTACTATCTTCACCTTATCCTAGTTCCCTTTTATTTCCGTCTTCTTCTTCTTCTTCTTCTAGACGACCAGCCGACAAGCCCCCTCACCAAGATGCAGCACCCAGTAAAGAAAAAGAAATATATATATAAAGGAAGGAAAAAAGAGGAGAAAAAGGTTACAAGAAATTTATATATATTATCTAATCCCTAGTTTAATACATGCACTATTAGGGGGTATCAATGTTCAGGGATCTGCAATTAGGGGTCAGGAGTTCTTTTTCCCAGGATCAGACATTATTAATTGCGGAAGATTCTTATCCACTAGCCCCAGGGCTAGTGGATAAGGAATCCACAATAATGCATTATCCTGCCTCTTATACCCCAATTTCCATTCCTAATTACTTATCCCAAACTCATCACATCCATGATGGAATTTTAAGAAAGTCACATGACTTATGATTTCTGATGCCATCCTTAAGTCTCTCCTCACTCTATTCTACTTAATTTTGGTGGCAAACACTTAAGTTTTTTTTCTATCTACACACCCCAACTGCACATTTGGTGGTGAATTCCCACTCATCACCTAGACCTTCTACCAACAACCTATACTACCAACAACAATGAAGCACCTCTCTACTAGACAGCTACTTTACTCAACTATAAATTCTATCACTTTACTTTTAGTTCTCTACTATAAATCTGACTCTGATTTGGAAGATTCTTTAGCCTATTTGTGTTTTCTTTCCAAAAAGTGTTACCTCATTGCCAGGGGGCCAAATCTTTATCATGATCCCTGCTCCATTCTCAACATTCCTCAACTAAACTTCACTCAACTATTTAGAATTATCCCAATTCTTTCTTCAAACTTTATCAACTCATCTCTAAACATCCTATCTTTCATAACAATTCCCATAACAAACAACATAGTCCCGCCATTCAACTTGCTGTTGCACTATGTTGCTTTGGCTCAAATGGAAATGGTGCTGCTGCAAGACGTTTGGATAATCTATTTAACATAGTATATGGTATGGTGATATTACACACCAAGCGCTGTATAATTGCTATTCTTTCCCACAAGTCTCAAACACTTGCTTGGACGAATCCTGAACAGCGACTTTAATCCTCTCAAGTAATGCAAGCCAAAGGTTTCCCTGGCTGTGTAGGATTTGTTGATGGCATGACTATACCTTTGAGTCAAAAGCCTTCTCATGATGGCAACCATTATTTTGATTTCAAAAAAAGGTTTCTTCAAAATGTTCTCCAATTTCACATCTTTCATAAACTGACTTTTTATCTTCTTTCTTGATACTCTATTGCTGTTCAACTTGTATGTGATGTCAATAAAAAAATTACTGCTTTACATAGTGGCTGCCCAGGCTCATTTTATTACTCTTCCATCTTCCAAAGAATGAGTATTTCTCAAATTCCTGAATCATACTTTGACAA
Source organism: Hemileia vastatrix (assembly GCA_030280995.1). NCBI lineage: Eukaryota > Fungi > Basidiomycota > Pucciniomycetes > Pucciniales > Zaghouaniaceae > Hemileia > Hemileia vastatrix. The sequence goes on along the minus strand of JASXTE010000008.1, from coordinate 11,321,738 downwards.
GTCTCTGTACCTCACAGACTCAGCATATGCAAGTGGAAAGTACATTATACCTGTTTTTGGTGGCGCAACTTTAGAAAATGACCCCCAAACCACCTTTAATTATCACCTTTCCCAATCAAGAGTATGGATTGAACATTCTATTGGGATTTTAAAGGGAAGATTTTCTAGTCTCTGGGAACTCAGAATCCTATTTCAAAAAACAATAGAAATAAAAACTGCAAATCATTGGATAATGACCTGGGTTATACTCCACAATATCCTAGCTGATTTAAAGGATGAGTGGAATGATCTTTATGGAGAAGAGGATCCTAAACCAGCACTGTCTCTCCCCTCCCTTGAACCACAAAACATTAATTCAACTGGCATACACTCTGTCATTATGCCTATTACTCTCCAACATTTTTCTTCACCACCCTTTTAAATTATTTTTTTGTACTCTCCCAATTTTCAACTTCCTTGTTTTTTTCATTTGTGTTATTTTCATGTTCCATGTTCTATTCACTTGTGTTGGTTATTTTTTTTTTGCATAAATTCAATTTTGAATTTGCTGTCAATTCACTTTTTTGGATGTCTCATTTGTTTCATTTCATCAGCTCAACATGAAATCACATATTTTCTGCAATTGCATAATTTTTCACTGTCTCATTTTTTCATTCATCCCTCATATCCATTTCATCCTTTCCTCAAACATCCCTCAAACATTTTCAATTTTTCTATTATCTCATCTAATCTCTCCAAGTAAGTCATTTTTTTCTTATTTTTGATATTTTTACTTGCTAATAAGTCATTTTTTCTCTTTTTTTTTGTCCTGTAAGTGCTTTTTTCGATTTTCAAGGTTAGACTAATTTTTTTTATTATCTTTTTTATCTTTTTTATCTTTTTTTTCACCCTCCATCATTCCCCTTTCTCCCCTCCTTGTCTGCCTCCATACCCCCCTTTCTCCCCTTCTTGGCCACCTCAAGTTTCCCCCTTTAATACCTCCTTTCCCACCTCAAAACCCCCCATTACCCCCCTTTACCCCCTCCTTGCCCACCCCAAACCCCCCTTCACCCCCTCAAGCACCTCCACAAACCTCCCAGTGTCTACTTATCAAATTGCTATCTATTCAATAAGTTAATGAGTGATTGTTATTGATCATTCATAACTTATTGAATCACTAAAAATACAATAAGTTAGTGAACAATTTTTCTTGATTGTTCATTAACATATTTAATTGCTAATGAGTCAATAAGTTGGCTGTAGGGGGTTTGTGGAGGGGTTTGAGGAAGGGGTTTGAGGCGGGTTTGAGGGGGTAAAGGGGGGGATTGAGGGGGTCAAGGAGGGGGTGAAGGGGGGGTGTCAGCCAGGCTACTAGACTTACCCATTAAATTATTAATTATTAACTAAGTTGGAGCCACGCCTTTATACTTATTTTATTTATTATGTTTACTTTATAACTTACATACAAAAGTAAATCAAGTAAATATTTAAATTTAATGTCTCTCAGATTTTTATTCCCTAACAACCTCCTTATGACAGGTGAGAGGTAAATGTCACACGCCACGTGACACTCAAGGCAAAAGCAACTCATTAAATCAATAATAATAGGTTTTAAATCCATACTCGAAGAGCAGAAAGCAATTCTCCATAGCAACTGCAACTTTCCTTTGTGTACTTGCTATTCAACCGCGCTAGTCTAAACTCTAAATCTAAACTAGTCAATCTCTCAATAGTGTGTCTTAGTCTTTTTCTCAATAAGCGACGCAAAGCGCAATAGTCAATGTAATAGGACATTAAAAGGTTTATGAAATGTCTGTGGATTATTAAGGGGTAGTGAGCATGGACAGAATGGTTAGTGGAGGACTAAGGGGTTAATGGATGTTAGTGAGGAGGGTCCAGGTGTAACGGGTGTATTTTTAATGGTCTGTGATGTGCGGAATAGTAGATGGGTATGGGGTCAATGCGAGGAGGAGTAAAGGATATAAAAGGGGTTGGGTTTTGGTTTGATATTCTTTAAAATTAAATTATAAAACGTATATATAGTTAATATTGGTAAAGCTTTAGGTTAAATCATTATTATTGTATCTTTCCTTATTTTCTCAGTAATCATTTCTAAATCCTAAAAACTTTGATTATTGAGTTTCCAACCCTTTGTGAGATTTTAAGAATTTTAATATTACCTTTAAATTATATTAGAATTCTTCTCAAACATATCTCAAAGCAGTAGCTCTTCCTTTGAGTCATCTTTGAATCACTTCTTCGAACATTTCCTCTGTGCATTGAAGAAGTTTCTAAACTCCTCCCTCCATCTCACTTCCAGGAACACCCTTCACCTTGTGTGTAGATCGTCCAGTGACCGTATAATTTAATTCTCTGTAGTTCTCATTCTTTGCACTACTACGTCCCTTTTCAGTTGTTTTCTCTAAATTCTTAAAATGGCACCTGTTCAACGCACTCCTCCTACGGGCGCTACTACTAGAGCTCGCACCAGAGGCAGGCCAACAGCACACGGCCTGTTTCCCACACTCACTCCTTAGAGCCACTCAACCTTAGGGAACGGCAACATTCAGTCCAATCTGTAGAAGACATCCTACAAAATTTTGATGATTCTAGTGATGATGAAGAAGGAGAGGATACAATGCACGAGGCACCATCCGCCCCTGCTAATCACCCTTCTGGTCAAACTTCTGAACCTGGACCATCTAATTCTCTGGAAGATTTCATGAGACTTTTTATGAAGACCCTTTCAAATTCAACTTCTTCAGAGGGATCTAAATTCAAAATTCCTTCTATGAAATTTCCTGATAAATTAGATGGAGAACATCCAGACAGATTGCGGCCCTTCTTGCAAACCTGCAAGCTCCTGTTCCATAATGACCCTCGAACCTTCAATAACAACCAATCAAAGGTTGTTTACTCTTCTTCATTCCTAGCCGGAAAAGCAGCAAGATGGTTTGAACCTTATCTTCTCATTCTCTCTTTGACCGAAACCCACTTACTTATTAATAATTGGGAAAAGTTCGAAGACCAACTCTTCACGTTGTTTGGTGACCCTAATGAAACTGACAACGCAGAAATTGAACTTGATTTTCTTCGCATGAGTGATAATGGTAAAGCCTCTGAATATATCTCAAACTTCAGAGCACTTCAAACTCAAGTAGGTTGGAATGATGCTGCCCTCAAGTATCATTTCAAAATAGGACTTCCTTCAAGGATTCTGGATCAGTTAAATCTTCACGGTCAGAAGATGACTACTTTAACAGATTTAATGGATAAACCCTTGAAATCGACGGTGTTTACCAAGGATGACTCCAACATGGTCAATACGCCAACAAGTCTCAAGGCCAAAATTTTAATTTGGGACCTTCTTCACACCCACAGACAACTCAATCCAAACCCAATAAGGGAAAGGATAAACCTCGACCAAAAAGCTCAACCCCAGGCAATATCAGTAAAGTACTGGACCCTAAAGGGGAAATTAAGGAAGCTGAGAGGAAGAGACAAGCAGATAATGGGTTATGTATGTATTGTGGGGGTAAGCACAAGCTGGAAGATTGTGTAAAATTGAAGGAAAGAGAAGGTACTAGTTCAAATTCAAAAAACTAGTAGATAGTTTACTTGTGTGCAAAGCAAACTATCTTATCTCTCCCAGTGCACAGAACCTCCATGTCTTAAGGACTGGAGTTGTCCTAAAATGCTTGAGATTCATTCTTTTTAAGGAGGATATTCCCTTCAGTTGTCTGATAGACTCTGGAGCTTCAATTTCTTTTGTCAGTTTATCTTTTGCCAAGAAGTTACAACTGACATTTACAGATATTGATCAAACTCCAATTTATTTGGTCAAATCAGAGGAACCCAAATATTGTGTCAGTAAGAAAGTTTTATGGGTTTTCAACTTTCCGAACTTTCCCCCCTTTGAGTGGGAATTATCAGTCTTGGACGCCCCAAGGATGGAAAATACCATTCTTGGCCATGACTTTTTGACGCATTGGAATCCTGAAATTGATTCGACACGGGGATTGATCACCCCACGTACTAAGTATATTTCTGATTCTTCAATGCAGGTCAATAGGGAGTTAAACAACCCGCCTGACAATGTCCTGCTAGAGGACAAATCACTGCCAGATGACTTGCAAGCATCTGATCTTTCTTTAAATGAGCAATTGGCTAGCCCTTCTAGCTCGATGACTTTACTCAAAAAGGATTTAAATTTCCTCAAAGCAATCAAATTATGCTCTCTCAATTCTGTTCTTCCCTCGACAGATTCCCTCAAAGATGATGAGGACAACCAAATTGACGTTGAAGCCATTAAATCAATTCTACCAGAAATCTATCATGATTTCCTCAATGTTTTTTCAATCCACAAGGCCGATAAGTTACCACCTCATCGACCCTACGACCATCAGATAGAGTTAAAAGGTCCAGTACCTTCAGCAGGTCCTGTCTATTCTTTGTCAAAGGACGAATATCAAGTTCTTCAAGACTAAATTGCAGAGAATGTAGCCAAAGGTTTCATCAGAGCCAGTAAATCTCTAACCGGCTCCCCTGTTCTCTTTGTAAAAAAGAAGGATGGTAGTCTTAGGTTGTGTGTTGACTATAGAAAGCTCAACACAGTCACTAAGAAGAATGCATATCCTGTTCCCCCTATGTCATTGCTTCTTACCCTTTTCAATGGTGCTAATTTCTTTTCTAAAATTGATCTTAGAGGCGCTTACAATCTTATTTGCATTGCAGAAGGTCATGAACCACTGACTGAAATGCGCACTAGATTTGGTAGTTTTGAATATTTAGTTATGCCTTTTGGATTGTTTAACGCACTATCTACTTTTCAAAATTTTGTCAATGACATCTTTCAAGATGTTGTAAAACAATTTTTTGTTTTCTATTTGGATGATATTTTAATTTTCTTGAAGACACTAGATGAAAATATTCATCATGTTCGACAGGTTCTAAATCAACTTCGAGATCACGGTCTCTACGCCAAGCATATTAAATGCAAATTCCACCTTAAATCTATTGATTTTTTGGGTTTTACGTTATCCACTGATGGATTAGTTATGGACGACAAAAAAGTCCAAAAGGTCCTGGAATGGCCTGAGCCCAAATCCGTTTAATCCCTCCAGGGATTTTTGGGTTTTGCAAATTTCTATAGAAGATTTATTAAAGATTACTCTAAAACTATTTCCAATCTTACTTCTCTTCTTAGAAAAGATATTATTTTTGTTTTTACTTCCACAGCATGAAAGGAATTTGAAGCATTGAAGACAGCGTTCACCACAGCTCCAATTCTTCAACACTTTGATCCTTCTGCTTCAACAATAGTCAAGAAAGATGCGAGCGATTATGCTATTTCAGGGGTAATTTCTCAATTAAATCCAGAAAAAAAATTGTTTCATCCTGTCGCTTTTGAGTCACACAAACTCACTGCAGCAGAATTAAATTATGAAATTCATGACAAAGAGCTTTTAGCTATTATTCATTGTCTTAAAAAATGGTGCTCTTTTCTTCTCAGCTTAGATAGTCCTTTTCAAATTTTAACAGACCATAATGCTTTGAAATACTTTATGTCTTCCAAAGTGTTAACCAGGAATCAAGCCAGGTGGGCTGAATTTCTGTCTAAATTTTCTTTTTCTATTTCCTATCGCCCAGGTAAGAACTGCATTGTCCCAGATATCTTGTCATGTCGGGAAGAAGTTTACCCACAGCGGGGGGACGCATTTGCTGAAAAGAACCCAGCAAATGTGAAATCAATCTTCAACAAATCAATGTTAACGACTCATCAACTTAATTCGATGACAATTCAATCTTTTCAAAATCCACTATCCAACATCCTCGAAGCTCAGTCAAAGGACAATTATTGTTTAGGGTTAAAAGACAAAATACTCTTGAAGCAAGGGGCCAAAAGATTTAGTATTGAATCAGGTCTATTAGTTTTCGAGGGAAGAGTAGTCATACCCGACAACAATGAAATAAAATTATGGATTTTCAATAGTTGACATGATTCTCCATTAGCTGGTCATTTTAAGGTTGATAAAACCTACCAGTTAATAGCGAGGGATTTCTTCTGGCCAGATATGACCAGGGAAATCAAGGCCTATATAAAAGCTTGTTACAAATGTAATAGGAATAAGGCTCTCTGTCACCGGAAGTATGGGTTGCTTCAACCACTTCCTATTCCCTCTAAACCTTGGGAATCTTTATCAATGGATTTTATTTCTCAACATCCTCTTTCTAATAATTTTGATGCTATATTAGTAATAGTAGATAGATTTTCAAAAATGTCTATTTTTATTAAAACAACTACTACTGTTACAGAAGAAGATTTGTCAAAGTTGTTTCTAGAATATGTATTTTCCAAACATGGCTTACCTAATGATATTAGTTCAGATAGAGGCTCATTGTTTGTATCCACATTCTGGACTCAACTGTGTCGACAACTCAATATCACGAGGAACCTCTCCACAGCCTATCATCCTGAAACTGATGGGCAAACAGAAAGGTTCAACCAAATCCTCGAACAATACCTTCGAATGTATGTCAGTTACCAACAAGACGATTGGACCACATGGTTACCATTGGCCGAATTTTCTTATAATAACTTGACTCATTCTTTGACACAACAATCTCCTTTCAAAACTGTTTATGGAAGACATCCTCAATTCAACTCAATCCATGTAGGAACTAATCATCCTACGGAACATTATCTTCAAACCATATCACGACTCCAAGAGGAACTTAAATCAAATTTGGAATTAGCGGTTTGAAGGTTCAAGGAACAGGCCGACAAACATTGACAAACTGCTCCTTCTTTTAAACCAGGCGACAAAGTATTTCTCGATGCACGAAACATTCGAACAACTTGACCATCAAAGAAACTGGCTGAAAAATGCTTGGAACCATTTGAAAGCGACTCTGAAGTCTCTAAAACTGCATTTCAACTCAAGCTACCTCCTAAATGGCAGGCTATTCACCCTGTTTTTCACGTATCTCTCCTGGAACTGGCTCGAGAAACATACCCGGGCAAGAACCATCCTCCTCCAGAACCGGTCAAAGTAGAAGACCATCTAGAGTGGGAAGTAAGCCATATCCTTGATTCAAGAATGCGCAAGGGGAAACTTCAATACCTCCTGGAATGGGAAGGCTTCCTCAATGACTCAGACAAAACATCCTGTGAGCCAGCCATCAATGTTTCTAACGCCCCTGAACTCCTAAAATCTTTTCATCTTAAATATCCTTAAAAACCAAAACCTTAAAACTCTCTTTTATTTTTTCTTTCTCTTTTTTTTCATTCTTCTCTTTTCTTTTCTTCTTTTTAAAATCTAAAAAATCTTTACTTCTAAAAAATTCCTTAATTTTGTTTTCTTCTTTATTCTTTTCTTTTCAAAATTTTTCAACCTTCTTTAAAATAAACAAAATTAAATTAAAAATAAAATAAAATAAAATAAATAAATTAAAAAATTAAATTAGAATAAAATAAAATAAAATTAAAGTTAAAAAATAAAACAAATAAAATTAAAATCTTTTTCTTTTTTCCTTTTCAATTTTCTATATACATTTTTTCTTTTAAAATTTCTTTTCCTCAAACTATCAAAATTTTTCACAAACGCAACACGACCATCTTCTCAAACTTTCACTTCAACCTCTAAATCTCTCTTTTAAATCCTTTGAACAAATTACTTCTTTTCTTTCAAAACTCTTTTAAAAATTTATTTCTTCTCTTCTTTTCTTTCTTTTCTTTTTTCAAATAACTAAATTCCTCAAATCTTCAATTAACAAACTTTCATAAATAACAAATTGTTTCTTTTCATTAAATTTTATTTACAACAAAATTATTTCAATCAATTATTTCTTTCTTCTTACTTAATTCTTTTTCTTTTCGAACTTTAAAACTAAAACTCCTTCAATCAAATATTCTTTCTTTTCCTCTCTCATTTAAACTTCTTCTTTCAAAACTTTAAAACAAAAATCTATTTAAATCTTTTTTCTGTCTTTTCCTTTTTCTCTCAAAATCTTATAAAAAATAAAATATTAAAATTTTCATACAACAACAAAATAAAATAACTAAATTGTTTTTTACTTTTTCTTTTCTTTCTTTTCTTTTCTCTTTCCATTTTAAATTCTCTCTTTTATTTTACCCCAAACCAATCCCTTCATCTTCTCCAAAATCTCCCTTATTTCCTTCCTACACTTCTCAAAGACTTCCCCCTCTCCTACCAAAATCACTTCTCCAATTTCCAGTAGCTCCTCGGCCACGTCGAAGGAGGCGGAATCGACAATCTTATTGATTTTGCCTTTTAAGTCTTCAGTAAACCTCACTCGCCGAACCTGGCAAGGCTTTTTTGACCATAATTGATCAAGGGTTTCTTCATTCTCCTCCCTCGAGGCACCCACTGGTAATCTATCTTCGGTCGAGATCGACACTGTCACTTCCACAGCAGCGGGTTCCACAATGGTTGCTTCCACATTCAAAGCTTCTGCTGTAGGGACTTCTGCAATGACGTCTGAATTCTAAAACAAAACCATCAGTAACTAAATTTATAAAATATCAGGAGAATGGACTTACTTCAAAGATGGGGTCTGCTTCTAAGAACAATATCGGAGTGAACTCCACCTCCACTTCCTTTTCCTCTTCTTCATCCTCGATGACCACCCGTCACTTTTTTGGGGTCTGTCTCGAAATGGAGACTTCCTCTTCCTCCTCAACTAACTTGTCGACTTCTTCTTCGACCACTCGTTTCTTGCTTGCAGCCCGAGTCACCCAGGTTGCTACATCGTCTTCAGCCTCCTCCTCATTTTCTTCCACCGATTGATTGTCCCCAATTGAAACATCCCAAATATCTTCAACTACCTCTTTTGTCTTGGGAATCACCCAATATTTAGTCTTTGTGAACCGACTCTCAATGTAGGCATTCTTTGACAAGGCGTCACACGCCACCCGTCTCAAGCGGCAAAATTCGCACTTCTGGCAAGGACCTTGTGTTGCCGTGCTTTCCACACAAAAGTACTCCATTGACTCGCAAGCGGTGCAAGCCTTGAAATATTTCCGTGTGACGATTCCCCCATCCGCTTTAGGGTGTGGAGGCGTGGGAGTTGGAGTAGGGAAATCCATTGTAGTAAATTATAGAGTAATTAAAAATAAAAGTAAAGGGAAACTAGTGTGGGAAGTATGTCTTACGCTCAACGGAGCTTGTTTTCTTAAACCTGGGCATCTGTCACGTGCCACGTGACACTCAAGACAAAAGCAACTCATTAAATCAATAATAATAGGTTTTAAGTCCATACTCGAAGAGCAGAAAGCAATTCTCCATAGCAACTGCAACTTTCCTTTGTGTACTTGCTATTCAACCGCGCTAGTCTAAACTCTAAATCTAAACTAGTCAATCTCTCAATAGTGTGTCTTAGTCTTTTTCTCAATAAGCGAAGCAAAGCGCAATAGTCAATGTAATAGGACATTAAAAGGTTTATGAAATGTCTGTGGATTATTAAGGGGTAGTGAGCATGGACAGAATGGTTAGTGGAGGACTAAGGGGTTAACGGATGTTAGTGAGGAGGGTCCAGGTGTAACGGGTGTATTTTTAATGGTCTGTGATGTGCGGAATAGTAGATGGGTATGGGGTCAATGCGAGGAGGAGTAAAGGATATAAAAGGGGTTGGGTTTTGGTTTGATATTCTTTAGAATTAAATTATAAAACGTATATATAGTTAATAGTGGTAAAGCTTTAGGTTAAATCATTATTATTGTATCTTTCCTTATTTTCTCAGTAATCATTTCTAAATCCTAAAAACTTTGATTATTGAGTTTCCAACCCTTTGTGAGATTTTAAGAATTTTAATATTACCTTTAAATTATATTAGAATTCTTCTCAAACATATCTCAAAGCAGTAGCTCTTCCTTCGAGTCATCTTCGAATCACTTCCTCGAACCTTTCCTCTGTGCGTTGAAGAAGTTTCTGAACTCCTCCCTCCATCTCACTTCCAGGAACACCCTTGACCTTGTGCATAGATTGTCCGGTGACGGTGAAACAAAAATATATCAATACTAAAAAAAATAAAATTCAAATTATTTATTTAAAGATGAAATTTACAGGATCTTTGAAATAAATAAAATAATTTTGCATAAACAGTACATACAGTATATTGATACATTCTTTATAGAACAACCTTAATATTTGAAATCTTTTATTCTGAAATTATCTCTTCTCTCACACTCCTTTATATAGAATTTTTTAACTTTGTGGTTTCTCTCCTTTTTGCCTATATAAGGCCTCCCGTTTTGGTTGTTTTTCCACATTCTCTTACCACTTACAAGTTTATTATATACAATAATATATTGTAATTTATTACTACATCTGTTGCTTTAGTATTTACAATAGTGTAATTCTAACATCACACCATAATAATAATAATCCCTTCATACCTTTTAATTGAGTAATAAAAATATAAGATGAAACTACGTGCCTTTATTTAAATTCTTAAGTTTTCCTCCTTCACAGCCATTTGGACCGCCATACAATCTTCTAGACTAAAAGAATCCCTTGACAGGGGGGGGGTTGAGGTGGGAAAGGAGGGGGTAAAGGGGGGGTTTGAGGAGGGTAAGGAGGGTTTAAAAGGGGTTAAAGAGGCGGTTTGAAGGGGTAAAGGGGGAGTTGATGTGGGCAAGGAGGGGTTAAAGGGGGGATTGAGGAGGGTAAGGAGGGTTTAAAAGGGGTTAAAGAGGCGGTTTGAAGGGGTAAAGGGGGGGTTAATGTGGGCAAGGAGGGGTTAAAGGGGGGGATTGAGGGGGTAACATGGGGGGTAATTTTTGGGGGGCATTTTGAAGCAAGGAAAAAAATACTAATCTCTGCTTTTTAATTTTTTTTATAGAATTTTTTTTTCTTTCCCTTATTTTCTGGACATTTCCCCCTGTTTCAAAAATAAATCAGGTAATTTAATCTTTTATATTTGTGTTTGTTTTTTCAAATAATTAATTATTCTGGAATTTACTGAATTCAATTTTTTTATTTTAATAAATTGGATTGAAGGACATCAAATGGTATTTCCAATAGCAGGTAAGTAATTTTATTTATTTATTTATTTTTTTTTTTGCAATTAAATTTACTGAATTCATTTTTTTTAATTTTTTTATTTACTCTTTTTTTTTACTTATTTTGATTGTTTTTTCAAGAACTTTATCTGGTATTTCAAAAACCATTCAGGAATTTATTTTGCCTTTTATGTTTTTGCAATTTATTTAATTTTTATTTATTTATTTTTTATTTATTTATTTTTTTTAGAAATTTTTTTCTAGCATATTACCTGGTATTTCAATCATAATCCAGTTTTTTATTCTGCATTTTTATTTTTTTCAAAATTTTTTACTGATTTTTTTGCATTTTATTTATTTTTTTAACCAAAAAAAATGTTTTCTTTTCAATTATTTTACTGATAAATTTTTATTGTTGGGTTTTTTTGAATATATTTATATTTATTTACTTATTTTTTATTTTATAAATTTTTTTTTCAGGACATTAGTATGGAAAATTTAACTTGCTCATCTTCATTATCATCAATTTCTTCTGAATCATCTTTATCCTCTCTTTCTTCCTTGTCTTCAAATTTGAAAGCTCCAAGAATAACCATCAAATATATTCAACTTCTTCTTTATCTTTACTTTCTTCTATCTCTTCAATGTCCTTCAATTCTATTCCTTCTCCCAATCAATCTGAGCTTTCCTTACCAGAAAATAAAAAGCAGAAAATCATGGAACCAGCTAAAGAATCAAGCAATTCAATGAAGAGATTTTATCAAAATAGAAAATTGATTAGGATGAAGATATTTTTTAAAACATTCTTTGGACATTTAGATGATCTCAAATTTTATAAGACTTCAATATCAAATTTTAAGAATTTTTTTTTTACAAAAATATCAAAAACCTTACAGAAGGTGGTATAGATCTCATTGTTGCAGTTTTCAATAACAGATACAAACCTCAATTCATCTTAGAAAATCATTCATTTAATGGGAAAAAGGATGAAGTTTTTTGCCAGCTTTCTGAGTTAATTTCTACTATCTATCAAATGGCTTTGGTTCAAAAACCCTTTCAAATAAAAATCTGATTTCTGGTCTCATGAAATGTTTTGGTTGGCAACCAGTATATTATCAAGGAGTTTATTTTGGTGTGTAAATATTTTTTTATTATAAGTAATTTCTAATTTTGTCATATATTCCAGCAATTTATTCTTTATTGAAAAATTTGAAGCCAAGCAAATGGAAGAAGATCTGAAATGATGGAATTCTTAAGGATAATTTCATATTTTCTTAGAAAATTGATTTAAAAAATTATGTTTTCAAGCATTTCAAAAAAACCATCAACTTGCTTTAGAATCTGGTTTACCAAATTGGTCTGGTCCTGAATGGGAAGAAGCAATGAATGCTTATGTTTTTTGTTCTAATGTTATCATCACTTATAAATGATTCTACAATAATGTTCATCTAGATAAACATGATAAGAATTGTCTAACATCTGGAATTTTCTCTTATATTAATCCAGAGACTGGTGTTCCTATTCCATCACCCTCTTCTGATGAGGGACATGGCCTTTATTTTCCTGACCATAAATGTATTATTGATTTTGGTACTTCCAATTGAATAGTTGAGGCTATATGGAATTCTTCTCAACATTGGCATCAAACAACTAAGGCACCTCCAACTTTGGTTTCTTATCAAGAATTTACCCATTTTAGCTGTTCATTCCAGATAAATGAAGGTCTTATTAATCATATTAATAATCAAAAAAAATTAGATAAAAGTTTTTGTCTTAGCAGATCTGTCAAGTATGGTAACTAAAATATTATAACATTTTTTCTATCATTAAATTTTTTCATCCATTTTTTTTCTCATTTATTGAATTTATTTTTTATTTTATTTTTTATCTTTTTTAATTTTTTTAAATTTTTCTTTTTATTTTCCTTTTTTTCAATTTTGTTTTTCCTTTTAAATTTTTTTTGCATTTAATTTTGGATTTGTCTCTTCCAATTATTTTTTAAAGTTATGTCAAAATAGATTACTGGTTTTAAATAGTGGTGCATCTGGCCTTAGGTTATTCTACTGGTTATTATATAAAATAGGGAAGCTTGATTGGAACTGGTGAAAATAATTGGTTGAAGAAATTTTCATTTTTAATTTTTTTTCATTCAATTTTGGATTTGTCTCTTCCAATTATTTTAAAAAGTTACATCAAGATAGATTACTGGTTTTATATAATGGTGCATCTGGCCTTAGGTTATTCTACTGGTTATTATATAAAACAGGAAAACTTGATTGGGACTGGTGAAAATAATTGGTTGAAGAAATTTTCATTTTTAAATTTTTTGCATTCAATTTTGGATTTGTCTCTTCCAATTATTTTAAAAATTTACATCAAGATATATTACTGGTTTTATATAATGGTGCATCTGGCTTTAGGTTGTTTAGGTTGTTCTAGTGGCTATTATATAAAATAGGAAAACTTCATTTGGGCCGGTGAAATTAATTGGTTGATGAAATTTTCATTTTTTAATTTTTTTCCCATTTGATTTCTTTGATTCAATAAATTGCAGGGGGGGGAGGGGTATTGCCAAATTTTCATATGAGACTTGCAAAAAAAATTGACCTGAAACTTCGGTGATACCCATCCCTTACTTCAATAAAATACAAGTGGGAGTAATGCCAAAGTTTCATATAAGACTTGTGAAATTCTTTACATGAAAGAATTTTGGTGATATCTGCCCCTTAGTTCAATCAAATGCAGGGGTGGGATTGGGAAATTTTCAAATGTGACTTGAAAATTTTAACTAAAAAAGAATTTTTAACATTAAAAATTCTTGAAAATTTTATTTAAAAAAGAATTTATAACATTAAAATATTAAAATTCAACTAATGATGGATAGAGTAAAGAAATACAAAAAAGTAAGATAAAATTTTATGTACAATTAATTATGAACAGTTGAATTGTGAGAGAAATAAAAAAAACTAGTCATCAAACAATTTCTTTAAACATTAAATTTCTTCAACAGATTTATTAGCTTTAACACATTCTATCAAGAAATTTTTCTTTTTGGAATTTTCTTCACAATCAAGCTTATATTTCATCTTTTCCATGAGGTTATGATGCTTGAGTGCTTTCTCCTCTTTCTTAGCTTTTTCAATACTTAGAGATAACTTGAATTTCATCTCCTCCAAGTCTTGTGCCCTTTCATCCTTCTATAGGAGAGTTTGTACTTCCTCTCCTCCAAGACTTGTTCCCAATCATCCTTCTGTAAAGAGAGTTGGAACTTCTTCTCTTCCAAATCATGTACCCAGTCATCCCTCTTTAAAGAGAGCTCATATTATTACTTTTAAAACTCTAGAGTCTCTTTAGCAACTTCCACTTGTTCTAGAGTGAAAATAAATATTAACAAAAAGTAGAAAAAAAGCAGAGTAATGTATTAAGAGGTTTGGTATCACTTACCAGCATCACATTTCTCTGAAAATTCTTCAATAGAAGAAAAAGTGGTTTGAGATGAAGAATAACTTTTTCTTCTTCTTTGAGAGTGGAAATTTAGACTACTTGAAGCCCTTTGCTTTTTGTTCAAGGTCACATTTTCATCATCATCATTTTTTCTCAATTCTGAATCAGTTTATTGTGGCTCCTGTGTTTGTTCTTCAGAATTTTTAGAAATAATAAAATGTAAATAAAAAAACAATCAGTATTATAAAAGAAAGAAAACATACTTGAGTTAGATCAGGTTGGTTTATATTGCCATAAGGATCTACTAAAAAGATATCTTGATTTGTGGAAGTTAAATGAGGGGAGGCTTGAGTAGAAGAAGAAGGAAAAATATTTCTTTTGTAATCATGTTTTGAGATAGAATCTTCACAATCTAAAATTTTTGCAGGGTTAACATCAGCTTTATCTCCAAAAATAGCATCCATCTCTTTAAAGTAAGGACATAAAGAATCAAGTTTATCATCTATGGATTTGATGCCCTTACTGATATCAAGGTCAGTAATACCAAAACCAGTAGAAGATGAAAGAGTCTTTTCCTTCTTGTATTTGGCTCAATAATGCTTGAAGTGTTTAATCCTTTTAAGGTAAAAGATCTATTCTCCCTTTGGTCTTATTCCTTAATTTGTTAGCCATTAGAAGATGACCATTAAATTTTGATGCTGGGGGCTGTCCTACTTTAATTGAATTTTTGGTACCAAAACAAGAATCATAGTTAAAAAAAGTTTTCATCCAGTTGATAAGAATGAGATGATCATCTTTTTTTAATTGAACGGTCTTTTATTTCTCAGCTGATCAGGGGAAAGAGGGAGTAGTGCAATTTGAAGAAAAACTGGGGGAAGGCTGCCTTTGAGAAGATACATGATGATGGGGCATGTTAAGATAATTGAAGATTAAAAGGAGCAAAAACAAGCAGATGAGATAGAGAGGTGTTCTGAATTGAGAGAATTGAGAGGATGAGATGAGAATGGGAGTTCACAGCAAGGTAGAAGGCATATCCAGAGAGTAGTCAAAGATGTGGTTAAGAATGAGAGTAAGCCAAGATGTGGTTATGATAGAAAGTTGTCAGATATGTGGTTATGTAAAATTGACTAGAAAAATTTTGTATAAGAGGTCAACTTTGACACATAAAATGTCTGATAACCCAATTATTAGCAAAATTATTGTGGAAGATAATTGGGGTATAAGTATTTTTATCTGCAATTAATTAAATTGTGGATAGGTCACCTTTGATACCCCCTATTATGTAGTATATGCCCTAAACTCTTCATAAATACATCTGAAAGCTGATTACTAGTGTCTACCCATATCAAATCTGTGTTCTTCTTGTATAGCTGTTCATTGATGTAAAAGAAATCTTATTCAATGTGTCTGGTTCTTTTGTTCAAAGCTTTGTTGTGCACTATATTCAGGGTAGCTTGATTGTTGAATTTAAGAATTAGAGGGTTTGTGAAGTAGATTAATTCATGTAAAAGATTTTTAACCCATATATCAAGATGCATAGCTGAGCTGAGAGCTATACGATCCGCATGGCTGGTTGAGGTAGCCACACAGGGAATGCGTTTCAAGCTCCATAAAATTAAATAACCTTGTAGGAGAATTGCCCTTCCACTTTTTGATCTTGATGGTTCCCCACCCCAGTTAGAGTCTGAGTAGGCTTCCAACTTCCTGGTAAGGCCAGAATGAGGTCCTAAAAATAATTTACACTCCTTAGTAACATCTAGATATCCTAAAAGATTTTTAAGTGCTTTCCAAGAACTGTCTTGAGGATATTTAGCAAATCTAGAGAGCAGATTGACCACAAACAATATGTTGGGCCTGGTTCTGGTGGATATGTAGCTTAGAGCTCCTATAATAAAAAGCTACTTTTTTTGGTTTGACCACTGAAGCTTAAAGGGGAGGCAATGAAAGTGATATGTTGGGAGGAAGAGGATTATTTTTTTTGAAATATGGATAGTGGCATGAAGATAAGGTTTTTTCAATAAGCAGAGTCTGGCTTAGAAGAAAGCCATCTGGTATTCTAATTGTATTAATGCCCATGATCAAGTCTAGATTTTTCTTCCATTCAATTGTCAAGGTTTTCTTTAGAGATTTTTCCAAAAGCCTAAGTCTTGAGAGGGAGTCACCTGTTATTAGACCATCATCAACATGTATCCGTATGAAACTTTTGTTATGTGCATCAGTTAAGAAATAAAAACTGTTTTTGTATGTTGAAACTTTGTATCCCTCATTCTTCAAGGTGGAGCTCAGGTGCTTCCAGAAACAGTGAGCAGCTTGAAAAGTGCTGTATAGAGCCTTCTTCAATTTGAATGGAAGTACATCTTTGACTTCATAACCAGGAGGGTCTCTGACCCATAATTCCTCTTCCAGCTGACTGTGGAGATATGCAGTGGTCACATCAAAGGAGTGTACTGGCCACTTGTTGATAGCAGCAATGGTAAGTATTAGGTGCTGTGGAATGAAAGTCACTGTTGGAGCAAATGTTTCATAAAAATCTAAGCCTGCTATCTGCATGAAACCCTCAGAGACCTATTGTGATTTTCTCTTTTGGACGACATTGTTTGAGAATCTTTTTTCTGTAAAACCCCAGCAAGCATCAAGAAGTGTCTAACCTTCTAGCAACTTGCACCTCTCCCAGACATTCATATTGTTAATGTTACCAGTTTCAGAATGACAGGCATGTCCTCAGTCTTCTGAATTGAAAGATTTCATTTCTTCTTTAAAGGTTTTTGGCACAGGGAGAGTAAAGAATCCTGAGTTCTTCTCTATCTTTGTGACTAAAGCTTCTTGTTCCTCAAAAACTTTTTCTTGCAAGAAATTTCCCAAGGTCAAATTTGTAGGTAAAATTTCAGCTTGGTTCACAAGGTGGTCTATGGCCGTTTTTTAGGAGGGAAGGAAGTAGAATAATGTGATTTTGCAAAGTCTGCCCAAGCAGAGGCGATTAGATGCTTCTTTTGGGGCTCTCAAAAAAGCTAGTCCTTCAACCCCTGAGGGTAACCAACAATGAAGCATCTTCTG
Organism: Hemileia vastatrix; assembly: GCA_030280995.1. Classification (NCBI taxonomy): domain Eukaryota; kingdom Fungi; phylum Basidiomycota; class Pucciniomycetes; order Pucciniales; family Zaghouaniaceae; genus Hemileia; species Hemileia vastatrix. Next base: position 11,304,238 of record JASXTE010000008.1, on the reverse strand, counting down.
GCTCAATCATTAAGTTTTTGATGATTCCTTTAGTTACATGTACAGTTCATGGCTTATTATAACCAATAGTCAATATTCATCAATAACTTGCTCAATTTATATCAGATTGTGCTTAAACTCGAAATCCTGACTCTCTAGCTTCTTATTTTGGTTTCTCAAAATACATATCATAATTTTATTGCATGTATATTTTTAATTTAGATTTTTTGAAAAAGCAAAAATTTTAAATCACCCAACTAATAAGATGAAAAATTCACCTGTCTCACCATTTACCACCCTCCTCTTGAAAAATCAATGGAGAAAAAAAAATTGAGAAAAAAAATTTTTGAAAAATAAAATTATGTTTTTCACCAACAACAAGATCCACCTCCATTTTTGATAACATCCTTCATTCTATTGGGCATGTATGCCACCAAACCCATCAATTAGCCTTCAGGTATGTCTTCCCAGGCTTTTTTAATGGCTTCACAAAGTTCTTCAAGTGATTTAGGCTGATAATCTTGATAAATTTTACATTTAATCTGGCCCTACAAATTCTCTATTGGGTTCAGATCTGGTGATTGTGGTGGCCAATGTGATAAGTTTTGCAATCCAACACCTTCTCAATAGATACAGGCAATCTCAGAAGTGCAGATAGGCTCATTATCTTGCATTAGCATCAAATTATTCTTGGGATCTTAATTTTTGAGCCAGGGAAGCAAGTTGGATTCATAAACATTGCAAATAAAATCTTTTTCTGAGTGTTGTTTTGGATGCAGAAACACCAAAGGAAATTTTTTTCCATTAAAAAAGCCCCCCAAATCATTATGGAAGAGCAACTGCTTTGGAAATTTGGTTGGAGGCAAGATTGCTTGAGTTTTTTATCCTTCTTTCTCAAAACCTTAACCAGACATGATGCCTTCCCTAGCTCAAAGAAGGACTCATATGACCAGATGATCCTCTTCCAGTCATTGAAACTCCAGTGCTGATAATTTCTTGCAAATGTAAGTCTCTTCACTTGCTGTTTCTTGTTGACAAATGGTTTTTTCACAGATAATAAGTTGAGAATACCCAAATCACGGGCTCTTTGATGGACCATACAGACAAATATTGGTGTTAAGAGGTTACTTGCAATCTCACTAAGAGAAGCTTTATGATTACCTGAAAATTAATGGTGCAGTTTGCATGGGTCAAGGCTGTTGATTTTGCATGGGTGGTCCAGTTTTGGTAAGTTTTTGACTATCCCATTGTAGCAATACTTTTCCACAATATTGTGCACAGTAGATTAAGGAAGCCCAAGATGTTGGGCAACATGCATTATGTTATTGAGCCTAGCTGCCAAGCCAATGATCTTTGAACTTTCTTCAGGTGTGAGTTGAGGCCTTGGGGCATGAGCTGGAGACATATTCCAAACAAACTACCATAAAAATGAGAATTTTTTGGACAGTCAACAAAGAAAGAAAGAAAAAGATAAAAATACCCAAAAGGCTTACCAGATTAAAAACAAAGAGGGAAAGAACCAGATAAAAAAAATATAGTGAAATAAGAAGGAAGATGTTCAAATGATGAAGAGATTTAAATGGGGAAAATAATTAATAAAATAATCCAAAAAAATTGGCCAGGAACTGCACATATGCTTCTTCACCGAATTTTGTAAGGAGGTCCAGTTGAGGTTTGATGTAGAACATAGCCTCATACAGAGTTGTGGTCATGCTTGTTACATTGGGTAGTCTATTTAGAGTGAAAGAGGCCCAACAATCTGAAAAGCCCCAGAAGAACTTGGGAAAACTACTATCATGTAGAATAGTATTCCCCATTTCTTCAACACTTTGATTGTAGCATTCTACACAACCATTTTGTGCATGAAAGTACAGGAGGGTCAGTTCATGCAGGATACACTTGTTTTCAAAGAAAGTAGTTAACTTTTTGTTTTTGAGTTCCCTGCCATTGTCTGATCTAAAAACTTTAATGGTGAAACCAGTAATATTCTCAAGCCTTGTAATTGTTTTCATGAAAATTTTCACTGCATTAGATTTATTGAGCAGGATGTGGAATTCACCATAAGAAGTTGTAACATCTTTTATTTTTAAGGTGTACAAGCCATCAGAAAAGGTATGTTCTTCTATTTGACACATAAGATCAGCTGTCACTATTTCAAGCTTGTTTGTTTGTCTCCCAGTGGTTTCAAGCAAGGCACAAAACTTAATTTTCCATATCCTGAAAGAGTGATAAACAATTTTTCCTTGTGGGAGTGATTTTGGCAGTCCTTCTTCCATGTTGTTAGCAATCATTTTCCTTAGCTGCTGCAAAGATTCATGGCTAAATTTTCAATTCCAGGAGAATAACTATTCTTCATTTATAGTTTGAAAAATTTTGGGAAGGTTTAAACTTAGAAAAGTCAGTGTGTCACGTGACATGTGAAACTCAAAGAAAAATTCAATCTTTTAATCCATAAATCAGTACAAAAATGCATACTCAAAGCACAGAAAGTAACATCTACATAGCCACTGCTTTTTCCTTTGTTTTCTCAATTTAACTGCGCTATCTAAAGCTTAAGTCTAAATTAGTCAATCATATGATTATACTTTTCAATATTAAAGCAAATGTGGAATGTAATAGTGCTATGGTTGATGATATATTTTCAATGTTAGGTTATTGTGTGTCTGTGAGTAGGAATAGGAATAAGGTTAAATAATCTGTGGGCTATATTGAAGGGTAAGTGATAAATTAAGGGAAGTTTAAAAAGGGGTCAATTCAAGGTGGAGTTGTCTATATAATTGGGTGGATTTGGTTCAAAATTTCTTTGAATTAAATTATAATATCATTGTGATAGTATTTAAAATTATATAAGGCTATTGTTGTTTCTTACCTTTCCTAATAATCACTTTATTCTCAAAACTATTAAACTCCTAAATCCCTTTTGATTATTAGGTTTCAAACCTTCATAAGATTAACCTGAATATTAAGTGCTACTGTAAATCATATTATTATGCGACTCAAAATTACCTTGAAGTATTTTAATTTATCTTTGGCTTATCTTCAAACTACTCCCTTGAAGTAATCCTCTGTGCTTTGAAGCAGTCTTCAATCATCTTTTCCAATCTCACCTACTCAGGAACACCCTTGAACTTGTGTGTAGACCATCCAGTGACACAGTGGCACAGATGCATTGGTAGAAATTGAATTTTCATTTTTCTTTTCAGAAAGTAAAGGACTGTCTTGGACATGAATTGAGTGTTCATGGTCACTTGTCAATGGAGGTAATAAAACTTTAGGTTGGAGGGGAGGTAGGAAGACCCATTTTCTATTCACATGTTTGGCTATTAGCCATTGCTATCCATTCTTCCACAAATCAAAGGAATCACCAGAGGTAGTCATCAGCATTTTACCATTTATTAATGCAGAAGGAGATATGGGTGTATCTGCATCCAAAGAGCAGTAATGGATGGGACTAATTTTGATAGTCTCCCCATGAATACCAGAAAACTGCATCACCCCCAATCCTGTAGTAAAGTCATTATTACCGTTAGTTGCTATGGTCAGGGGAATAGGGTAAGGGAGGGGTTTTTAGTCAACTAACAAGTCTCTTTCACCCGTCAGGTGGTGAGCTGCACCAGAGTCCAGAAAAACAGTATCAGAAGGGCTTTAAAATTGAGAATGTAAGTTATTGACAAGCAATGTTTCTGCAGTGGGCTTTTCATCTATTAATTCAACGATTTCAGTAAGTTTGGTGCTTGGTTTTGACTCCTGAGAAGGGGAAGAAATCATCCTATATAAGAATTTAGGGTAGGTTGGAAAGTAGCTTTCCATCTTAGCTGGAGGGGGGGTCTTTGATCCAGTGGAGTTTTTTGGTACCTGGCACTCATAGGGATAGGTGCCAAGACAGGATAAAATGCTCTATATGTCTGGAAAACTTGTTGGAATAATGGAGTTCTTCCTCACAGTTGGTTACTAAAGGAAGGGGGGCAGCGGAAATTTGCTTGTAGATGATTGTGAAGACTTCAGTTCCAACACAACAGAATTCTTGCTTCTGAAGCATCTGGAAGCATTTCAGGTTTGGAAGGAGGAGGATTGGGTTCAGATGGTATTGAAACTACCTCTGCAGATGCAATTTCAGTTGATTGGCTTTCAGTTAGTAGAGTTTTTACAGCTTTTTGTCTGTCCCAGAAAATTGAAGGACACATTGGAGTTTTTCATATGATAGATATTCTCCAGATACCTTTAGACTGAGTTCATTGTCTTCAAGAACTTTTTCATAAAAGACCAGATCACTCTTGATGGATTTTTGTAACAGGATACCAAGAACAGTATCTTCATTAAAGCTGGGACCATTATTCTTAAAATGTTCAACACATTCTTTGAGGTGGGAAATAAAGAGGGTTGGGTGAGAAAAATCTTTGAGGCTTAAGTTGGCAATGCGATAAAAAGCATTTAGTTGAGATGCTTTCAATGGGATGTTAAAACAAGCATTGAGTTCTGAGTAAAGGGTGGACCCAGGCTGGATATCAATCATCTATAATTTGATTTTGGGTGAAAGAGAGTTAAGGACTGTAGTGCAGGCTCTTTTTTCTTTGAATGTTGATGTACCCATTACTTTCTGCAGGAGATATGAGCTGTTGTCAAGTTACTTGTCAAGCATAACTTTAACATCTCAATACCATACAATGAAGTCCAATCCATCAGTTTTCAAGATATTTTTCCACAATTTAAGGTCCTGTTTGACATTTGACACTGTTTGTGAAATATTCCTGCAATCTTCACGGTCCCAGCATGCAGCCATGTTACCCATAGGCAGTAATGGGTTAGTGGTGGCTGAAGAAGCTTCTGTAGAGATTTAAAGACGAACATTCAGAGAGGGTGTATTTTTAGGAAGGGGTGGTCTTGAAGTCATTGTTAAAGGGGGGTTTCTTTATGGTGCTTGTACTGTGGATGCCATTTTGGTAGAAGAGTGTGGTGGGATGTTGTGGGATGCTGGAGTGAGTTTTTGATGTTTGGGATTTCTCAAGTGTTGGGTCAACATTTTGCTTTATGAGATTTAATTTATATTGTTATTTTTGTTTTTTATTTTTTTAAATTGATTTGAAGTTAGATAACTAAAGAAAGACAAAAAAGGTGAAAAATAAAAAAAAGAAGAATGAAAGAAAAAGGAGATAGGAAGAGAAGAGAAAGGAAGATAGAGAGAAGAAGAAGAAGAATTTTTTTTAAAGTAGTTGTGCATCTGAACCCACACTTCAGGATCTGGCCAAGACCCCAGCCTAATCAATCAAGAGGGACAAAAACGTGAAATAAAGGAGAAAGAAGGAGAAGAAAAATATCAAATAAGAAAAGGACCAATGAGGTCCAGTTATATCAGATGTGGATTACAAAGAGTCTTAGAGAGAAAAGATGAAGAAAGAAAAAGAGGAAAGGAAAAAAAATGAAATGGAGTTTGAAAGAAATCAGAGTGCTTAGAGGCACATAGCCTATTGGGACAAGAGGCTGATATTAGATAGTGGTTAATTGCTTAATTCCCAATGAGCCAATCATTATAATATGCTGTAGCTATATACATGAAATAGGGCTGCTGAAGCACTGGTGAGTTTAACCTAACATGCATTTGCAACGCCTTGTGGCATAACAAATGGTGTTGGTAGTGTATTGAACTGAAAGATCTCATTGTGCTGGTACCCAAGTCCACAGGTTAGTTATCCTGGCCTGTTCCACTTTCCAGTAGGAATGAGGGACAGTCGGACGGATAAAGGCACACTATATACATGACACCACCAACAAATTGCTGGTATTCCCAATGTGATCATCACCTGGGGGTTTGCATTGAGTTTACATAAAATGTGTGAATGCCACTGCGAATTCCAATGCAAACACAACACACATTTTCAAACGCCACTGATTCTCTGGAGTGTCAGTGTGAAGCCTTGCACTTCTTTCCCATCAATAAGTCTATCATTCCTCCCTAAATGTTAAGTATTTTTCTATTATTCATTTTCTTTTATCTTCACTTTCTTCTTTACTTCATACAATCTCACCTAGCTGGGGGCATGGATGAAGGAACAAATAAAATAATACCAGGGTATTTCAGTTTAGCTTTAAACATTTCATGATACTTACTGTTCCAGTTAATTTGATTTCACTTGTTTGTGATATCATGAGCCTTTCTCAGCCACCATCAGTGAGCACTGAATCAACCCAAACCAATTCCTTAATCCCAGATGATATTTAGAGTTATTTTTGATGGACAGCACAACATTTCATCAGGAAAAGTTCCTCAAATATGTGAAACAAAGAAATAAGAAATACAACTGGACCCATTACCTTCCACTTGAGATGGCACATCCATCTCATTTTCACACTCCTCAGAAGGACATCAGTAACTTTAATTTTTCCCCATCTCTTCAGTAATGCTTAAGCTTATCCAAAGCAGAAATATATTTGTCATTTAAAGTGATTCCAAGATTTTCAGTTTAAAAATATTTTAAACATTTTAAAAAAAGACATAAGGGCATTTTGAATTTTTCTTAACTTTTTATGAGTATAATCAATTAGAAAAAGAGGTAAATGATAAGATAGGCAAGCCAAAAAGATGAGAAAGAGCAGAAAGTTAGATGGGCAGCTAGTTGATTTTAAATTTGATTCACTGAGGTATCTATGCCAAACTAACTTCCAGTGAATCAAGCTGAGAGGCATGTGAGGCGTTTGCACTGATGCTCCAGAGAGTCAGTGGCATTTGAAAATGTGTGTTGTGTTTGCATTGGCATTCGCAGTGGCGTTCAGACATTTTATTTAAACCCAATGCAAACCCCCAGGTGACAATTGCATTGGTAATGCCAGCAGTTTGTTGGTGGTGTGACTTGCCATATAACCTAAAAAAACCTAATTCTAACCATAATAGATCTACCTGTAGCACTTGAAATAAACAAAGAATATGGTAAGTAAATGCCATTTTTCCTCATACACTGATATTAAAGGCTCAACTGTTACAGATGATACTTTTTTATTGCATGGTTGCATCTGGTTGGTGTTTACACTCCTTGACACTTTTTGTACCACCCAAACCAGCTCACATACAGACATATATTTTCTCTCCCTGAGAAACTGGCACTGCAAAATCAGAAACAGCTCAAAATGGAAAATCAAAGTAGATACCTAAAATGGGCAATTAATAGCTGAATGAGCCTATGTAGGCTGGTTTAGCAGGTAAAAAAAGTGCAGAGCCATGCAAAAAAAGTACTAATGTTTTTGTCATTTCCACACAGCTACATTGGTTTGGCTATACATACATTTGTGCACTAAATATTTGCAACTTTTTAGCAGCTTTTGCATGATAATTATTCTATAATTCAAAAAGTTTGATATTATATACAACTAGTTCAGAATCTCTTGAAATGCTTTTACCAAAAAATAAAAAATATTTTGCCACAACAAAAAAGCATTGACCCAAAAAAGGCAAATTGTGAATCAATTTTTTTTCCATCTCACAAGTCACCAGACCTTACATCATCTAGTTGCCTTAATTTCTCCATCATTGCGGAGGAGGGAGACATCTTACCAAATTTTCCACACCAGGATAGATAAGAGAGAGCCCAAGCTAAAAGTAGAGGAAGAAAGAATAAGAATCAAAAAAGGAGGAGAATGGAGGGGAGGTTGGGAGGGAATGATGGAGCAATTGAGGCATTTAGGTGATCTGAGCTCAGGTGACTTGTGAGATTGAAAAAAGATGATTCAAAAATTGCCTTTTTTAGGTCAATGCTTTTTCATTTCGGCAAAAAAATTTTAAGAGATTTTGAACAAGCAGTAATCTAACCAAGAAAAGATTGAAATGGAAAAAAAACCATGTGTTTGTCAGTTGACAAGGAGTAGTGTCAGCCAGGCTGCTAGACTCACCCAGTAAAATAATTAATTATTTCATGGGATGAAGCCACACCTTTTTTATTATTATTAATTTTATTGTATTTACTTTAAATTTACATTGTGGTAGCCTAAATTTTAGTATGGCACCTAAATACGTAAATGGATTTAATACTGTGTGCAAGATTGGCACTATTATTTTTTATAAAAGGGTTTTATTTAATTTATTTGAGTTTTAAATATGAAGAAATTGGTCAAAAGCGAATGCCTACGCAAAAACAATTTATTTTACGAAGAAAACTTATTTTTACGGTCTGAAAAATTTATAAGTATCAAGTTGAGTCACTCAAGAACCTTGTGAAATTTTCCCAGAATTTTCACTATTTTTCTTATATTTTTAAATGAATTTTAAAGTTTTATAGAAATATTTACATTTTTAGAAAATACTTAACTTTGTTAAATTTTCACGGGGTGATTAGAGCTGCGCAGGCTACAAAAATTGGTTGGAAATGTAAAGGGGAAGTGGATTTATCATGTGTAATCTTTCTAGATTTTTTATTATAGTTTTAAAGGTTCTAATTGAGTCCGGATGGGCTCTGGAGGGGAAACTTAGGCACGTGACTAGGTATACTTAAGAGCCTCTCAGACTCGAAATTGGGCATCATCATACGATCATCATACATCATACAGCTTAATCTTTAACCACCACAGTCTCATTTTTTATTTCTCAACAAATTAAATAAAATTTTAATACCCTTATAACTTTATAATTTATATATAACATTTTAGAAATACTACTCAACAATTTTAATCATACTTCATACAGGGTATCTTTAGAAAGGTCTTCATCACTGGGACTTGATTATTGCTGTCTCATAAAAACTCAAATTATTATAAAAACATAAAAGTCAATCTTTTCAGATCTTTCACTGGTACACCCTAATTGTTGTAATCAGTATTTCTTTCTCAACAGCCACTTTATTTAAATCTCAATAAGCATTAAATTTTCAAGAGTTTCAGTATTAATTTTTCAACAGATCTAAATAGACTGGGTAGCTTAGTTATTTAGAACACCTACTTTGTTATTTTTGTTGGAAGGATGGGGTTTTCAGCTAAATCCACACATCTCCTCCAGATTCTGCTTACAGCAAGGCGACTGTAAGAGTTTACCATACCATAACGTGTAATAAATTAACCAGTTACAAAAAAAAATTTAGTAAAAATTTAAAATTAATATTAATTGTTCTATATATTTTTTATTTTTATTTTTCTAATACCATGCTCAAACGTCAGTTTAAAGAAAATAAAAATTAAATATTAAATTAACAATATTAAAGTAAGAAAAGGTTTTTTTAATATTTGAAATAAAAAATTAAAATAAAATAAATATAAAAAAAATCAAATTACTTATTTAAAAATAACAATTACTGGAATTTTTAAGTAAATCAATTTCTGTTGACATATAAAGTAAATAGAATATTCTAAAATATTCTTTATAGAAAAATCTTATAATTTGAAATGTTCTTTCTTCTGGAAAACTCTTTCCCTCTCTCATACACTTGTGTTTAGAAATTTTATCTCCGTACTTTGTCTCTCCTTTGCCTATATAAGGCCTCTCTTTCTGGCTGTTTCTGATCATTCATTACTTACTTATTATTTTGTTAAATCATTACTACAATAAAATATTCATTACTATTATTTATTGTTTTTAGTATTTACTACCACGTAATTCAAAATCATTAATTATAATAATATTTATAAAATTTTTACCTCTTTAAATTGAGTAAATAAAATAAAAGATAAATTATACCTACCTTGACTTTGAAACCTTCAAAATACACCTTCCAACACCATTAAACCTCCACCAAAATCTTCTAGAGGAAAAGAGTCCCCAACACTTGAGGCTCTTTCCAAATCATGGACGGAGACCAAGGGACTATTGACGACAAGTTACCAGTAGGACAAGTGTACAACAAAAACAACAAACGTCATCAACCATGTGACTTATTTTTTTTCTGCAACCGGGAATAGAACTGCGCTCCAAAATTTAGGTTCATATATTGACAATAATCATATATAATTGTGGTAATTATATTGATTACTATTTGTGAGTCACTTTGCCTGTTTCATAGTCTATGTATATCTGTTTTACTCAGCACTCTGTAAGTGGCATTAACTTGCTCATTTTACAGGGGGAGGTACCTGGTAAATAAAAAAAAATATTTCCTAGTTGACCAAGATAGAATTATATTTTTCTTAGTCCTAGAAGTAATATAAAAATTAAAATTAATTATATTATATTTTTTTTATTATTTCAGTTGACCTGTGTCCTGATAATTAAAATATTATATTATTGTTTCATTTGACAAATTTTCCTGGCAGTAAAATAATAATATATAAAATTAGTTGAATTAATTATATTAAATTATTTCAGTTGAAAGTAAGTCCTGGTAATTAAATTATTTCAGTTGACATTAAGTCCTTGTAATTAAAATTATTTCAGTTGACATTAAGTCCTGGTAATTAAATACTTCAGTTGACTTTAAGTCCTGATAATTATCAACAAATATATTACTAATTAATAAATTATTTTATTATTTCAGTTGATATATTTTAAATCCTGGTAATAAAATTATCTTAATTTAATTAATAAAAATTGTGATTATTATTTCAGTTGATTTTTGTCCCAATAAACATTATATTTTCATTATTCCAGTTGATTTCAAAATCCTGATAATTGATTATATACTAGAAATATTTTTTTTCTCTTTTATTTTTCTTTAAATCAAAGTAAAATTGTAACTGAGAAAATTTTAATATATTTTTTCTCTCAGTTCAGGTTATTTACAACTATGACTGATCAAAGTGCTTCTTTTGGCCATGATGAGGAACTAGATTTAATTGATTATGATAAAGCTTCTTCTGTAAGTTCTCCTTTGACTACAAAACTGGCTCAAATTAATCAATTACTGGACCAATCAGGATGTGGAAATGCAAGATATAGAGTCCTTTTTTCAAGAGAAGAGGAAACCTCATCCTCCCCCAAAAGCCCTTCCACAATTGGCACCCCAACAACAAGAAAAGATGGAAGTTTCAAAGTGGCATTTGGAATGTCTGAACACCCAGTGGGTTTATCTACAGGCCCAAAAACAACAACAAGAACAACAACAAGTACCTCAGGCAGGTCCTTCAAGAACCAGTCAGTTCAACCCAATGCCTTCTCACCCCTACCAAGGAAGAAGAAAGAGGAAAAACAATCACATTCAGTTCTTTCCAAAGCCATGGTAAGACCCTCTATTGAATCTCAAGTACCATTTCTTTTTTCTTATTCAGTTCCCTCAGGTAATTCTGGAAGAGGAGATGAGACGGTGAGACCAGTAGAGGCTGATAGTAGTAGAAAAAGTTCTCAATATTCTAATGTATCTAATCCTTTGGTATTGATTGCTACGTCAATGATAAATCCTGATATGGCTATTATTGATGAGACAATTGATCCTGAGTTTTATGAAAATCTGGAAAGTTATTCTGTTTTCCTATTGAGAAATACTCCAGATGTAGCTAGCATTAATGATGAATATTTGAGGGATATTATTGCTAAAAATAATAATATAATGAACAACATGAAATTGAATCAGAAATTTAAAAGTTTTTTAACTGAACAGGGTTATCAATCGGTGAGAAGTGAATTAAAGAGAGTTTCTGATGATTTTTATAAGTACAAAGTAGCTCATGAGAAGAAAGTTGCTTTGTGGAAAAATATCAAGAATGATTTGTCTAAATTAAAAGATACTGTGTCTATCTATTTCCAGGAGCTAGAGGGACATAAGTTGAATTTAAAGAGATTAGGTGACCATTATTCATCTTTACAAAATAAGAACCAGTTATATTTTGGAACCATCAATGAGAGTTTATCTAGTATTCCAAGAGTGAAAACTAGGTTAAAAACCATTGAAGAGAAATTGAATTCATTGTTACATAATCAAAAGTTTTCTGCCATTTCTTTGAAAGAACCTGTTGTGCAGGATACCCCAAGTGTACCTGTCCCTATTTCATCTAAAGAAAAATTAGTGCCAGAAATATCTGAAGATATCACTGAGTTTCCATCACAAACTTGATGATGTACCTGGATCATCTACAGAAGGATTAAACAATGAAATTACTGCCCAATTGGAGAAGTTACAGATCCTTCTCTCTTAGAAACATGCTTGTAATAAGGAGAATACTTCAAATCAAAATAATTGGCCAAAACTTTTCCAATATCCAACATTTGATGGTGATTCATCCTCTGATTGGCAGCAGTTTATTTTCAGGATTGATAATCTAAAAAATTCTTAAAAACTCCCAGATGAGGAAATTGTGTCAAAATTAATCTCTTTATTAACCAATTTAGCCCTAATGTGGTATGAATCTGGTCTCTTGGATAAAAATGATTACTCATGGGAGAATTGGAAGAAACTAATTAGTGCACAATTTGGTGGTTCCAAGTTTAGGTTAGCTCAACAAAGGCAGTATGAATAAACCAGATATAGCTCTACTGCTGAAAAGCCTATTGAGTTCCTGATTAAACTTTTAAAAATCTTGAGGGAAATGGACCCAGATATGGAGTTTGAATTATGGAAGGACAGGATCCTCTATAAATTGCCTATGTCTCTGAGAGACTTAATAGTTTCTAGGACTGAGTTCTCAAGAGAAACTTCTTCTTTTATCAATACTTGTAATGAGATCCTTTTAAATAACAAGTATGATTCTAGAATATTCATTCCTAGAACTTAATTGGAGAAAACCACCAATTACCTACAGAAACTTCCAGAAAAGGTTGGTAAACCTTCTGCCCCTGTTGTGCCTAAAAAGTACGCAACAAAAACTTGCTTCAAATGCAGCAAGCCTTGGAAGAAAGGAAATGTTTGTGACAAGAGAATAAATCTTGTTGAACAAACAGAGAAACATGCTGATAACACAATAGCACTGGATGATACTTCAAGTGATTGTGCCAGCAATATTTCATGTGAATCTCAACAGGAGATTTTGATTCTGGAAGAGGATATCCATTATTTAAATAATATTGATATTAAGAATAATAATTTATCTACAGTAGAAGATTCTGAGATCTTGAGAAATCTTGAGGAGAGCTCAATTATTATTTCCCCTCTCAAGGCACCAGTCCTGATCAATGGAAATAACATTGAGGTTTTCTTAGATTCTGGAGCTGGAGTAAGTGTAGTATCTGAAAAAGAACTTGCTTCAGTAGACCAGAATTATAAATCAAAACTCATGCCTATCATTTCTGAGAATTTGAGAGGTTATGGCTCTGTTTTGTCCCCCATTGGCAAATACAAAGCCACAGTATTTTCAAATATAACCATGGTTTTGTAAGAGCTATATGTGATTTTGTTGTCATGAAAAATGATAACTTAAACAGTTGGTTCATTGTGGGAAATGATATTTTAACCAAATATGGCATAAAATTGGATCCTTCAAACCAATGCTTCACAATTGGGATGAATGGGAAGAGAAAATTTAAAATTTCCTCCCCCAAAAAATTACTAACACCAGGATTGAACACATGTCATTCTGTAGTTCAATATAAAGGAAGATCTACAAAAGAGATGCCTGCCCTTGTGTCTGAAATTGACAATACTTCTTTTGGAGAACAAATTTCTGGTGAGGAAAAAGATTCCATCATCCAAATGATAAAATCTTTTCCTATGGCCTTTGCTCATGGGTCACATGAATTAGGATTGGTAAAAGAAGAAATAAAACTTTCATTATCTTTCCCATTAACTAAAATAACATCTAGTTTAAAGAAGAAGCCTTATCCTGCTTCTCCCACAAAGAGAAAATATAGTGAAGACAATATCTCTACCCTTTTAAAATGAATATTATTGAAAAGGTAGTTGAAACACCTAAACATTGTGTTTTCTCACCTGTCCTAATTTCTTATGAGAAAGAAAAAGCCAGGTTATGTGGTGATTATAGAGCATTAAACACTTATACTTTTTATGATATCTATTATTTACCCAGAATTAGCTCTATACATGCTACCCTACAAGGTGCTAAATATATCAGCTGTTTGGATGGTAACAAGGGATATCACCAGGTACCTGTTGAGAATAAGTCTCAGAATTTTCTGATGATGGCTACTCATATGGGTATTTATAAGTATGTTAAGATGTCATTTGGACCTAAAAATGCCCCTTCAGTTTTTCAAAAAGTTATGGATAACACATTCCATCAAGAAATAATGGAAGGATGGCTGATGGTTTATATTGATGATATCATCATATTCTCTAAAACATTTGGGGAACATCTTAACCACCTGTGTAAAGTGTTCCATAAGATAGATGAGATAAATTTGACACTTGCTTTGAAGAAATGCAAATTTGGTTTTCATTCCTTAAAAGTGCTTGGTCATGTTGTCTCAGGTTAACAGATATGTGTTGACCAAAACAAAGTGGCAGCAATACAACAGGTGAAGGCTCCTACCACAGTTAGAGAGCTTCAGAGTTTTTTGGGAAGGTGTGGATACTATAGACAGTATATTAAAAATTACCAAGTCATAGCATTACCCCTTACCCAATTGACTAGGAAAGATGTTTCTTTTGTCTGGAACAGTGAAAGACAAAGAGCTTTTGACACTATGAAACATTGTTTGATGTCAGCACCAATTCTTGCTTTACCTGACTTTAATAAACCATTTGTTTTATACACTGATGCGAGTTTTATTGGTCTTGGTGCTGCCCTCCATCAAAAACAAGTGATGAATGATAAAGTATTAGAAGTAGTAATTTATTATATTTCAAGAACCTTGAGAAATAGTGAATTGAAATATGGTGCCACTCAACTACAGTGTTTAGAAGTAGTGTGGGCTCTAGAAAAGCTACATTATTATCCGGATGATCAGAAATTTATACTTTTCACTGACTGAAGTGCAGTTAAATCCCTCTTAAATTTAAAAACACCTAACAGACATATTTTCAGATGGAATCTAGCTGTTCAAGATCATAGAGGGAGGATGACAGCAGTTCATAAGGCTGGTATTGTTCACTAAAATTTGGATATGTTATCAAGGTTACCTTTGACAAATGATGACTCAAATACTGCATATGATCCTGAGGATTAAATTGTTCATATTCATTGGATATATGTGGTTGATATGGAGGAAGAGATATTACAGCTTACTCTGGATTCATATGATAAGGACACTGACTTAATAAAGTTATGTACCATATTAAATGATCCAAAGAATGCTTCAATACAAGCATTAATTAAAACCCTTCCACCAAAGTACCAGAAGGCTTTGGAAAAAGGTAAATTTTCAATTGATGAAAGTTACCTCTATTATAGAAGAAATTTGAGTAATGTTATTGTTATTCCTCCTTCTATGAAAGAGATCATCTTGAAGATTTGTCATGATGACATATTGGCTGGAAATTTTTATCTTGAGAAAACAATGATCAGAATTAAGAACACTGCTTGGTGGGTTAATATGTCTGAAGACACCAAAGTATATGTTGAATCCTGTGATTCTTGCCAAAAATCAAAAAGATTGACTGGTAAAAGAGCTTGATTAATGCAACATATTGAGACTCCTGATGCACCATGGAAGATAATAAACATTGACTTTGTAACAGGATTACCCATTTCTGGGAAAGACATTTATAACTCATTCTGGGTTATTGTGGACAGATTCACAAAAATGTGTAAATTTATCCCTACCCACAAGGATGTTTCCACTAAAGAATTAGCTTTCTTGTGGTGGTCTCATATGTTTAATACTTCTGGTTTTCCTAAGGCCTTAATCTCTGACAGAGACCCTGAATTTACTTCTGAATTTTGGATGTCTCTGTTGGATTTTTGTGGTTGTGATCTGAAATTTTCTACTGCCCATCACCCCCAAACTGATGGATTAGCTGAAAGAATTATTCAGACCTGGAGGATATGATAAGAAGGTATTGTGCCTTTGGCCTTGAGTACAAAGACAATGACAGATTTACTCATGATTGGTTTACCTTACTTCATGGTTTGGAATTTTCTTATAATAGCACTGTTCATTCTGTTACTCAGAAAAAGCCTTTTGAGCTCTGGCTTGGATATGTTCCAAATACTTCTTCTTAAATTCTCAATAATAAAATACCTAAATTGGATTTACATCCTGCTGTAAAATCTTATATTCAAATGCAACAGATTTGCAGAATTCATGCTAAAAAATGTATTGAAAAAATAATTTGAATATGAGAAGAAGAGATGGGACAGATCCAATAAAGAATACACTTTTAAAAAGGGTGATGAAGTACTGATTTCTACAGTCCACTTCAATTTACAAGGTAATAACAAATTAAAAGACCCATTTATAGATCTATTTGTTGTCAGAAGAATGGTTGGTGATAATGCAGTTGAAGTTATCATGTATTCTCCATATGACAGAAAACATCCTGTTTTTCCAATATCTCTTTTGAAACCTTACACATCCAATAGTGATTTATTTCCCAATAGGAGGGGAAGACCAAAGAAAACCCATAATGAAATCACTGAGACAGCAGAAATTGATAAGATTCTATATGACAGAATAGTTACTGCTGAAAAAGGTACAGAATACTTATTGAGATTCAAGAATAAATCATTTGAATATGATTCTTGGATGCCTGGAAAGGAGATATCTAATCTTCCTACTCTGCTAAAGAAATATAAAAAGAAAAAATCATAGCATTTTTTTATTGTTTTTTTTAGAGTGAGGGAGTGTCAGCCAGGCTGCTAGACTCACCCAGTAAGATAATTAATTATTTCCTGGGATGAAGCTATGCCTTTTTTATTATTATTAATGTTATTATATTTACTTTAAATTTACGTGTAATAAATCAACTAGTTACAAAAAAAAATTTAGTAAAAATTTGAAATTAATATTAATTGTCCTGTATATTTTATTTTATTTTATTTTTATTTTTCTAATACCGTGCTCAAATGTCAGTTTAAAGAAAAAAAAAATTAAATTTTAAAATAAGAAAAGTTTTTTTTAATATTTGAAACAAAAAATTAAAATAAAATAAATATATAAAAAAAATTAAATTACTTATTTAAAAATAACAATTACCGGAATGTTTAAATAAATTAATTTCTGTTGACATATAAAGTAAATAGAATATTCTAAAATATTCTTTATAGAACAATCTTATCATTTGAAATGTTCTTTCTTCTGGAAAATTCTTTCCCCTCTCTCATACACTTGTATTTAGAAATTTTAACTCTGTACTTTGTCTCTCCTTTGCCTATATAAGGCCTCCCTTTCTGGTTGTTTTTGATCATTCATTACTTACTTATTATTTTATTAAATCATTACTACAATCAAACATTTATTACTATTATTTATTGTTTTTAGCATTTACTACCACATAATTCTAAATCATTAATTATAATAATATTTATAAACTTTTTACCTCTTTAAATTGAGTAAATAAAATAAGGCAGGTTATATGTCCACAACGTACAATACAATTTTTTTGTTTGTTTGATGCACTCTTAAGCCACTAAATGAAATCATGTACTTACTACTAATCACATATTATATTGTATGCAATAATACATACACTTGTTCAAACCCTGTACAAAGTATCATTCTTCCCTTGCTCTCACTCTTGCTCTTGCTCCTGCTCTTGCTCTTACTCTCACTCTTGCTCTAGTTTTTGACTTTCTTTTTCTTAGACTGATTGTTTTTTTTGAGTATCTATACTTTACAAGATAAAATGAATGTATAGTTTTTGTTTATGCTTAGTTTATAATGTAATTTAGCTGCTTAATTTTCTGTCTTGTAATGAAATAATCAATCTATTGTAATTAAATTGCAATGAGATTTTTCAGCAGCAGTATCAGCTGCACCTTCTACAGGAAACCATAATCTCTGAAAACCACCTAAAACATTACTCCAAGCATTAATAGAAGGACATAAAGTCACAAAATGGAAAGGTGGAAAGGGGGCACCTTTCCACAATATCCCCTGACAAAAGTGAGCAGATTGGTGGTCTTTTGTATTTGACTTTCCCTGGCAATAAAAGGCCTTTTTATTTGAGTTTTTCCTGAGTGAGCGCAAGTAAGCCAGACGTGCTCAGTCTGACCATTAGAGTCTTTGTTGGAACGTTTGCAAGAGATACTTGCTCCTTGTCTGGCAGCAAAGATTTTAGCAGCTTCTTTGCTTCATTTAAGGTGGGATAATTTGTGGGCTTGGGTATCATGGCCAACATTGAGGAAGTCAAAGAGTGGTAGTTTTTTTTCTCATGGAAGGGGTAAACAAGTGTATGTATTGTTGCATATGATATAATAGGGGGTATCAAAGTTAGAAATCTTCCATTTCAAAATACCTTTTTTCTCCCCCAAATCAACCATGATTATTTTTTAAAATATGCCATATTGTGCCCCAAAACTACTTTTTTACTGAGAATTAATGTTGAGTTTGTGGCTTTCTTATTGTGTTGTGAAATACCTTTTAAATAATTACAAATTTCTAACTTTGATACCCCCTAATATGTGATTAGTAGTAAGTACATGATTTCATTTGGTGGTGTAAGAGTGCATCAAACAAAAAAAAATTGTATTGTAGGTTGTATCCGTATCAAAAATAGGTTGTGGACGTATAACCTGCCTAAAATAAAAAATAAATTATATGTACCTTGACTTTGAAACCTTCAAAATCCACCTTCCAACACTGTTAAACCTCCACCAAAATCTTCTAGACCAAAAGGAGTCCCCGACAAGTAGCATAACCAACGAGTCTCTTTGCAGCCAACGAGAACATCGGGTGCTGACTGTTAAGTACATAATACTATATGCTTAGTGATTTATGCAATTGTATGTAGTATATCCTATGGTGAAGCAGAAGTGTGTAACTCCGGTTCACTCCGGAAGAAACGCTGACGCTGCTACCATAGGTTATGGGCCGTCCCTAAATTATTACTAGCAGTAATTTTTGTATACACCCAAGAGTTAATGTACCCCGTGCTTGCCCCACGTTAAAAGTGTCTACCAGCGAAACCTTATCTTTTCTCGCTTATCGGCCATCTAATACATGCCGGTTGATCCTCAGGACCCCTTCCAGTCACGCCCTTGAATAGCTCGTGAAAGCCATCCCCCCCTGTCACGCAAATTGCGCAACCTCAATTCAACACCCGTCTCGGTTAATAGCCGTTTACGCCGACGGTCCCGGTCTTTTTCGGGTACACCATCTTCCCCTACCTCCTCTACCAGCAGTGCTAGTACTGCTTGTCAAACACCATCTCCTCAAACTAATTGTCGGAAGAACTGACAATCACCTCACTTGGCCTCGCCACCCCTTGCTAGGCAGGCAAGTCAATCCCCCACTTGCTCGCGACCGACTGCAGATAGTCGCGCGAGCCTTACCCCACAACCCAGGCCAACTCCACCTCACCTTACCGCCTCTCATCCCCAACCCAGGCCACCACCCCACCACCTTACCACCACTTACCCCGACCCCAGACTACCTCCCCCTCAACCTAACACCATACCTGCTTCGGCTGCCTTGCGTTCGCGTTTGTGACAACCGAGGCACTTTGCCCCACGTGCAATGGCGTCGCAAAACGCTGGAACCGAGCCTGTGGAAGTAGAAGAAATGGGAGATGAGTCAGATGAAGGTTTAGAAACCTATAAAGGGAAAGACTGCGCTGAAATAATAGAAGAGATAGTACATAAAACAAAAAACATGGCAAAACTTAAAACTGATGGATCTAACTGGCAGATATGGGTTAAAAACCTGCATTTATTTCTAAAGCTCTGTGTACGTACAACTAGATATACAACTAATCCGGGTGCAATAATAGATGATGTCTCAAAATTTGAAGATGAAATGAGTTGGCACATATTATATTATACGCTTGAAGAAAAACTTCAAGGCTTTATCAATTTTGGCACCACCTGCTTTCAAGCATTTTCAATCCTCAGCAACAAATTTGATAAAGCGTCTCATACATCACAAATATCACTTTTTGAAGACCTTTTAAAAATCAAAAATGCTCCTTTTACTGATGTTATGTCGCATGGTGAAAAAGTGAAATCCATTTTTGAGGCTGTTGAACGATCCGGTTTTATTTTTGGTTTTGATGAAATGATGGCGATCTTTACTCAACTGTTGTTACCCTCCTCAGTTAAATATCTATCATCTGAAGCAAGCCGTTTTTTCGAACTACACCCTGACATCTCTCAACCATCCTTTGATCAGATGATGGATGTATTGCAAAACTCTTTCTTTAATGCTTCTAATTCCACTTCTCCCAGTGCTCCAACACTCTCCACCTCTTTTGAAACAACTATTGCCCCTGACTCAATGTCTACACTAGCTTTTAGAAAAGGAAAAATGGACAGTTATCGTCCTGGCAACAAACGCCCAGATTACTCTTGTCACTTATGTAAATCAACTAAACATTTTGTACCGAACTGTCCTTATAATCCTGATGGGAATTCATTCAATGCTGAACTATGGGCACAACATGAAGCACGAAGCCAAAGAAATCGTGCAGCTATAGGTCATATACGTAGATCTTTGGGAGACCGAAAAGGAAAAAATCCAGCTCAAAGCTCCTCAAAAGTTAAATTGAATGAAATTGACTGTAAAGCTCTTGATGTTCTTACTACGTCACTTCAAGAACTTGAACTAGGTAGTGAAGAATGGCAAACTGAAATGGGTGGTGATGGATCTCAAGCTGTTTTTGATTCTGGTGCCACCCATCATGTCACTGGTGATGTATGTCTTCTTTCTAAATTTCAAAGTTTGAAAAGACCTATTCCGGTTAAAACAGCTACTGATTTGGCGGCTGCTTTTATTACTGGTTATGGCAATCTTCTGATCAAAGGACCCAGAAAAGAATTGATCACCCTCAAAGGTGTTTTCTACTGTGATAAAGCAAAATCTACTCTTATTTCTCCTTTTGATCTTCTTCAGAATGGTATTTCATTATCCCTCAATAAAAATAATGATTATATAATTTCAAAAAACAAAAAAATATTATTCATAGCTCCAATATCCTGTTCTGAACGCAAATGGACTGTTGATCTGGTTTATCCATGTAATCTAGACAGTAATCCTTTTGAAATCAATTATTTTAATTCTCTTTCTTTGGCTACCCTGCCTGCTCCTTTTGTTCCTTCTCCTACCTCAAACATCCCATATCCCAAAGCTGTTCCCGACTCTATTATGGATTGGCATCGTCGTCTAGGACACACCAGCACTAGAATTCTAAAAAAAATTGCCAAACTAGGCCTATGTCTCAATTCCCCTTCATATGTCCCTTCATGTAGGTTACATTGTGATGTCTGTGCTGTATCTAAGAGTAAAAAGAAAAACACTTGTCTGGCAACAAAAAGAGATCATCCTCTGATGGAATTGGTAGTTTCTGACCTTGTTGGTCCAATGGTTGATGTAACGGATAATGGAGAGATATGGGTTGCAACTTTCAGAGAATCTTTCTCAACATATGGTGAAGTTTTCATATTGAGAAAGAAATCCAATGTTTTTGAAGCTTTTTTGAATTTCAAGAATAGATTGGAAAATGTTACCAATCAACGCATGAAAATTCTATGTACAGACAATGGTAAAGAATATATGAATAGAAAGTTTTCTGATTTCTTGTCAACTCAAGGTATTCTTCATGAACACTCAATGCCATATCACCATGAACAAAATGGAATGTCTGAACGATTCAATCAAACCATTGGCGAAATTGCATGCACTATACTCTTAGCTTCAAATCTACCTTCTACTTTTTGGACTTTAGCTTATTGTTGGGCATCATGCATCCATAACCGATTACCAAATGTTAGAGTTACTGAAAGCACGCCTTATCAAATCATTTTCAATAAAACAGCGGATCTCTCTCCAATAAAAATTTTTGGTCAATGGGCTTATGTCCATATACCAACTGAAAAAAGAACCAGAATGGAGCCAAGAGCTATGAGGTGCAGAGTAGTTGGTTTTGTTGATGGTGGGAAAGGTTGGATTTTTTGGCACCCTGAAACAAATTCTTTTGTCCAATCAGCAATGGCTAAATTCATACCTGAAGGAGAAGATATTACTGATGACTCTCTGACTAAACCTTACTCATCTGAATCTGCATCAAAGGGTGATCTTAATTTCATTCTTAACTCTTTAAAATTTGGCGATTTCACAGCAGAAGAAACTATAGCTGCACAAGATGTATTAGTCAATTTCATCAACAGAAATGCCAGCAAACTGTCTGATCAAGTACCCAGATCTTTCAAACAAGCTATGAAGAGACCAGATTCTGCTGAGTGGAAGGTAGCATGTAATCAAGAATTGGACAACATGTCAAAAATGAAAGTATGGGATATTGTGCCTCTTCCCCCAGGAAAAACAGTTACTGGTGCCAGATGGGTATTTGCTTTGAAAAGAGATGAATATGGCAAAATCATCAAACATAAAGCATGATATGTTGCTCAAGGTTTCAAGCAGGTTGAGGGAGTCAATTTCAAAGAAACTTTTGCTCCAACAGCTACTTTTGCCTCTCTACGATTAATTCTTACTCTTGCAGCTACTTACAATTGGCCAATCAAAACCTTTGACGTTACAGCAGCTTATCTTCACACTGATCTTGATGAAGAAATCTATGTCAAGCAACCTGAAGGTTTTGAATCAGCTGAACCCACCCATGTATGCAAACTCAAAAAAGCATTATATGGAACCAAGCAAGCAGCAAGATGTTGGTGGAAACACCTCAGTAGTATCCTGGCAGATTTGGGTTATAGATCAAGTAATCAAGATGCTAGTGTATATGTACTGACTAAAAATGGATCGAAGGGAATGCTCTGGATCCATGTGGATGATGGTGTGGTAGTTGGAAGTGATGAAACGGTTTTGAAGGTTTTAGAGGAGGATATGGGTGAAAAGTTGAAAGTGAAATGGTCCGATGGTATTTCTTCAATAGTTGGTTTGGCAGTTTCAAGATGTCCAGATGGTTTTATCATTCATCAACCTGCTCTGGTGAATAAAATTCTTAATGAACATAATCCAACTGGTCTCATGTCATACTCACCTTTACCAATGGGTCTTTCTTTGACATCTCTGAAGGAAAAAATACACCCTCCCCAAGAAGCAATCAAATTTCTGTCAATAATAGGTTCTTTATCTTATCTTGTTGCCGGATCCAGACCTGATTTAGCGTATCTCATTAACTTCCTGGCACATTATGCATCAAGACCAGGTAAAGCTGAATGGGATGCACTACATCACTTACTGAGATACTTGCAATTCACCAAGGATATGAAATTTCATTTATTTCCATCTATCAAAGCAACTCCGTCAACTGAAGTTTACTGTGATGCAACATGGGGCGGTGAATTTGCAAGAGCCACTGGAGGTCATGTTCTTCAAGTCAACAACTGTCTCATTCTGTGGCAATCTAAATGGCAGTCAAGAGTAGCAACAGCTTCCCTCCACTCAGAATTGATGGCAATGTCCAATGCTACAAGGCAAGCTCTATGGTTAAGAAACCTCCTGCGTGAAGTTGATCTGTGTCATGGTCCAACAACACTTTACTGTGATAATAAAGGAGCCATTGTTGCTGCTACGGACAACCCTTCAGACAAAAGGTGTAGACATGTTGACCGTGATTTCTATTTTGTTAATGAGCAAGTTCACAGAAAAGAAATTGTAATTGAATGGGTCTCATCAAATAACCAAGTAGCGGATTTGTTGACAAAAAATCTGGGACCAACTGTCTGGAAGGAGAAAAGAATTTTATTGGGGGTTTTCTAATTCTATGTTATTTTGTTTTGTTTTTATTTTATTTTTTCACTTTCTTACATTCATTTTACAGTTGTAGGGAAATCACTAAGAGGGGGGGTGTTAAGTACATAATACTATATGCTTAGTGATTTATGCAATTGTATGTAGTATATCCTATGGTGCAGCAGAAGCGTGTAACTCCGGTTCACTCCGGAAGAAACGCTGACGCTGCTACCATACTGACGAGCACATCAAAAAAGGGAAACCCGATTTCCCCTTGTCAACGCCCAGACATCGAAAACATGTTTTCATCGCGTTTTGTCACGCAGGGTTAAAAGCTGACACTCTCGGAGCTCCCAAGAGCGCAAGCAACAGTTTTCATGCAGTGTCTCTCTGGCCACTTTCCCCTACACCACTACTTATTCCGATTTCAAGCGTACAATTCCCTAAACTTTCAACTCTGCTACCTCAACTCACTGGATTCGCCAGAACACATCCTTTAGTTCTGTCTAGTTCACTTGGAAGCACAAACTCCCATTTTCCACTTCTTCCCTACTTTCTCCTTCTCCCATTACCAAAGATGTTGCCCAGTTTCTAATTAATACTAAAAGATTCCCTAATAATCTTCCACTTCCCCACTAATTTTTAAACTCCTGTAGACTTTTTTAATTGCCCAGTCCTCTTACTTCCTTGTTTATCCCTCAATGTATGTAGTCACCTGGTAGTCACATGTCTGTCTCCTTCAGGTAGCATGGAAGATCGGGATACAGATTAGTTACAACGGGTGGCGTTAATCATTTAGAAAATGGACAACTTAAGGCGATGGTTATACACGTGTTGATCTGATGTGATTAGAGCTCATAGCCTTGTTTTTTCCGTCCATGATTTAGTCATCAGAATATAGACCACAACTAGATACTTAATTACAGAAGCATGGCTTCTTTCCACATGGCTCTTACACCGAATTTTTTTTTTGGTCGCTAAGCCATAAATACCAGACAGTATTGCTCAGATTTTTCCTTCAGCTCCTCCTCACCTTATAAGATCACAATGCATTTTTTTGCTATATTTTCTTTATTTGCTACTATTATCACTATTCTCTCCATCAGAGGGGGGAATGCCCAGAATGATAAAATTGATTGCACTTCATACAACTATAATTACGCGAATAAAACTTATTGTAAGGTCAAACATTTTACTTATGAATTTTGACAATCGGCTAATTTGGTTACAATCTAGACTGCTCGTCAATGAAAATGGAGTGCAAAACATGTGATATTAAAAGTATGATTTTCTACCAGTAGCCTTTATAACTGAACTGCCTTTGACTTCAAGCGCTAACTATGCTTTTTCAATATTATAGACGGGAAAAATTGTAAAGTTAACAAGAATATCATTGAACCAACCGTAATATGTAACGCGTCATATCAACTCGATGAACAAGGGAAACTTCGTAAGAGTCATCTTTTTTATTTGTGATTTGAATAGGTTTCTTAGCTTTCCTCTTTCATCCAGGTGTCTGTGAAGGTCACACTCCGCAAGGCAAATCAGGCAATTGGATCTGCGAAGCTCCAGCCTCGGTCCCAAAAGAGACGCGTAAGTTGCAAATTCAAAGATGATTGATTCCTTTCAAGCGTTGACTTTTAATGTTGCATATGGTATAAAAAGACTGCTACCAGTGCCATCCCAGCGATCCCATTACGCAATGAGCGGCCTCTCAACATGGTTCATGGTTTGAGACAAATATGTTTTTTTTAACTGGACACTACAGGCTATTATATAGATGCCGGTAAGCGGAAGTGAGAATCTTCCAATTGAAAATGAATAAAAATTATGGCTAGAGGTTGTTAGCCTATTTAAATTGCTTGGTTTATTATGTGAGATGAGAAAGATTGAGCAGTGAAAACGTAATAGTCTTCTATTTAATCATACCTCAACCTTAAGTGGCGGAACAGTTAAAAAGTAATCTACATCACCCACTGCTTATGAGAAACTAGTAGTCTTTGTAGTTTGATCTCAAATACATATATCATTTGAGTTTTTCTGAATACATGTTGCAGAAATACTCTTGCAGTCATCTTTCTGCAAGCTGAATCTGAAGGAGGTGGAGAAGCCAGAGAAACCCCTGTCCTTCTGAGTAAAAAACATTAGATTAATTTGCGAAGTTTAGAAGTCTTCTTGAAAAGTTGAAATTATGATTGTTTATTTGAAAGCTTGATGAAAGTAATGTTTGAAAGACCTGAAAAAGAAAAATTTAAAATGCAACAATAGTTATACCAGCCAAAATACTTAGTATAAATTTTCACCTGCACCAGTGACAGAAATTAATTAGAACAAGTTTCTAAACTCACTCCAGAGACTAAAATACACAATTAAGTGCATCAGAGTAGCTTATACTTAGCACAAGTTACCACACATAAACCAGAGACAGAAGGAGATAATATATGAAAGCGTTTTTTATAACTTATTTTTTAATAAATTTTATATAACCACTATTAAATTTGAGTGTCCACAGATGAGAGCTATCAAATGATACCCTAAAGGATGATATTTGATTAAGTATATGATGAGTTAAAACAATTAGTTATTAAAAAATAGATTATGATGTTGTTGTTGACTAATGTGATTCACCCTTTGAGTTTATCATTCTAATGGTACTCTGAATGCATTCCTCCACAGTATTCTAATGAAATTAACATGCATAAAAATATGACCAAATTTTTCCACCCAAGTCATGTCACCACAGGCTGAGAATGAAGTGAGCACAGACTACACATAGAGTGAGTCCAAACTACAAAAATATTCAATTAAATACCTTAAATTTATGAAAAAAATACCAAAAAGTTATTAAAATAGCTGAAAAGCTGCTCAATCCCTGAGTACAGCTGCAGTAATTTTCAAATTAGTATTAAATTTTGAAAAAAAATTCAAAATTATTATAATGGAAAATCAAAAAAATGTAGATAATGTTAAAATAATTATAAAAAATGTTAAAATGTTCAAAAAATTTCCATCCAGAAGAATTATGAAAAATAGAGAATTAATAGAATTTTATCAAAGAACAGTTTTCATTTGTGGCACAAATGAATTTGGTCCATAAAAGCTGACTTTAATCAGAAAATGGTCATCCTCATTTTAAATAATTATGGAAATTTTCTATTTCTTTGCAAAAACTGTTAGGATTTTAATTTAAATAATATTTATTGAAAAAAAAGCTTTATAAATTGGACAGGCTCTGGAATGTCCAAGAGAATAGGTGAATTGGAGGATGGATCCAATGATAAATAGTAAACCCAATGGTGATACAGTGATGATGTTGTGTTAGGGGATAGATCTGACAATAATACAAAACCAGGGGATGTATCCAGTCATGAGAGATAAAGAGCACACAGTCTACTTGTCTTAATGAGGCACAGGGTGCACATTCTACCTAGAAAATGATAGAAACAAAGGAACACTCTACTTGGCTTGGAAAAGGTTAACTGTGCAACAATGCAACAGATCTCAGGCTGATAATAATACAGAGAAAAACAAAGATTAAAATTATCATGAATGTAAGCAGACAGACAAATCATTAATAAGTAAGACTACTTTACCTGATGATAATATGGAGCAAAACAAAAATAGAAAAAACAATGAATGTTGCAATCAATAGGGGGTGTCAGTTCTGGCAAATCCGCACTTACAAATCCGCACTTAAATAAGTGCGGATTTCCAAAACACACTAGCCCCAATACTGGTGGATTTCAAAATGAAATAAGTCACTTATTTCACTCAAATCCACACTTTCTCAACCAAAAGTGCTGATTTCACCATCAAGTCCCATTTCACTGATTTGTCAGCATCATCCCATTCATACGCAGCACTCCGCAGCATAACACTTCATAACTCAAAACATTGTACATCACTTACATCTTCATATCATATCATATAAGAGTCATGCCTTCCTCACTTTCAAATCGTGATAAATTACATAAAGCAATGACTTTCATGGCGCTTGAACTGCTCTTGGACTCTGATTCCAATTCTGATCTAGAAGAAGATTTTGTCGTTTTATCAAAAATGGCCAGGAAACGTTACCTTCTTCCCAGAAAGCCTCAAGTACTTCATACCCCCAAGTACACCATCCAAACACTTCTTAACCTATCTACACCCAGTTTTAGACAGCTGTTCAGGACTTCTCAGGAATGTTTCCTTAAATTGCTTGAGCTTATTCAGGATCATCCCATATTTCACAATAATTCTCAAAAAGAACAACGACATCCTTCAATTCAATTGGCCATCACACTATGTCGTTTGGGTTCAAATGGTAATGGAGCCGCTTTGAAACGTTTAGAAAATGTCTTTGATTTAGGGTATGGTTCAGTTAACACTTATACCAAACGATGTATCACTGCCATCAACTCCTTGGAATCTCAACTTCTCACCTGGCCAACAAAAGAAGAGCGACTTGAATCATCTCAGGTTATGCAAGCAGAGGGCTTTCCAGGATGTATTGGTTTTGTTGATGGTACTACTATTCCTTTGAGCCAGAAACCTGCTCAAGGTGGAAACAATTACTTTGACCGTAAAAAGAGGTAGATTACTTTTAACTCCTTTCATCCTCCTTGAAACTAACACAAACAAATATATCTTCTTTATAGATATTCAATTAACGTTCAGCTTATATTTGACGTAAACAAAAAATTTATATCATTCTTCGCTGGCTATCCTGGCTCATGTCATGACTCCTACGTCTTCCAAAGAATGCATATTTCAAATGAACCTGAAAAATTCTTTGATGAAAATCAGTATCTTCTTGCAGATTCTGCTTATGTGAATGGAAAGTATGTACTTCCTGCTTTTCGGGGAGCAGCTTCAGAAGACAGTCAAAATGCCAAATTCAACAATCATTTGGCAAAGTCAAGAGTCCGTATTGAACATTCTATTGGAATCTTGAAAGGCCGTTTTTCTAGTTTAAGGGAATTAAGAAGTCCTCTTAGAAATAAATCTGAAATGGAGGCGGTGATCAACTGGATTCTGTGTTGCACTATACTTCATAACCTACTTGCTGACCTCAAAGATCAATGGTTAGAGCTGTATGAAGATGAACAAGTTGATTCACCTCCGACTATATCCAACACTTCTATTTCTCAATCAACTAGTATAAGGGCGAAAATCCTTCCAATAACACTCCAAAATTTTTCAACACAATTTTAATTTTTTTCTCTTTCTCTTCAAATTATCAATTTGCATGTATTATTCACTGAGAATAATAAATTTTTTTGCATATTTTTTTGGTTTTTGAATTTGCTGTTAAAGTCTTATTTTTTTTTCTCTCTGTGTTTTCTTTCATCAACTCAACATGAAATTGCATATTTTCAGCAAACGCATATTTTTTCAGTCACTCTCTTTTTTTTCTTCACTCATATCCTTTATATTTTTTGTATATTTGTATTACTATCTTCTTTTATTGTCTTTTTTTACTCCCTCTCAAGAATACCCACTCTTTTCCCTTTGAAATATTTCTTTATCCTCACCTCATCCTTCTCCCCAACCTTTTCACTCCCTTCGTCATCATTTTCAACCCCTATCCACATTTTCCTCTCCCTCTCCACACCTCTCTACCCCTCTCCTCTCCTCTCCTTCCAGTTCGCTTACCTCCCCATTTCTCCCTAACACTTTATTTTTATATACAGAAATAGGGACTGGGTTGAAAGGGAGGAAATTGGGGTTCAAGAATTGTGGAGGCGAGGTAAAGGGGAGGAATGGGGCTACAAGGGTTGGAAAGGCTGGAGAGAGGGGTGAGGAAGGATATATGGGGTAGCGAAAAGGTTGGGAAAGAGTTGGAAGGGAAGATTAAGGGTTCCGAGGCATTTTAAATGAAGAAAAGGGTCTGGGAGAGGTTGAGAGGGGTGAAATGGGGATCAAAAGAGGATGGCATACAATGGGGCTGGGAGGATAGCGAAAGGCATGGGGAGGGAAGACAAGCATGTGTTGATAGAATTGAAAGGAATGGAGATTGGTGCAAACAGAGTGTGAAAGTAGGAGGATGAACTCTGTTCTTCGGGCGAAGAACAGAGTTCACTTCCATAAAATATTAGCTGAAACATAGTTTTCAATTCTGTAAAAACAGTTGTAAGTAATAGAAAAAGTCACTGATTTTTTTTATATGTAATCCTTGCTTTACGAGGAGACTTTTGTGACGAAGCAGATTTTTGAGTTACCTTTAAAAGAGGATGGCATACAATGGGGCTGGGAGGATAGCGAAAGGCATGGGGAGGGAAGACAAGCATGTGTTGATAGAATTGAAAGGGATGGAGATTGGTGCAAACAGAGTGTGAAAATAGGAGGATGAACTCTGTTCTTCGGGCGAAGAACAGAGTTCACTTCCATAAAATATTAGCTGAAACATAGTTTTCAATTCTGTAAAAACAGTTGTAAGTAATAGAAAAAGTCACTGATTTTTTTTATATGTAATCCTTGCTTTACGAGGAGACTTTTGTGACGAAGCAGATTTTTGAGTTACCTTTTGAGATTTGGAATGTCTGGGAGGCATTATGAAACTGGCACATAACAAGAAAAAAGATTAAAAAGTAGAAGAAATAAGTAAAAAAGAATGTAAACATGCCTGGTCAAAATATTGAAAATGTCAGGAAGGGGTGTGTGCCGAGGATTGATGGGTAGGTAGCGAGGAAGGTCAGTGTGTCACATGTGACAGGGATGGGGTAAGAAAGGAAGGGATGTTTTGTGGCCAAAATTTGGTTGTGAAAAAAAACGGGAAAAAAGTGCTGATTTGAGGTCATAACTGACACCCTTTTTTGAAATAAGTGACTTTTTTGCAAAATTTAAGTGCTGATTTGTAAGTGCTGATTTGGTTTGAAATCCGCACTTAATTTAAGTGCGGATTTGCCAGAACTGACACCCCCTAATGTATACTTTCTATTATCATCAGGATAGATTACAATGCCATAAGGTTTTAAAGAAGAGCTTTGTTAAGTATATAACAATTGGGGGTATCAAAGTTATAAATTTGTAATTATTTAAAAGGTATTTTACAACACAAAAAGAAAGCCAAAAACATGACATTAATTCTCAGTAAAAAGATGTTTTTGGGGCACAATATGGCATATTTTAAAAAATAATCATGGCTGATTTGATGGAAAATAGAGGTATTTTTAAATTGAAGATTTCTAACTTTGATACCCCCTAATATGTATATGTGTTTATTTTATATTTATTTAACATAAGATAGACTAACCTGTGACATTTGAATAGAGATTTATTTATTTGAGTTATTAATTTTAGAAATGAAATAATCACGTCCATGATTGATTTGTAAGCAAGTCACATGACTTATAATTGCTGATGCCATCCTTAAGTCTTTCCTCACTCTATGCTACTTAATTTTGGTGGCAAAAACTTAACGTTTTTTTCTATCTACACACCCCACCTGCTCATTTGGTGGCGAATTCCCACTTCCCACTCATCACCTAAAACTTCTACCAACAACCTTTTCCACTGACAATAATGAAGCACCTCTCTACTAGCAAGAAACTTCACACAGCTATGAATGCTATCACTTTAGTTTTAGCCTCTGACTCTGATTCTGACTCTGGTTTGGAAGACACTTTAGCTTATATGTATTTTCTTTCCAAAAAGAGTTACATCATCCCAAGGGGGCCAAATCTTTATCATTATCCCAGATATGATCTCTGCTCCATTCTCAACATTCCTCATTTAAACTTCACGCAACTTTTTTGAACTTCTCCTGATTCTTTTTTCAAACTTTCTCAACTCATCTCCAATCATCCTATCTTCCATAATAATTCCCATAACAAACAGCATGATCCTGCCTTTCAACTTGCTGTTGCACTATGTTTCTTTGGTTCAAATGTAAATGGTGCTTCTTTAAGACATTTAGATAATCTCTTTACCATAGGATATGGTACCATCATATTATACACCAAGAGCTGCATGATAGCTATCCTTTCTCTCAACTCTCAAATGCTTGCTGCAACAACTCCACAACAGCAACTTGAATCCTCTCAAGTAATGCAAGACAAAGGTTTCCCTGGATGTGTAGGTTTTGTTGATGGAACAGCTATACCTTTGAGTCAAAAGCCTGCTTATGATGGAAACCATTATTTTGATTGCAAAAAAAGGTTTTGTCAAAATGTTCTCTGATTTCACATCTTTCATAAACTAACTTTTCATCTTCTTTGTAGATACTCTATTAGTGTTCAACTTGTCTGTGAAATCAACAAATAGTTTATTGCTTTTCATAGTGGCTACCCCAGCTCATGTCATGACTCTTCTGTCTTCCAAAGAATGAGGATTTCTCAAAGTCCTGACTCATACTTTGAAAAATCTCAGTACCTCCTTTCAGACTCAGCATATGCAAGTGGAAAGTACATTATACCTGCTTTCTGTGGCACAAATTTAGAAAATGACCCCAAAACCACCTTTAATTATCACCTGGCCCAATTGAGAGTATGGATTGAACATGCTATTGGGATTTTAAAGGGAATATTTTCTAGTCTTGGGGAACTCAGAATCCTATTTCAAAAAAAAAAGGAAATCAAAACTGCAAATCTTTGGATAATGACTTTTGTTATACTCCACAATATCCTAGCTGACTTAAAGGATGAGTGGAATGATCTTTATGAAGAAGAGGATCCTGAATCAGCACCGGTTCTCCCCTCCCTTGAATCACAAAACATTCATTCAACCGGCATATGCTCTGTCATTATGCCAATCACCCTCCACCATTTTGACACACAACACTTTTAATTTTTTGTTTTCATAATCTCCAAATTTCCACTTTTTATACTTTATTCACTTGGCTTGGTATTTATTTTTGGAGTTTACAGTGAATATCTCTTTTTTGGATGGCTCATTGGTATTCTTTCACCAGCTCAACATGAAATTGCATATTTTTTCAGTGTTTCTTTTTTCATTCTCTACTCATATCCTTTTCCTCCTCTCCTCAAACATCCCTCAAATATTTTGGTTGCATTTTTTTTAACTCATCTCACCAGGTAAGTCATTTTTTTCATTTTTATTGAGTTTTTATTTGCTAATCATGTTTTTTTCCTTTTTTCCTTTTTTTGTTTTTTTGTTTTTTGTTTTTTTTGTAAGTGCTTCAATTATTTTTGTTCAAGGTTAAACTATTTTTTTTCTCTCCCTCTTTTCTCTCTTCTCCTCTTTTTCCCTCCTTTTCCTTCTTCTTGACTGCCTCAATCCCCCCTTCCCCCCCTAATTCTCTTCCTCACCTTTCCCCACCTTTTATCCCCTTTAGGTGTTCTTTTTTTGCACTCTTTAAGCCCCCTAAACCCCCCCTTTAGGCGGCCTCACCCCTCTCCCCCCCTCATCCCTTTCTCCCCTCCACTGCTTCCCCCCTCCCCCCTACCCCCTTATTCCTTTCCCCTCCTCCCCCCTCCCCCCTTTTATCCCTAAACAATTGGTTCTGAACCAATTTTTTATTACTAAAAAAATTGTTTAGCAATTTGTTTAGCTATATACCTAATAATTAAATGAATTGCTAAGCAATTTGTTTAGGTATATAACTATGGGGAGAAGGGAAAGAAAGAGGGGAGGGGGGAGAGGGGGAAAGGGATAAGGGGGGAGGGGGGAGAGGGGAGGGGGGAGGGGGGAGGGGGGAGAAGGAAGGGGGGAGAGGGGGGAAAGGAATAAGGGTGTAAGGGGATGAGGGGGGGAAGAGGAGGAGGGGTGAGGGGGCCTAAAGGGGGGGGAAGAGGTGCCTGAAGGGGGAAAAAGGCACCTCAAGGGGGGAAAAGGGGAGAGTAACTGGTGAAAAAGGCAGGTAAGGGGATTTTGAGGAGATCAAGAAGGGGGAGGGGGGGGTTTTAGGACAAAAAAAGAGGGAAATGAGGCAGACATGGAGGGATAATGTGGGAGTTTGTAAAAAATTATTTTTATTATTTTTATTAACATTATTTTGGATTTTTTACAGTTCAAGCTGATTCAAAATAAATTTGGTGTGTTTATAATTTTGAATTTTTTTTTGGTAATAATTTTTCTGATACAATTTTTTTTTTTGGTTTAAATTTTTGATTATAATTTATTTTTATCATTTTTTTCCCACAACTTTAGTTGGTATATCTAACACCAAATAACTTTACAATTAATTTTTTTGGGAAATAATTTTACTGATGTTTGTGTTTATTTTATTTTATTTTTTTTGTTTCAATTTTTTTTCAAGGACAGTTTTAGTAATTGATTTCTTTTCAAAAAAAAATTATTTGGATTATTTTTTATCAATATAATTCTCAAGGTTGAATAAACAAACTAAATTTTGTGAGTTTTACTTTTTTAACATTTTATTTTTTTTGGTTTTTGACAAAAAATTTTTTTGTTCAGACAAAAAAATGTCTATTTCATCAGAATTGCCTCTTACTTCTCTATCATCATCCTCTTTATCCTCTTTATCATCATTTTCAAATTCAACTTAATTTCAATCATCATCTAAAATATCAAAAATAATAATGATGATCAAATTCAGCAGAATAAAAGAAAACTAAAAACTAAAATTCATTTGAATTTCTTATTTGGCCATTTATCAAATATCAAGTACTATAAAAATAAAGAGGATCCAAAAAATTCTTATCCAAAAAAGTTACCAGAAGATTTAATGTATCTAACCAAATCAGGAGAGGATGAAATTAAAGCAGTTATCAGTAATTCTTTTAAACCTCAATTTATTTATGAAAATCATTCTTTTAATGGTTCAAAAGATGAAACCTTTAATCAACTATCCAATATCATAATAACACTATATCAAATGTCTTTGGTTCTCTTACCAATAAAGAATATGAATTTTTTGGGTAGTATTATGATTGGATTTTGTTGGAGACCAGGATTTGTTAAAGGCTATTCTTTTTGTATGTCTGATAATATATTTTCATTCTTAAAATCATGTCACTACTTTTATTTCCATAGGCATCTATTCTTTACTTAAAAATTTATCTAAAGCTGAAAAAGATAAAAAAAATTTCTTATGGGATACCTTACCTTCTTTCAATACTTTTATTTCTTTTTGCCTCAAAAAATCTGCAATAAAGCTTTTAAAAAGAATAATCAACTTGCTACCAAAGTTGGAACACCAAATTTGTGTGACTCCAAGTGGGTAGAAATTAGCAACAAATATCTTTTAAGCTCAAATGTTATTATTACTCATTCAGGATTCCACAATAAGATTCATATTGATAAAAATGACACCAATTATCCTACTTTGGGGATTTTCTCTTATATTAATCCTATTACTGGACAACCTATTCCTTCCCCAGCTAAAATAAAAGGTCATGGGCTATACTTTCTGGATCAAAACTGTATAATCAATTCTGGATTGGGAACTGGAATCATCAAAACTATTTGGAACTCTTCTAAGAATAATCACCCAACAACAAAAGCTCCCCCTGGTTTGGAATCTTGTCATGAATTTACTCATACTAGCTGCTCCTTCCAAATAAGTCAAAAACTAATCCAAAAAATCAATATGGTAAAAAAATAAGGTAAATTTAACAGATATTAAAAAAATTTATGTAGATCAAAAAAGTATGGGGATGAGTAGATTCATCAAATATTTTTTATTTTTTCATAAATTTTTTAAAAATAACTCTTATATTTCAAATTCATGAAATAAAGTAGTGGGCCGACAACCCTGTGTTGTATATATTGGAATCATGACAAAATATATTTGTTTCATGAGGTTCCTTGGCCTACACTTGTGGAAAGTCCCAAACATTTGTTTCTAAATTTTATCCACATTTTGGCTAGAGGAATTGTTATTACTTTAAAACTAAGCATATATTGATATATATTAGTTGTTTATATATTAATTTATGTAATTATATTAAATTTTGGTGATTTCCACCTCTTACTTCAATAAAATGCAGGGGAGGGTATTGCCAAAGTTTCAAATCTGACATGTGAAATCAATGATTTAGAAAAATTTTGGTGATACCCATCCCTTGATTCAATGAAATTAAGGTTAGGGTATTGCCAATTTTTTAAAACAGATATAGAGTTTTGTTGACTTAGCTGTATTTAGAAAAGTAAATTTAATGATTTGAATGTAAAGAAGAAAAAATGCATGAGTTTTTCAAGTTTTTGCAAAAAAAAATCATCTAGAATCAAAACCTTTAAAAAGTCAGCACATATGAAATTATCACCAAAAAGAAATAAAACAAAATTTATTTAACCAAACAAACAAACAATCTAAAACAATGCAATAAAATGTTTCATATCTCAGTGAGGAGTGTGTTCAAAGGATTGATTATTAGCTTTATTTATTCTATCAAGAAAACTTTCTAAACAAAATAAAAAAAATAGTTATCATACATTTTCATAAAGCATTCAATTTCCTCAATAGATTTATTGGCTTTAACTCATTCTCTCAAGAAATATTTATTTTTTAAACCATCTTCAAGTTGATACTTGAGATTCATTTGATCCAATAGGAAATCATACTCAAGAGCCTTCTCCCCTTTCTTTATCTCAAATTTCTTCTCCTCCAATTCATGTGCCCTCTCATCCCTCTTTAAAGAAAGCTCAAATTTCTTCTCCTCCAAGTCTTGTACCCTTTCATCCCTCTGTAAAGAAAGCTCAAATTTCTTCTCCTCCAAGTCTTGTGCCCTACCATCCCTTTGTAAAGAGAGCTTGTATTTTTTCTTTTGAAAGTTTAGAGTATCTCTTGCAACTTCAACTTTACCTAGAGTGAAAAGGAATATTAAAAAAAGAAAATAAAAGCTTACTTAATTATTAAGAGGTATGCTACCACTTACCAGATTCACGCCTCTCCAGAAAATCATCAATGGAAGAAAAATGGGTTTGGGAAAAACTATCTCTGTTTTGCTTTCTTTGACTGTTTAAATTCAAAGTATTTGATGGTCTTTTCTTTTTTTTGGAGGTAACATTTTCTTCTTCATCATTAATGCTAGCTTCAGACTCACTTGCTTGAGGATCCTGGGTTTGTTCATTAGCATTTTTAGAAATAAAAAAATATAACAACTAGATTAGAAAAAAAACTTACTGGAGTGTGATCACATTGGTTTATATCAACATAAGGATCTATCGGAAAGCTATCTAGATTTTTTGAATTTAGAACAGGGGAGGCTTGAGTGGAGGAAGAGGATGGGAAAAGATTTGTCTTGACATCATGTTTGGATATAGCATCTTCACCATCCAACATGTTTGCAGGATTAACATCAGCTCACTCTCAAAGAATAGCATCCATCTCTTTAAAGTATGAAAATAGATATTCAAGTTTATCATATATGGTTTCATGCCCTTACTGATATCAATGTCAGTAATACCAAAACAGTAGGAAATGAAAGTGTCTTTTCCTTCTTGTATTTGGCTTGGTAATGCTTGAAAAGTTCAGACATCTGTTTAGGCAAAAGATAAATCCTTCCCTTTTTCTTATTTTGTAATTCATTGGCCATTAGAAGATAGCCATTGACTTTAAATGCAGGTAGCCATCCTACTTTAGTTGAATTCTCAGTACAAAAAACAATAATCATAATTAGTTCTCATTTTTTGCCAGTTGATAAATATGAGATGATAATCTTTTTTTAGTTGAACAGTCCTTGATTTCTCAGCTGAGCCAGGGAAAGAGGGAGTAATGGGATTTGATGAACAACTGGGGGAAGCCTGCCTTTGAGAAGATCTATGACAATGAGGCATGTTGATATATTTGAATATGAAAAGGAGAAGAAAAAAACAAATGAGATGGGGAGTGGTTCTAAGCAGATAGAATGAATAGACAGGATGTGAGTGTGAAGCAAGGCAGAAAGCCTGAGATATCCAGAAAGTTGTCCAAGATGTGGTTATGAAAAATTGAGGATAAAAATTGAGGATAGAGGTGAGCATTGACACCTAAAAGGTCTAATAACGCAATTATTAGAAAAAATAATTGCAGAAGATAACTGGGGTATAATGATTTTATCGGCAATTAATTTAATTTCAGATTAGTAAACATTGATACCCCCTATTCTATCTGTTCAAAACCCCTCCCCATCTCATCTGTTTGCTTCCTTTTATTTTCATCTTCAAATATCTCAACATTCCTTGTCATCATATATATTCTTGAAAGGCAGCCATCCCCCAGATGTTCTTCAAATCCCATTACTACCTGTTTCCCCTTCTCAGCTGAGAAATCAAATACCGTTCAACCAAAAAAAGGTGGACATCTCATACTTATCAACTGGCTGAAAACTAAAACTAATTATGATTCTTTTTTTTCTACTGAGAATGCAACTAAAGTAGGATGGCCCCCTGAATAAAACATTAATGGATATCTTCTAATGGCCAATGAATTATGAAATAAGACAAATGGAAGGATTAATCTTTTTCCTAAAAAGATGTCTGAGCGCTTTAATCACTATCAAGCCAAAGAAAAGAAGGCTAAGACTCTTTCATCTTTGACTGGTTTTGGTATTACCAACCTTGATGTCAGTAAGGGAATCAATACTATAGTTCAATAAACTTGATTCTTTATGTCCTTACTATATAGAGATGAATTCCATATTTGGAGAGCAAGCTGATGTTAATCATGAAAACATTTTGGATGGAGAAGATGATATCTCCAAACATGATTTTGAAATAAATCTTTTTACTTCCTCTTCTACTCAAGCCTCCCCTCATTTGAATTCCACCAATAAAGATATCTTTTCAATAGATCCTTATGGTAATATAAACCAACCTGATCTCACTCCAGTGAGATTTTATATCTTGTCTAGTTGCTTTATTTTTTTAATCACATCTCATATTTATTATTTCTTAAAAGGCTAATGAATGAAATGTGGATCCTCAAGCAAGAAAGTCTGAAGCTAGAATAGGAGAAGAAATTTGAGTATTCTTTTAAGAAGGATGAGAAAGAAAATGATTTTGAGGAGAAGAAATTCGTGATAAAGAAAGCAGAAAAGGCTCTTGAGTAAAATTTCCTATTGTATCAAATAAAACTCAAGTATCAACATGAAGATTTTTCAAGAAAGAAAGTTTTCTTGATAGAATGTAATAAAGCTAAAAAATCTTTTGAGGAAATAGAAAGCTTAATGAAAATTTTTGATGACTAGTTTTTTTTATTTCATTCATATTTAATTCCATTTTTTTTAGAAAGTTTTCTTGATAGAATGCATTAAAGCTAATAAATCTGTTGAGGAAATTGACTGATTAATGAAAATGTTTGATGAATAGTTTTTTTTATTTTTCTGTTCATATTTCAATTCAATATTTTTTAGAAAGTTTTCTTAATAGAATTAATTAAAGCTAATAATTCTGTTGAGGAAATTGAACACTTAATAAAAATTTTTGATAAACAGTTTTTTTTTATTTTTTGTTCATATTTTATTCCAAATTTTTTCAACTTAAGAGGTTTACACATCTTATTTGAAAATTTGGCAATACCCCCCCTGAAATTTACTCTGGGAGGGGGTAAGGATTACCAATTTTTAATTTAATTTCATAAAAAATTAAATAAATCAATTAAAAAAGATAATCAACCAAGTAAAGGAATCCCAAATACTATCTGCCAATTATTTCATGAGCAAAGTCAAAAAAACATATGACAAGAATGGTATTATGAGCTCATTCACAGAATATAATTGAATGAACACCTTTATACAGCACAAGGGCTCCATGGTACAATAATTAATTTGACTGATTATCTTTAATAACTTATAAATTAAAAATTTAAGAAAAAATATAAAAATTTGGAAATAATTTAATTACCATATTTAGAACCCCTCCCTAATGTTTTAATAACCATTGACCGTTCACCCCTTACCTTACTTACCTGTTTTATCAAACTTTGATTGATCTGAAAAGAACATCCAAAATGAGTAAACTTTTGGGAAAATTCCAATCCAGAAGGTGCCTTAGTAGTTTGATGATGATCTCTTGAAGAATTCCAAATTGCTTCCATAATCTCATTTCCTAAACCAAAGTGCATGATACATTTTAATTTTGAAAGTGTAGACCATGGCCTTTGATTTTAGCAGGTTAAGGGATTGGTCTTCCAGTAATAGGATTAATATAACAGAAAAGCCAGAAAGTAAGCATATTAGAATTGGTTTTTTGAACATGGCTCTGGCTATGAAATTCTCCATAGTTAATTATAAAATTAGAATAAAAGATATAATCCTTACTGAGCTTGACCCATTCCGTATCTGTCCAATCAGGAAGTCCAGTTTTCTTGGCCAGTTTATGATTATATTGAAATGCACAAATATATAATTTTTTCAATGAATTGGCCAAGAAATAATTAAGTGATCCTAAGATTTGGGAGACAAAATTCTCAGATAATCATCAGATAAGAGTTTCAGAAGCCTTATTTTCCAATTATGCAATATAAAAACACAAAATAAATTTAATGATATTTGGGAAAAAGGCTTAACTTTAAAGTTCAATATCTCAGGAACCATTGAACAAAAATCAGATCCTTTTATAGTAAATCAAAGATAGGCTTTATGAGAGTATTCAGTTAAAGGACATTTGATTTAAAAAAATCTAACTGTAATTCGTTACATAAAAAATTAAATAAAAAATTTAAATTTGGAAAAAAAGGCTCAACTGTAATAGTCAATATCTCAGCATCCACTGAACAAAATTCAAATATGTTTGTGGAAAATGGATTTCAGCTTTCAGGAGAATGTACAGTAAAAATGGCATTAGATTTGAATAAACCTAACCTAAATTCCAAGTCTTATTTTAAAAATTTTGCATAAACTTGAAAAGTGGTAATGGAGATGAGAACAAAAGGAGTTTAATAAGTTCACTGTTATCCAGATAAGAGTCATACATATATTTAAGTATAAAATTTTTATAGAAGGAACGAGATATCATATAGTCAAGAAAAAAGGAGATTAAATTACCCTTATTGAAAAGTAGGAAAAAAAGAGTGAGAAAGATTGATGTTGGAATTATGGGGAAATTGAATATGTAGTAAGTGAAATGCATAAAGAATGAACAATGTATGTGTTTTAATGACATGGAACAAAAAAAAGTGAAATAGGGGAAAGGGGGAATAATGACCATGCCAAGGAGGGATGAAGAGTGGGGTGATGGAACAAAAAAAGAAAGTAAAGAGGGAGAGAAAAAAAGGTTATTTTGCCATTAAAGTCAAAAATAACCACTTAAAAATAATTTGGATACAAAAAATAAAAAAAACAGAAAAAAAAACAAAAAAAATTATAATTAGCAATCATAATTTAAAAAAATGGATAAAATGACTTACCTGGAGAGAAGAGATGAGAAAATAAATGAAACCAAATTTTTTGAGGGATGTTAGAGGAGAGGAAGAAAATGATATGAGGGATGAATGAAAAAATAACAGTGAAAAATTATGCAATTGCAGAAAATATGCTATTTCATATTGAGCTTGTGAATGAAAAAAAATGAGACATTCACCATAAATTAAAAATAAAATTGAATATTCAAAAAACAAAAACACTAAACCAAGTGAATAAAGCACAGAAGTTGAACATTTGGAGAGTATGAAAAAAATTAAAAGGGTTGTGTTTAAAAATTTTGGAGGGTGGTTGGCATAATGACAAAGTTTATTCTTTTGGATAGAATGTTTTGTGATTCAAGGGAGGGGAGAGCTATAGCAGGTCTTGGATCCTCTTCTTCATAAAGATCATTGAAAATACATGTAAGCTAAAGTGTCTTTCAAACCTGAGTCAGAATCAGAGTCAGCAGCTAAATTTAAAGTGATAGCATTAATAGCTGAGTAAAGTTTCCTCCTAGTAGAGAAGTCCTTCATTATTTTAGGTAGAACGTTTATGTGATGAGTGTTAAGTAAGAATTTTCCACCAAATGAGCAGGTGGGGTGTGTAGATAGAAAAATAAGTTATGCATTTGCCACCAAAATTAAGTATCATAGAGTGAAGAGACACATAAGGATGAGAAAAAATGTTATGTGTTTGCCACCAAAATCAAGTAGCATAGAGTGAAGAGACACATAAGGATGGCATCTGCAATTATATTTCATGTGACTAGCTTACAAATCAATCATTGATGGGATGAGTTTGGGATCAGGAATTAGGAACAGAAATTGGGGTATAAGAGATGGGATAATGCATTATTGTTCAATCCTTATTCAAAATTAATAATGTCTGATCCAGGTAAAAAAAGTTCCTGAACCCTAATTGTGGATCCCTGAACATTGATACCCCCTATTAAATCTCTCATCACTCTAGTCTACTTAATTTGTGTGAAGAACAATTAATTTTTTTTTCTATCTACAAACCCCACTTGCTCATTTATCCCAAACTCATCACATCCATGATTCATTTTTAAGAAAGTCACATGAAATACAATTTCAGATTCCATCATTAAATCTCTCTTTACTCTAGCCTACTTAATTTGGGTGAAGAATAATTAAATTTTTTCCATATACACACCCTACCTGCTCATTTGGTGGTATATTCCCACTTCCCTTATCACCCAAACTTTCTAGCAAAAAAATTGAAGCACCTATCTACCAGGCAGAAACTTGCATCAACTATGAATGCTATTGCTTTAATTTAATTTCTTGACTCTGATTCTGACTCTTATTTGTAAGATGCTTGAACTTATATGTCATTGTTTTCCAAAAAGTGTCACACTAACCCAAGGGGGCCACAGCCTCTTAATTATTCCAGATATGATCTCCATTCAATTCTCAATATTCCTCCCTTAAACTTCACTAAACTATTTCTATTGCCAAATTTTCATATCAAACTTTCAAAACTCTTGACTTGAAAGAGTTTTGGTGATACCTGCCCCATACTTCAATAAGATTCAGAGGGGGTATCACCATATTTTAAAATGAGACTTTTAAATTTAATTTAAAAAAGAATTTTTCCATTAAAATTAGAACATTCCACTTAATATGGATAGAGTAATGAAATATAGGAAATTATGAAAAAAAATTAATTTACAAATAGTTATGAACAGTTTAAGTGCAACAGAAATAAAAATAATTATTCATCAAATATTTTCATTAATTGTTCAATTTCCTCATAAGTTTTATTAGCATTAACACATTCTATCAAAAAACTTTCTTTGTGGAATTGTCTTCAAGTTGATACTTGAATTTAATCTGTTCCTATAGGTTATTGTGCTCAAGAGCTATCTCCTCTTTCTTTAATTTTTCAATACTTAGATTTAGCTGACGTTTCTTCTCCTTAGAGTCTTGTGCCCTATCATCATTCTATGAAGAGAGTTCATACTTCCTCTCCTCCAATTATTGTGCTCTATCATCCCTCCTTGAAGAGAGCTCATATTTTTGCTTTTAAAATTTAAGAGGCTCTCTTGAAACATTGAATTTTTCTAGAGTAATAAGAAATATTATAAAAAAGAAGAAGAAAAGTGGAGTAAACTATTAAGAGGTATGGTATCAACTTACCAGAATCATGTTTCTCAAAAAAATTCTTTGATAGAAGAAAAAAGGGTTTGATATGAACCATCACTTTTTCATTTTCTTTGAAAGTGGAAATTTAGACTACTTGAAGCCCTTTGTTGTTCTTCAATGTATTTGTTACATTAATGTCATCATCATCATTGTTGCTAGCTTCAGACTTGGCTAATTGTGGCTTCCAGGTTTGTTCATCAGAATTTTTAGAAATAATAAAAAGAGAATTAAGTAAAAAAATTTGACTAGATACAAGAAAAAAACTCACTGGAGTTAGATTGGGTTGGTTTAAATTACCATAAGGATTTATAGAAAATATATCTAGATTTGTTTGATTCAAAACAGGGGAGGTTTGAGTGAAGGAAGAGTATGGGAAAAGACTTGTTTCAACATCATGTTTAGAGATAGCATCTTCACCATCCAACATGTTTTCAGGATTAACATCTGCT
Source organism: Hemileia vastatrix (assembly GCA_030280995.1). Lineage (NCBI taxonomy): Eukaryota > Fungi > Basidiomycota > Pucciniomycetes > Pucciniales > Zaghouaniaceae > Hemileia > Hemileia vastatrix. The sequence continues at coordinate 11,260,833 of JASXTE010000008.1, read as the reverse complement.
TTCTCTCCAAAAATAGCATCCATCTCTTTAAAGTAAGGACATAAAGAATCAAGTTTATCAATGATAGATTTGATTCCTTTACTGATATCAATGCCAGTAATACCAAAACCAGTGGAAGATAAAAGAGTCTTACCTTCTTATATTTGGATTGATAGTTCTTGAAGAATTCAGGCATCTGTTTAGGCAAAAGATCTATCCTTCCCTTGGTTTTATTCTGTAATTTGTTGGCCATTAGAAGATAGCCATTAACTTTTGATGCAGAAGGCCATCCTATTTTAGTTGAATACTCAATACCAAAACAAGAAACATAGCTAGATTTAGTTTTCAGCCAGTAGATAATTATGAGATTATCATCTTTTTTAATTAAACAGTTTTTGATTTCTCAGCTGAGCAGGGGAACAAGGGAGTAGTTGGATTTAAATAACAACTGAGGAAAGGCTGCCTTTGAGAAGATCAATGACAATGAGGCATGTTAAGATATTTGATGATGATGAAAAAAGGAGAAGAAATACGCAGATGAGATGGAGATGAATCAGAATGGATGGAAGAAATAGACAGGATGGGAGTGCGCAGCAAGTTAGGGAGGCTGGCACATCCAGAAAGTTGTCCAAGATGCGGTTATAAAAAATTGAGTAGAAAAATGTGGGATAAGAGGTGAAAATTGACACATAAAATGTCTAACAGCCCAATTATTGTCAAAAAGAATTGTGGAAGATAATTGGGGTATAAGGATTTTTATCTGCAATTACTTTAATTGTGGATTGGTTAACATTGATACCGCCTAATATGTATACTGTCAGCCTGTATATACCCAGGACTGAGTAAAAAGTGCTTATAAGTTATGTTAAACACATGAACTATACATGGGAACAATAAATAAGAGTACACAAACAGTATACATAAGTAAAATTATGATAATACACAAAAAATGCCATTATAACACCTTATATACATGCATATATCCACCTTTTATAGGTCTTATGTACTTAATATTAAGTTGTAATATGTTAGGGTAATCTTAATAACCTTAAGTATAAGGCTACATAATTTTTAAGTACACTTAAAGCTGTTATATTCATTGTTTTACGCAAAAAACAAGAAATGCGCTTTATTTCATTTAAAAGTTGATTATATGCGCTATAAAATTGAGAATATCAAAAATGCGCTTTGACAGATCAATTGGGCTCATTTAGGACTATTGATTTGGCTATTTAAATGCATAAAAATAACACTTTTAAAATTTGGTGTTTTTTATGCCAGAAATGGCTTCTGTGTACTGGCTACATACTGCCTGCTTTTTTCCTGTATGAATAGCTTCATTTTTAGCAAAGTTAGCTTTTTCACACTATAATTACCCCACATTCTACGCCCACTGTGGGGAAACACACTAAAATAGGCGACAGGCGCTTATTTAGTGTCCTAGCTTAATTAATAGTGCATTGACCTTGTTTATATGCACTAATTTCATTAATAACCTCACTCTTGGCATCTTATTTCATCACCACACTTAAATTCGCCTAATTTTAGTCAAGGATTTACCCGTGCAAGCACCTGCCAAGGACTGCATGTAGTTACCCCACATCTCATGCTCTTTTTTAAGTTTTTGGGTGGTTTCTCAGTCAATTTTGGTTATTTTTGGATGGGAATTTCACATAGTATAATGTCAGGATTAGCTCCTCTATTTCTACAGTAGATTCCCCTTATTATTAAGCTATTATTAAACTTATAAAGTCTCCTTTAGTCTTTTATATTATTGTTTTATACGCATATACTCTCTTTTTGTCTTTTCTTTAATTTTGATGGATTTCCCTTATTATTAATAGGATTTTGGCGGTTGTTACTTGTCTAATTATGTCATGGGTCACTAGGGATGTTTATGGGCAGGTCTATTAGTTGTTTGAGGCTTCATTAACTGTGTATTCTATGGTACATCAAGGGATTTATTGGGGAACTCAGTGTGTATAAAAGGAGGAGGTTTTTAGGTCTTGTTTTCTACATTCTTTATCACTTCAATTTAACCAATATAACCAAACAAATTACAATACAACTCAATTAGTAATTTTATAAGAATTTTGAATAGTATCTGAAATTATTAAATCTATTTTTCCACCAACTAAAAAGATTGTAAGCCACATATAAGAATAGTGAGAATTTTATTACTGAAACCTTTATTCTGAATTATATTTTACTATTTGTTGGATTTATACTACAGTATTCACATAGGACCATTTAAATCTTCTAGAAAAAGACTTTTCAAGCTAGTTCACGTCCATTTAGTTGATCTTAGCCTGACAATTGGGGGCCTTTCCTCAAGAATTCTGTTATAATCAGTAAGTAAAATTTTCAAAGAAGGTGCACGTAAATAATATCCCTATAGAAATATTTGGATAATTACAACAGTTTGGGGTCACTTATATAGTGATTTCAGAAAAAGAAGCCCTGTTATATAATAAAATTGTGATATTGAATCAACAATTTTACCACTAATTTAACATAAAATTGTTATTAGTGGGAGTCTGTCAATAGACCATTTAAATTTGTGATCTTTGCAGATAGTAAACCAATTAAACTGATTAATTGTTTCCTTTTAACAGGACTCTTAATCTTTTCTTTTTATTGGTTTGTAACATTCATTAAATATTTAGAAGAAATCTTACTGATAGTTGTTTTCTTTTAAATATAAAAACACGGCTACATATTGTAGACCAGTTATATCAAGTGACCACATAAAAGCATATTTGACTCTTGGAACTTATAAATTCACTTAATACCAATAAATAAGCAATAAAATTGTCTTAAGTGGTATTAATAAATACTGATAAAACTCATTTTTAAGTTTTCATATCTAAACTTTCAATTCTTTAAATTCCATGTAAATATTTGTGATAACAATGACATTGTAAGTAATAAGGCAAAACCTTATAGCTTAAGACCTAGAGCTTAGAAACCTGGTACAGGACATTCAAATGGAGGGCCAGGATTCCCCCATAAACACCATCACTCCAGCAATGTCTCTGGAGGAAAGGGAAAACTTTTAAAACAGGTATCAATAAAGAAAACAAAAAATACCTTACAAGAACAAAATCACTCCCTCTCCACTCTAATGAACACCTTGACAATAAGGGTAAACAATATAGTGGACCAGATAAACAATCTGGAGAAAAGAGCAGCTCAGGGTTTCATATAAGTCAATCAAGCTCTAGTAGAAATAAAGGCTCAACCACCAACAGTGGCACCCAACAGTTCCATAGTAACACCTCCAGCCCAAGAGGAGGATCAATAAATTACAGTAAGAAAATGGAAGTGGGATTGGTACACCCAAAACTACAACAACCCTCAACAACAGGGCTCCAGCAGTCACCCTTACAGGGGAAAGCCAAGGAGAGGCAGGGGAAATGGAATAAGACCATGGTAAGTCATCCATCTTCTCAGGATCAATTATATAATCCTAACAATGAATTACTTATAGGTAATGAAATTAATAGAGAGGTATTAGATATAATTGAGAAGGATTTAAAAAATTATTCATTTGAAAATAACATGTTATACTTGTCTTTCAATGAGGACAATGTACATAGTTTTATTGAGCACCAGGAAAATACTATTAATGTAAAAATGGAATCAAATGAATTAAATCTTGGCCTTGATGATGAGTCTTCTGAATTGGACACAGAAAAAATTGAATATTTTCTAAAAGAAAATCCAATGGAATCAAAAATAATTAGTAAATTATTATTAAGAATTGAAAAATTGGAAGAATTCTCTAGAGAGTCCAACAATAATACATAAAGTGTATTATTAAACCTCACACAATCATTGAGCACAACAGCTAATAGGTTAAAAATTATTGAGAATTCAAATAATGAATTAATCAATGAAAATAAAAGATTAAACTCTGAGATTAAAAATTTAGAAAATAAATTAGAACATTCTCAGAATATTATGGCTACCATAGAGGGACATGTAAAATTGTCTTTTTCAAATGTAAATGATACCTTGACTCATGTACCTGTAATAAAAGATAGGCTACAAAGAGTAGAAATTGAAGTAGCTAAAATTCTGAAAAATACTGAAAAAATAAAAGATAATACCTCTTATGTAGAAAGAGTACCAGTTTTCATGAAACACTCTGATGATAAACCAATAATTGAACATGAGCATAGTGTCATGGGCTCTGAGAATATAAAATCAGTAAAAGATGAAATAAATGATCATCTTTCTAAAGTGAGTGAATTACTCAATATTCCTCAGGTTAAGGAAGCAAAAACTAACCAAAAGAACTGGCCTAAGTTAGATCAGTACCCTTCTTTTGACGGGGATTCAAAATCTGATTGGCAACAATTCATACAAAGAATTGATAACTTAAAATTTTCATATAAATTACCTGATGAAGAAATTACTTCAAAGTTAATATCTTTATTTACAGATGTGGCCTTATTATGGTTTGAATCTGTATTGAGTGAGGGAATTAATTACTCCTTGAATGAATGGAAGGCACTAATTGAAAGGCAATTTGGTGGCCCAAAATTTAGAATCACTCAACAAAGATTGTATGAAAAAACAAGATATAATTCAAATGCTGGAGATAAACCCATGGTCTTCTTAATGAATTTAATAAGAATCATGAAAGCTATGGATCCAAAAATGGATTATGAAGAGTGGAAAGAAAAAATAATATACAAGTTGCCCATATCAGTTAGAGACATTATTGAAGCTAGAACTGAAACCATCAGAGATACCTCTGGATTCATTAATATATGCAATGAGATATTATTAAACCACAAGTATGAAACCAAGTATAGTAATTACAGACAAAGTGTTGATGTGGTAAAACCTACTACAAGTAAGTTACCAGTGGAAAAGAAAAAACCTTCAGCTCCCCTTGTCCCTAAGAGACAAGAAAATAACACTTTTTACAAATGTAATGAACCTTGGGTTAAGGGTCACACATGTAAGAAGAGAATAAATGTTATTGAAACCTCCCAGAATTCTGAACCAAGTAATCATGAAGATGAAAATGTGGAATCCAGTGAGGATTGCAAAAGTAACATATCTTACAGTGATGATGAAAATGAGATATTTGTATTAGAACAGGATATAATGTTCCTGAATGATTCTATACCTCATACAGACACATCTTTATCTTCCATTGAGGAAGCTGAAATAATTAAAGATGTAACTCATGATACTTACAAAATAACACCTATCAGAGCACCTGTTATTATATGTGGAAGAGAAATGAATGCCATTCTTGACACTGGGGCTGCAGGTAGTGTAGTTTCTATTAATAAATTAATGAAACTTGACAGTAAGTATAAAGAAAAACTAGAACCTGTTCAAACAAAGAACTGGAGAGGTTTTGGTTCAATATTAAATCCAATTGGCAAATACAAAACTGCTGTATTCTTTAAATATAATAATGGATATGTAAGAGCAGTTTGTGAATTTGTAGTAATGGATAATAATAATTGTAGTGATTGCTTTATTATTGGAAATGATTTATCGACACAATTTGGCATTAAACTAGATCCTACAAACAGTTGTTTCACCATAGGCGTGAATGGTAAGAGAAAATTCAAGATATGTTCTGAAAATTCAGTGTATGCCATTTCTCCTAGAGAAGAGCAACTGCAAGGTGGAAGAACCACCACTGAATTTTTTGAATTGGAAAATGAAATCCAAAAGGCCTCTTTCAGTCCTCAACTCTCAAAAATTGAAGAAGAAAATATTTTGAGATTGATTAAATCATATCCTATGGCATTTGCTCATGGTTCAAATGAACTAGGATTGGTCAAAGACCATGAGATGAAAATCTCTCTAAGCTGTGATTTGGATAATATTCCTGGCATCCTAAAAAAGAAACCTTACCCAGCATCTCCTGAAAAAAGGAAAGATATTGAAGACAATATAAAAATGTTGTTGGAAATGGGTATTGTTGAAAAAGTGGACACAACACCTAAGTATTGTGTCATTTCACCAGTATTGATCTCTTATGAAAAAGATAAGGCAAGATTATGCAGTGATTATAGAGCTCTGAATACATACACAGTAGATGATATTTACCCTCTACCAAGGATAGCTTTTATCAATGCTACTTTACAAGGAGCAAAATATATTTCCTGTCTGGATGGAAACAAAGGTTACCACCAGATTCCTGTGGAAAGAAATTCTCAAAATTAATTATTAATAACCACACATATGGGTATATATAAGTATGTGAGAATGCCATTTGGCCCAAAGAATGCGCCTTCAGTCTTCAAAAAATTGATGGATAGTGTTTTTCATCAGGAAATGCTTGAAGGATGGCTATTGGTTTATATTGATGACATCATAGTGTTTTCAAAAACATATGATGAAAATTTAAATCACCTGAAAAGAGTATTTCAAAGAATGGATGAAATTAATATGACAATTGCATTAAAGAAATGTAAATTTGGATTTCAATCCTTGCAAGTACTTGGACATGTTGTATCTGGATTACAAATTTGTGTTGACCAGAATAAGATGGCAGAAATTAAAAACATTGGTATACCTAAAAATGTAAAAGAAATTCAAAGTTTTTTGGGTATGTGTGGATATTATAGACAATATATTAAAAATTACCAATCTATTGCAGCTCCTTTAACAACATTAATCAGGAAAAATGAGTCTTTCATTTGGAATAATGAAAGACAACACGCCTTTAATAAATTAAAGGAATGTTTAATGACAGCTCCAATTTTGGGACTGCCAGATTTCACCCTACCTTTTATCTTGTACACTGATGCAAGCTTCATGGGTTTAGGTGCTGCTTTACAGCAGAAACAGATAATAAATGGAAAATTATCTGAAGTAGTTATCTGTTATATATCCAGAAACTTAAGAAAAACTGAATTAAGGTATGGTTCCACACAGCTAGAATGTTTAGCCGTGGTGTGGGCTTTGGTGAAGCTTCATTAATATCTGGAAGACCAGAAGTTTGAACTTATAACAGATTGCAGTGCATTAAAATCATTACTAAACATGAAAACACCAAATAGGCACATGTTTAGATGGCAACTAGCTGTACAAGATTACAGAGGAAGAATGACAATCACTCACAGAGCAGGAACATTGCATTCAAATGTGGATTTATTATCCAGAAGTCCTTTGCCAAATGATGCTGACAACCCAGCTTACGTACCTGAAAATGAGGTTATACATATATTTGGGATTTATATAGTGGATTTAGAAGAAGAGTTTGTGCAAACTATATTAGAAAATTATTCATCTGATGAAGATTTGTCTAAACTATCTACCATTCTTAATGATCCAACAAATGCCTCCATGAGTGCATTAATTAAAACCTTGCCTCCAAAGTATAAAAATGTGTTGGAAAAAGGTAAACTATCAATTGAAGATGGATATATATATTACAGGAAAAAGTTAAGTAATGTTATAGTAATACCACCTTCCATGAAAGAGTTAATGTTGAGTACTTGTCATGATGACATCTTAGCTGGTCATTTTGACTTTAAAAAAACATTAACCAGAGTTATAAATACAGCCTGGTGGATAAACATGAAAGAAGATGTACAAAAATACATTGAAACATGTGACTCTTTTCAGAAATCTAAAAGATTAACTGGGAAGAGAGCTGTGTTGTTACAACAAATAGAGCAGCCAAAAGCTCCATGGGAAATTATAAACATGGATTTTGTAACTGGCTTGCCATTAGCAGGAAAAGAAAGTTTCAATTCTTGCTGGGTAATTGTGGATAAATTAACAAAAATGTGTAAATTTATCCCTACCCATAAAGAGGTATCTGCAAAAGACTTGGAATTACTATGGTGGACTCAGATGATGAATACTGCTGGGTTCCCCAAAGCCATAATCTCTGACAGAGACCCTAAATTTACTTCAGAGTTCTGGACATCTTTCATGGAAGTATCAGGTTGTCAATTGAAATTATCCACAGCACACTATCCACAAACTGATGGGCTGGCTAAGAGAATGATACAAACTCTAGAAGACATGATCAGAAGATATTGCGCCTTTGGATTAGAATACAAAGACAATGAGAAATTCACACATGACTGGGTAACATTAATTCCTGGCCTTGAATTTGCTTATAACAGCACAACTCATTCTGTAACAGAGAAGAAACCATTTGAACTCTGGCTGGGATACGTACCAAATACCCCAGTAAATCATTTGAATAAATTACCAAGGTTGGATATACACCCTGGTACTAAATCCTTTATTCATATGCAACAAATGTGTAGAAATCATGCAGAAGAATGCATACAAAAAGCATTTGAATATGAAAAGAAAAGGTGGGACAAATCTCATAAAGAATTTGAATTCAAGAATGGAGATGAAGTCCTAATATCAACACTACATTTTAACTTACAAGGTAATGTTAAATTAAAGGATCACTTTGTAGGAACTTTTGTAGTAAGTAAAATGGTTGGTAATAATGCAGTGGAAGTCATATTATATGCTCCATATTATAGGAAACATCCAGTTTTCCCTATCTCATTATTAAAACCTTACCATGCAAATGATCCTGACTTGTTTCCAAAAAGAAGGGGAAGGCCTAAAAAGCAACCTGAAGAAATTGTGGAAAAAGCAGAGATTGAAAAAATACTCAAGAAAAGAATCCTTACTAAAGAAAAAGGAACTGAGTATTTACTAAGATTTAAAGGGAAATCAAATGAATTTGATAAATGGATACCTGAAAAAGAAATTTCTAATTTATCCACCCTTCTTAAAAAATTTAAACAGAAATAAATTTCTGTTCAACCAGATGAGGGGTTAAAAACCAGTACTCATAATATTTTATTATGTTTTATTTCTTTAAAGTATAATCTTTAACGCTACAGATTTAATCTGAATACCTGAAAATTACAAATAAATAAATAAAATGTATAACTTATCATTTTTTTATTGTTTTTTTTGGGTGGGCGAGTGTCAGCCTGTATATACCCAGGACTGAGTAAAAAGTGCTTATAAGTTATTTTAAACACATGAAATATACATGGGAACAATAAATAAGAGTACACAAACAGTATACATAAGTAAAATTATGATAATACACAAAAAATGCCATTATAACACCTTATATACATGCATATATCCACCTTTTATAGGTCTTATGTACTTAATATTAAGTTGTAATATGTTAGGGTAATCTTAATAACCTTAAGTATAAGGCTACATAATTTTTAAGTACACTTAAAGCTGTTATATTCATTGTTTTATGCAAAAAACAAGAAATGCGCTTTATTTCACTTAAAAGTTGACTATATGCGCTATAAAATTGAGAATATCAAAATTGCGCTTTGACAGATCAATTGGGCTCATTTAGGACTATTGATTTGGCTATTTAAATGCATAAAAATAACACTTTTAAAATTTGGTGTTTTTTATGCCAGAAATGGCTTCTGTGTACTGGCCACATACTGCCTGCTTTTTTCCCATGTGAATAGCTTCATTTTTAGCAAAGTTAGCTTTTTCACACTATAATTACCCCACATTCTACGCCCACTGTGGGGAAACACACTAAAATAGGCGACAGGCGCTTATTTAGTGTCCTAGCTTAATTAATAGTGCATTGACCTTGTTTATATGCACTAATTTCATTAATAACCTCACTCTTGGCATCTTATTTCATCACCACACTTAAATTCGCCTAATTTTAGTCAAGGATTTACCCGTGCAAGCGCCTGCCAAGGACTGCATGTAGTTACCCCACATCTCACGCTCTTTTTTAAGTTTTTGGGTGGTTTCTCAGTCAATTTTGGTTATTTTTGGATGGGAATTTCACATAGTATAATGTCAGGATTAGCCCCTCCATTTCTACAGTAGATTCCCCTTATTATTAAGCTATTATTAACCTTAAAAAGTCTCCTTTAGTCTTTTATATTATTGTTTTATACGCATATACTCTCTTTTTGTCTTTTCTTTAATTTTTATGGATTTCCCTTATTATTAATAGGATTTTGGCGGTTGTTACTTGTCTAATTATGTCATGGGTCACTAGGGATGTTTATGGGCAGGTCTATTAGTTGTTTGAGGAGTCATTAACTGTGTATTGGATGGTACATCAAGGGATTTATTGGGGAACTCAGTGTGTATAAAAGGAGGAGGTTTTTAGGTCTTGTTTTCTACATTCTTTATCACTTCAATTTAACCAATATAACCAAACAAATTACAATACAACTCAATTAGTAACTTTATAAGACTTTTGAATAGTATCTGAAATTATTAAATCTATTTTTCTACCAACTAAAAAGATTGTAAGCCACATATAAGAATAGTGAGAATTTTATTACTGAAACCTTTATTCTGAATTATATTTTACTATTTGTTGGATTTATACTACAGTATTCACATAGGACCATTTAAATCTTCTAGAAAAAGACTTTTCAAGCTAGTTCACGTCCATTTATTTGATCTTAGCCTGACATATACATAAGTGAAATAAGCCATATAGTACAGTATATGCCATTAGAATATCTTAAATACATGCATATACCCACCTTTCATAGGTTTTATGTACTTAATATTAAGTTTCAATATGTTAGGGTAATCTTAAGTACCTTAGAAATAAGTTTACATAATTTTTAAGTAGTCTTAAAGTTGTTTTTTCATTATTATAGTGAAATAATTTATAAATGCACTTTAAATCACTTAAAAGCTGGATATATGCACTATATAATTAACTATATTTAAATTGTGCTTTGACAGATCAATTTACCCTATTCAGAACAATTGATTTAGCTACTTAAATGTCTTAAAATAAAACTTCTGAAAATTGATAATTTTTTATGCTAAAAATGTCTTATGTGTACTGGCCTTATGCTGCCTGCATTCATCCCATGTACATAGCTTCATTAATAAAAAAGTTAGTAATTTCACATTAAATTACCCACACACTGTACTCTCTATATGTGTAATCAAGCTAAAATAAGCAAGAGGCCCTTATTTAGTGTCCTAATTGCATTAATAGTGCATTGACCTCATTATATGCACTAATTAAATTAGTAAACTTAAGATTAGTGCCCAGAATTTACAACAACACTTAAAATTTCCTAATTAGTTAAGTATTTACCTGTGCAAGAACCTGCTAAGACTCTGCATTCAGTCACCCTACATTTCACGTCTGTTTTTGGTTTCTCAATGGGTTTAAAGGTTATTATTGGTTATTTTTAAATGGGATTTTCACAGAGAAAATTATTATAATTAGTGGTTTAATTTCCAATGATTATCTTCCTTATCAAGAAGTTATTTCTGGGTCCTTTCTTTCCTCCTTTAGTGGTTTATTTAAGGAATATCCCACATATATGTTGTTTTTGGGTTGCTTCTATATTTTGATGGATTATCCTGTGTTATTCTTGTATTTTTGGTGGTGACATGGTTCTTCTTTTGTGAGGGGAAAGTCATTTGGTTACTAAGGCATGTGAAGCTTCTTTAAAAGGATAATAATGCGCTTTCAGGGTGTGTAATGGCCATGTATAGCAGTGTAATGGGTCCGGGAAACCAGGGGTGGACACCAGGGATTTATGGGTATATAAGGAGGAGGTTTTTGGGCTATTATTCTGCATTCTTTTACATCACCTTTTGAATATATAACCAAACAATTACAATACATATTAATTAATACTGTTATAGTCTTTTAAATATTGTTTTAAATCATTAATTCTATTTTTCTACCAACTGTAAGTTGTATTTCATTTATAATAAGAGAGATTAAATTACTGAGACCACTAATTTTAATACTTTATTGGATTTGGACAACTCAATTCATACTGGACCATTAAAATCATCTAGACAACAGACTAATCAAGCTATTCATGTCTCTGTACTTGAACTCAGCCTAACAGGATGACTGATTGTAACTGAGATCAAAACTTAGTATCAAATCCTCAGTGAAACTGGTACATTAGATACACCCTTACAAATTACTACCTATCAATGAGAAATATATATGTATAGAGTGATTGAGTAATATACCGCAAAACCTGCTCCATCTCCATCAAATCTTGTTATTTCAATTGCTTTCTGTGCAATAACCCAAGATTAGTTCAACTCTGTTTCTCTTTTTGCTTTTACTTCACCTGCTCACACACCTTCAAACAATAGATTTATGAAGTACTTTTCGAGAAAAACGGAATCCACATATGCTTACAAAAAAAGACATCCACAGAGGACACATTTCAATTGGTGGAAAGGGAACAGGACGACACAAAATAGGATGGGCGACAAACGAGAATCGGACAGGTTTCTGTTTAATGTAGACATAGGATTGAAATATGTCTATTATGATGGTCACATAAAGGAGAAGCATCTTTATCTGTCATTAAATTTAACAAAAATGTTGATCCGGATAACACAAAAATGTCTTTTTTTTTTTTTTTTTTTTTTTTTTTTTTTTTTTTTGAATGAGTACATCATAGTGACAAAATAGTAATTTTTGTTAATCTTTTTGCATATTGCAATTAATAATTTGCACAATAGCAGAGAAATAGTCAATATCAGATGAATGACTATTTTTTTACATTTCAGCTGCCATTTCTCATACTCATTTTTCGGTTATTGTTCCAAGATTTTCAAGAGTTCTGTGGTACATGGTAACTATATAGTTTTGTCTATCCCAACTTTAGGCGTTATCCTAGATAAATCTTAGTCATAACCATACCTGGAGGTGAAGGTTACTAGAAAATTTTGAAGAAGATGAGGTGGAGATGAGACATTAAATGAAGGCATAGTGTGTTGACATTTTCATATTAAATTAGGAGCTCTAATTTTAGGAGGAAGTGAAGTGGTAGGGGAAATGAGTGAATTATCATAAAAAAGTGCTGATCTCCTTAAGATATATCAACGATAGTATATGCTCTTAGAAAAAAATGTTGAAAATACCTGAAGACACTTTTCAAACTTTGGGAAGATGGATTTACTTGTGATATTCACCCTTCCCTCCCTCCACTATATGAGTGAATAAATAAATTTCACCACAAACTTAAATTACTTTGACCACAGGGAAAGTTATTCAATCACGGAAAACACCATTGCCACTTATACAGAAACATGATATCTGCAGGTAATATGCTTTATCTTTTTACAATTTGGAATATCTAGCTAGGTAATCAAAGTAAGATGGAGGACCAAGTCCTTTTATAAGAACTCTTTCAATGAGAAGTACAGGATCAACATGACAGTGAAGGGGCGAAATGGATTATTTCAAAGATTGGCACACCAATATTTTCATGTCAATAGACGAACGGATATATATATATATTTGTTGTTGGACAACAGGAAAAAGAGCTGAGAATCAGTTTTGAGTGGTATACTACACTCCCATCCTTTATGCCTTTGAATAATTAAGTTGAGGGAAGAGATATATATGCAATTTTCACCAGTTCATGATATTTTTGAGCAACTCATACTCATATATTCAGAAACAGAAATATTGCTTCTTCATATGATGAAACTTTACTCAAATCATAATGTATCCAAATCAAAGATTTTCGCTGAAAGTGAGCTTTATTTTTGGAAGTAGAGTATAACTGATGAGCGAGAATGTAAAGGTGATATAAGGCAGGCTTATTTGGACCCCAAACGACATGGGACACCAGAGATAAAGTGAGCTTTAGCAGATTGAGACTTGGCTACGGCAGATGGAAATATAATGCTATAGGACAGATTAAATGAATAAAGCAAAACATAAATTTGATGGAATCGCAGTGGGCTATAATCTACAGTTCAGTAGTTTTATTCTTCTCCAACATCCACCACCTGTGTTTGCAGTCCCTGAATACAAAATATACAAAGTCATTACAAGAGTTGTTCAGATGCCAAAACTTAGTCATAGTAGACACTAACTTTCAAATCCTGTACTGGAACCCATGTAGCCAGTGTATAAAGTTTATCTTTGGAATTCTCATTATCGTTACGTTGACCTGATATGCCCCAAAATTACGTTTCAGAACTCATTGCAAATTTATTTCCAGTAGATATAAGGTATACCGGCAATTGCTTGGTCATAAAAAAAGACTCACGTGCTAATCGAATTCGTACACGCCGAGGAACATTGCGAATACCTTTGTTCCAAATAGCAGCATTGAGACTGGGATCAATTCGCACATCATTCGTGCCCATTTGTTTTTGAGCGAATCGAACAACAGCTTTCACGGCGCGAGGTGCACGCTATGTTGAGGAGAGAGATGAAAAAAAGCATCAACATTTGTGATGGAAGAAGATATAAAATTTGATGTAGAGGCGATCAAAGTATCCCAAACGACGAGAAATTTTGAGTTTTAAGGCGGGAAAGGAATTAGCCACTTTGAGACTAAAGAGGAAGAAAGATTATCCGAGGAAAGAGAGCAACCTTTTTGAAGCTAAGACCATGAACATGCTTGTGCAGATTGACAGTATACTCGCGAGTGACTTGGTCGGCTAGGGCAGACCGGGTCTTACGCTCTTTCTTTTCTCGAGGCATATCGGAGGGCGAGAAGTGAGGAATGGACTTTCAGAAGGGATGGATGGATAGAGAAAACTGAGAAAGAAACGGAGAAATGGATTCGAATTTGGGCAGAAGAATATCACCAAGTTAGGGTTGAGCTAGGTTTCGCTGAAAACAATGGCCGCGCCAAGTTTGCCCTAGAAGGGTGGAATTCCATCTCCCAAGTTGGGGTCGACTCATGATCACCTTGACACCAAGGACCAAGAGCACTTGCTGGTTGGAACTCAATAAAAATCAATGCTGCCATTGTAGATACCATACTGGCCATGAACCTCTCCAATTGATTTGGATTTTCATTTTTGAGCTCAATTCAAAATCAAATGGGTTTCACTACGCAGCAAGTGTTCCTTAACGATTCGTTAGCGAATCGTTAAGGAACATTGAGGGGGGGAATAGAGGTGGATTGAAGGGGGGGGGGGTTTGGGGCAGATTGAAGGCAGGTTTGGAAGGGGGTTTGGAGGGGTTTAAAAGGGGATGTGAATAGGTTGGAGGGGGGGGTTGTACAAGGGTTTTGGGGAGGTGGGAGAGGGGTTTGGAGTGGGGAATTTAGGGGAATGGGGAAGTGATAAAAAAAATTTCACAGTTTTTTGAATTTTTTTTTTTGATTTTTTTTTTGATTTTTTTAATTTTAGAGAAAAATATTCATCAAGTTCAAGTGAAATAAAAAAAATTCTTATTAGTCTTTTGAGGATTTTTATTTTTATAATTTAAATTAAGTGAGTTTTTTTTGATGTATAATTTTGGGTGTTTGAAAAGTAACAACACCCAAAAGTAGAAAAATACATGTCTTTAACTTCAGATTCACCACTTACCTCACTCTCATCTTCTTTAACTTCATTATCATCTTCAAATTCACCTTCTTTTCAATCATCATCTAAAACATTGACAAAAAATGAACAGTATCAAAATAAAAGAAATTTAAAAAAAAAAATTCACTTGGATCAAATATTTGGCCATATTTCAAAAATCAAGTACTATAAAACTAAAGTTGAAAAAAAAAACAATATCCGAAAACGTTACCTGAAAATATACATTATTTAACTGAAACTGGAGGTGATGAAGTTAAAGCTGTTATTAATAATACTTTCAAACCTCAATTTATTTACGAAAACCATTCTTTTAATGGTTTAAAAGATGAATCATTTAATCAACTCTGCGATCTCATCATAACACTCTATCAAATGGCTTTGGTTCGCTTACCTTTAAGGAATAAGAATTTGTTGGGTGGAATCATGATTGGTATTGGATGGAGACCAGGATTTGATAAAGGTTTTTCTCTTGGTATGTTTAAAAATTTTTCTGAATTTTTTAATATCATTTTACTGAATTTAATTCAAATAGGCATATATTCTTTACTCAGATCTTTATCTTAAGCTGAATTAGATAATGATTTTCAAAAATGGAATACTTTACCTTCATTTAATTCATTTCTTGCTCTTTGACTTAAAAAACTCTGTAATAAAGCTTTTGAAACAAATCATGAAATTGCTACGAGACTTGGAATACCAAATCGGTGTGACTCTGAATGGGAAGATATTAGCAGTGATTATCTAATGTTTTCAAATGTTATAATCACTCATTCTGGATTTCATAACCGAATTCACACCAACTCAAATGATGCCAATTACCTCATTTATGGAATTTTCACATATATTAATCCTATCACTGGACAACCTATTCCGTTGTGGCATTCCAAATCTGGGTAGGCTACTTAGGTGAAAATTTGATTGGACCTTGGTTGGAAGAAAATCATGGTGTTAGCAGGTGTTAATTTGGTTGAAGGGAGTTAACTGGACTTTTTTTGGGTGGATTTATGGTGATTTTTGGAGGATTTATGGTGATTTTTTGGAGGATTTATGGTGTTTTGGAATGGATATATGTTGGTATTCCTATTGTTATTTGATGGTTTCATGGATTGGGTATTGGTTTTACTGGATTTTCTAAGGCTCTCTTGGTATTTTTGGTGGATGCAGTGTGCTCATGGAGTAGCCATTTTTTTTCCAGTGCGCTCTGGTGCGCTCCAGTGATTTTCCAGTGCAAAAGCAAAGTCACTGTGGCAAAGTTGGTCATTGCGGCAAAGTTTGGTCATTGGTGCAAAAAGTCTGGGCACTGTGGCAAAGTTTGGTCACTGCAGAAAAGTCTGGGCACTGTGGCAAAGTTTGGTCACTGTAGAAAAGTCTGATCACCAGTGCAAAGTTTGGTCACTGCAGAAAAGTCTGGGCACTGTGGCAAAGTTTGGTCACTGTAGAAAAGTCTGATCACCAGTGCAAAGTTTGGTCACTGCAGAAAAGTCTGGGCACTGTGGCAAAGTTTGGTCACTGTAGAAAAGTCTGATCACCAGTGCAAAGTTTGGTCACTGTGCCAAAAGTTTGGCTATTGTGGCAAAATTTGGTTAGAAAGTTATTATGCTTACTAGATCAATAGTTTATTGTAGATCATATGCATGTAGGGTATTGTTGGAAAGGTCTGGAGCAGGAGAATCATATGGGGAGGGAGAATCTTAGTCTTCTACATGTTTTTTGACTTTTAGTTTCGATAACAAGGGTCTTTTTTGATAATTAACAATGTCTAACATATAACAACAATTATAATAAAAAATATCAACATATAGGGTACCATTGGATAGCTCTCATCCTTGGTGACTCAAATTTATTTCTTTTCTTATAAAATTTATAAAATAAAAATATAATAAAGAACACTCTTTAATTTTGGTGGGAAACTGGGTAAATCTGGGGCAGACCTTTAATAAGGCACCTTTGAACAGATCATCTCAAGGGTAGTTTCTGGGGTACTTAACTGTACTTTTCAGTCTCTGGGGCAAGTGTTGCGGCTTGTTCTAAGTATTTTCTGTGACTTGTATCAGTGTAATCTGGTATTAGGTATTTGTTTTGGGGGTGTAATCATTTATTGCACTTATTTTTTTTCTATATTATAGGTTTCCAACACTTTCAAAGTCTTTCTCTCAGATTTTCAACTTATTCAACTCTTCAAGCAGATCTTCAAGCTTAGTTAATTGAATCTTACGTTTACTTAGAGGGACAGGGATTTCTTTTTGTTTTTCCAACTCCCTTGGATTCTGCCTGCAGCAAGGTGACTGTAGGAGTCTACTCTACACTGTCACCTGCAAAAATTAAAGGACATGGATTATATTTCCTGGATCATAGATGTATATTCAATTTTGGATTAGGAAATGGAATCATTCTTACGATAATCGCCAAACAACAAAGGCTCCTCCAGGTTTGGAATCTTTTCAAGACTTCACACATTTTGGTTGCTCTTTCCAGATCAGTCAAAAGTTAATCCAACAAATAAACAAGTTAAAAAAAGAAGAAAAAGGTAATAAATTTAAAAATTCTTTAGGTAGATCTAAAAAGTATGGGGATTCGTAGAGTCACCAAATATTTAATATTCTTTCATAAATTTTTAATGAATAAATATGATATTTCAATTTATGAAATTAATGTAATGGGCCAGCAACCATGTATTGTATAAAAGGTAATCATGATAACATTAATCTGTTTCATGGGGTTCCTCTAGCCTATACCTGTGGAAAGTCCCAAACCTAGTTTCTAGACTTGATCTGCATTTTTCCATGAGGAATTGTCATTACTTTAAAATTAGTAAATTTGACATATCTTATTTATATATTAATTAATTTATGTAATTATATTAAATTTTGATGACTTTCACCCTTTACTTCAATAAAATGCAGGGGAGAGTATTTCCAATTTTTTAAATCTGACATGTGAAATTGATGACTTAGAAAAATTTGGTGGTACCCACCCCTTGTTTCAATAAAATGCAGGGGAGGGTATTTCCAATTTTTTAAATCTGACATGTGAAATTGATGACTTATAAAAATTTGGTGGTACCCACCCCTTGCTTCAATAAAATTCAAGGGGTGCTATTGCCAAATTTTCAAAAGAGATATTGAATTTTATTGACTTAGAAGTATTTAGATAAGCAAACTTATTGACTTGAAAGTAAAGATAGAAAATTTTTATTATATTTTCAAATTTTTGTCAAAATAAAAGTTTAAGCAAACTTATTGACTTGAATGTAAAGATAGAAAAATTGTATGATATTTTCAAAAATTTGTCAAAAATAACGTACTATATTCAAGACCTTTTATAAGTCAGCATATAAGAAAATATTACCAAAAAGAAATCAAAAAAAATTAAATTAACTAGAAAAACAATTTATCAATTGAAAAGGTCAAGTAATTTTTTAATGTAGTCATAAGATTGGCCATTTTTTACACATTCCATAATGAAATATTTTTTTTAAAACTCTCTTGTTTTTCCAATTCACAAGTAGCCATTTCTCTTTGAAATTGACGGTCGTTTACTCTTTCCATCTTCTCTGCCTCAAATTTTTTTCCTTCCAAATCTAACGCTTGCTGATCTTTCCTTAGCATATGATCAAACTTCATCTTCTCAAAGTCAAGGGCATTTTTTGCAATAGTTGATTTTGCTGAGAAAATTAAATTGAAATAAATAAATAAATGAGTTAATGATTAAGATATATAGTAAATGAATCTTACTTATATCTTTTTTTCAAAATAATCCTCAAGGGAGCCAAATGAGCTTGTTGAAGTATTACCACATTTTAATAGATGGTTCAAGTTCATTGAAGTTGAGGCTTGACGCTTTAGTTTGGAGCTTGAGCAAGAGGCTTCAGGAAGTTCATCTAAAGCAGCTTCTAAAGTGGGATTCACATTTCCAGAATCAAGATTATTTAATGGAGATTGAGTTTGAGTAGGAGGAGACTAGAATGAAAGAGAAATTCAGAGAAGAATTGAAGAAAAAACAAAAAGTAAACATACATTTAAATTTTGGGCCTCTGAGGATTCAGATCTGCTGCAATATAATTGTTCTGCTTGATAGTCGGGATCATCTTCAGCTGAACTATGGTTAGAAGGTGGAGGGGATTGATCTCCTTCAAGTAAAGGTGTATCGGGAGGATTATAGGAAGGTTTGGATCCAGAGGGTATATCCTTAGTAGTATCGTGTACATACCAAGGGTTTACATCAACTTGGGAGCCAAAAAGATTATCCATTTCCTCATAGAAAGGACACATGACATTGAGTTTTTCGGAAACAGTAGTAATTCCAATCTCCAAATCATCATCATCAATACCAAAGCCAGTTTCATTTGCAGCATGATGAGCCTTTTTATATTTTGATTGGTAACTCTTAAATCTCTCCTTCATTTGTTTAGGATTGATATTGATTCTCCCCCTTGCTTTCTTCCTTACTTCATTGGCCATCAATAAGTAGCCATTAACCTTTGAAGAAGGTGGACGTCCAATACTAGTGGACTTTTCACATCCAAAACATGCTTCAAAATTTGATTTTATTTTAAGGAAGTTGATTATGATGAGATAATCATCCTTTCTAAGCTGACCTGAACCTGACTTTGATTTTTCAGGTGTAGGGCTTGCTTTACAAGGAGACTTTTGTGACAAAGCAGATTTTTGAGTTACCTTTTGAGATTTGCAATGTCTGGGAGGCATGATGAAACTGGCACATAACAAGAAAAAATATTAAGAGGTAGCAGAAATAAGTAAAAAAGAATGTAAACATGCCTGGTCAAAATGTTGAAAATGTCAGGAAGGGGTGTGTGCCGAGGATTGATGGGTAGGTAGCGAGGAAGGTCAGTGTATCACATGTGATAGGGATGGTATTGGAAAGAAAGGGATGATGTGGCCAACATGTGGTTTTGAAAAAAAATCACAAAAAAAGTGCTGATTTGAGGTCAGAACTGACACCCATTTTTGAAATAAGTGACTTTTTTGCAAAATTTAAGTGATGATTTGTATGTGCTGATTTGGTTTGAAATCCGCACTTCAGTTAAGTGTGGATTTTCCAGAACTGACACCCCCTATTGTGACCTTCATTATCTCTTCAGTCAATCCCAACAACCCAGAACCTTCACCTAACCACAACTCCACATTAAATTCCCAGTTAATCAACAAAAAGAACCACACCTCTTTAGCTGATCTTAAAACCCAAAACACCAACAATCCATCTTCATCCACTCTAGTGAAAGAAGAATCAGAAAATCTCTATCTTTCTTTGGCTGATCCTTCTCCAACCCAAATTTCTTCTCCTTCATAAGTCCTTATTCCCAAATCTCTTAAATTTTATGATCTTCCAGTTTTTAAGTACCAATAACATTCTCCATGATTCTTTCCCAAAAGTAATATTTGACCAATTGTTTTTTAGATGGCACACCTCCTCCTGAGAGTTCTTTTGGAGTTGGTCAACATCTTGAAAGCACCTTGACTTTAGACTATGGTGAAATGAAACAAAATATCAGCATGATGTGTTCAGATATGATAAAATTTTTTTTCCTCAATGGACCCTTGAATGTTTTTGAGGTAACTTTGAGGAAACAGATTCTTGATGACTACTGGGAAATGTCAAGAATAATCAAACACACATTCCAAAACTCAATCTATATTTCCTACTGCTCATCCATTAATATTGCAGTCCATCCAGTTTCTGGTCATTTCAACCCATACAGCATGACCAGTAGAATTTACTTCAAGGACCATAGTGCTTGTGCTAATCCCAAAAAAACAAAAAAGACAACACATTCCCTACCACCAGCCAGAAGCTTCTTCTTCTAAAAATTATTTTCTTGAGATTATTCTTCTGCCTTCTATTCTTCTTCTTCTCTAATAATAATAAAAAAATATAAAAAACAAATAAAAATAAAATAAATAAAAATGAAATAAACAAAATGTAAAACAGAATAAAATATACAACTAATATAAAAATGAAAATAATAATTAACTGAAATAAAATCATGATTTTTTTTAAAGTGTTACCACACATACTACTAAGATTAAACTATATATATAAATAATTGAAATAAATAAAGCTTATTATGCCCAATTCTCTGAGAGATTGGAAAAATAAAAAATGAAAATAAAATAAATACAAATGGTATCCCCCATACAATTGGCAAGCTGATCCCCTGATACCCTTTTCACATCTAAGTGCACCTTGATGTGGATAGGCCTTAAAATAATTTTTATATAATTTGAGATAAAATAAAATAAAATATAAAATGGAGAAAAAATAATAAAAAAATTGAATAATAATAAATAATAAGATTAAAGAAAAGAGCATTGCCCAGCCAATTGATGAGCCTTTTCACACTTATTCTTGCCCACATCTAGGTGACCCTGATGTGGGGACACCAAAAAAGTATTTTTTATTATTCTTCCACCTCTTTTATCCTAATAACCCCCTTAAAAAATTAAAAGAAAAAAAAGAGAAAAAAAAGAAAATAATCTTTAACCACACTCATAACTCTAAATAACAAAATATAAATAAAAAAATAAAAAAGAAAAGCCATGTTCAGTCTAAAGAAAATATCATTGAGTGGGCTCCCTCAAATAATTAAAAGTGATTGGAGACCACCAGTGATCCACCAACAATCCAAAGAGACCAAAGATTAAAGAGCCAGTCCAAGTCAGTTTAAAGTCATAGAGGACTGAAAACCTGAATAACAAAAATAACACTAGAATTCAACTAGGACAAAAACAAAGGCTTGAAACAGACATTTTGGGGTAACTGTTCTACAGAGCGGCCAGCTCATCAGTTACCCCCACACTTGCCAAAATAAAATGAAGAGGCCCCCCTGGGTACCATCTAACAAAAAACACAACATCAAAAACAGTAAAGAGCCCAGAACTTGAGGAGCTAAATAAATTTGAGTTTAAAGTCATAGTGGACTAAAAAAAACTACAAAAATAATTAAAAAAATGACCATAGTTTATCCTCATTACAAAGTTAGTCTTCAGAATTTCTAGTTCCCCTTTAATAAAACCTATTTACTTGATCAGAGACCACTCTTTTCTTTAAGACTGCACCATAAAAATCTTCCAAAACATAAGAACCTCCAGAAACCTAAGATATGACTTTGTAAGCTCCACCCTACCTGCCAGAAAACATTTTTCCCCACTGACTCTCCAAACTTCTATTATATACCTAAACCAAAGAATTCAGTTTTAAGGGATAACTGAGTCTATGAGAAAACTTCTTTTACCATTATCTGACCGATTAATTTCTAATTTTAATCATTCTAGAGTATGCCTTCTCCTTACATTCCTCTTTACATTCCAACTTCTTCTTCCTGGAACAAATTAAATCTTCAGTTGAGTGCACATCATCCCAATCAATTCCAAGACAAGATACTGATTCTAAGTCTACTGGTAAAACTTCTTTCTTTGCAAATATTAGCTCATATGAAGAAAAGCTATTTTTCCACTTCACAGTGACTCTGTCAGCAAAAAAAACCAAGGGTAAATAATGCCTCCAATTTTCAACACTATCTACACACATCTTCACCAGAGCATTCTTTATAACTTGATTACCCCTTTCAACCATGCCTTCAGCTTCAGTATAATAAGGTGTAGCTACTCTAAAATTTGAACCAATGCTATCAACAGCTTCCTTGAATTAAGCACCAAATTCTGGCACACCATCAACAGTAACCAGCTTCATCAGCCCATATCTATAAACACATTCTTTCTTCAAAAATTCTGCTACATTTTTAGCAGTCAAAATAACAAGAGGAACTGCCTCAGCCCAAAAAGACAAATAATCACTAGAAACAATCAAATATTTATACCTACCCTCTTTAATATGGACAGCATCCAGACTGACTCTTCAAAACAGTTGATTCTCCAGTAGAATCACCAAAATCTTTTGGTTTCAAGTGACTTCTTATTTTACATTCTTCACAAGATTGTACCCAACCCTGCCCAGCCAACTGTATACCAGGGCACAAAAGTTTGTCTGCTACTCTTCTATAAGTCTCCCTAAAGCCTCTATGACCAAGACATTTATGAAAAGACTTCAACACAACTTCTTGACCCTTTGTCTGAGTCCTTAAAAATGAGGATTTGTATTTCTCCTCCTAATCAACCTCCTTCCTGAAATATAGAACCCAGGATTTTTCTTTCTGATTGCCAACCAAGTTTCATCATCACAACAATCTGGCCTCTCCAAGGTCAACTGATATTCAACCAAAATAAAATAAATCCCAGACTGACCCTAGGTCTCATCTTCAATATCCAACCAAACAACATCTAAGGGTTCAACCCTTTCATCAAAAACACCAGCTTGCACATGAGCCTATTGACCAGCCCACCCAGGAAACCAATCTTTAAATTCTTGAACATCCTTCTCTTTCCACTGAATCTTCAGAGAATCCAGTTCACCAACAAAAACACCATTTTCAAAATTTGAGCCATCCCAAACAATAGAATCATCTTCATCAACAAAAACATATTTCTCAACAGAATCAAGATCAGATCCAGCCAGTTTAACCTCTTGGGGGATGATAGAAAAATCTTCAGCACCTGCCAGTTTAACCTCTTGGGTGAGGTTAGAAAATATTCAGCACCTTTTATGCTGGCCATAACCACTTGAGCATCTTCATCAAACTCTTCAGAATCAGAATCTTCATCTGTAGGTGGCCTCCTTGATAATCCATCAGGCATAGTAAAAGTTTTACCTGGCTTGTGTACCTGGTCAAAAGGAAAATGTTGAGTAAATGCCAACCACCTAGTAATTGGAGTATTAGGAAGACTAGGTGTGTTAATTATCTGTACCAGAGATTTTGCATCCATCTGCAGCTCAAAATTCTGCCCCCACAAAACTGTCTGTAGCTTCTTTAAAATTTTTGCTACACCACACAACTCCAAAAAGTCTTGAGACAAGACAGCACAAGCATCAATGTTACTTGAGTCCACTTCTAGATAAATTATCCCAGAAACAACACCATAATCCAATTTATAAATAGCAATATCTTCACCAACCACTTTCTTCAACTTCTGAAAAGCCTCTTCACATTCTTCAGTCCATTCCCAATCTGCATATTTTCTGGTCAAATTCCTCAAAGATGAAGCCAAAAACAAAAAATCTTTAATAAAAATCCTGACATACACACACAACCCCAAAAACCCCCTATCATTAGTATTTTCAGGTCTTGGCCTTGACTGCATGTTATTAATTTTCATCTTTACTATAATCCTTCCCTTTTTACACCCCACATGACCCAGAATTTACAATGCAGGAACAAAACAAAAAATTTTTGATCCAGAGATAGTCAGGCCAGCCTCTTCAATCCTAAGTAATACTCTCTCTGGATTTACTGCATACTCCCAATAAAATCTCCTTATACCAGAGTTTTATTTCAGCACCTCATTACCATAATCAGTAGTGGGACATTTGATTCCTCCATCATCAATAAAAATACCAGCATGAGTAGGTACCTCTTCCTTTAAAATCCAAGCCATCTGTGCTTGATAAACTGCCACTGAGTTAGTTGCACCTTGAGGTAATCTAGTGAGTTAAAATCTGCCCAAAGGAGTCTCAAAAGTTGTGAGAGGCCTAGAATACACATGAAATTCCCTCTCATCATAACAACCCATAATATCACCCAAAACATAACACACCCTTCCAGAAAAAGTTTCAACAAAATACTCTGATCTTGGTGGAATTACAGCATCTTTTATTGTGACTCTATTTGATTCCCTGAGATCATGATCCACCCTCAAATTCCCATTTTTCTTCTTCACACAGAAAATGGACTAGAATAGCTAGATGTTGACTGTTCATACAACCCATTCCTGACTCTTTACCTTAAAATCTCCACAAAATTATCCCTGCTAACAGCTGGAACTGGAATTGGCTTGATCTTCCAAGGTTCATGGCACACCACAGGAATTAAGTAAGGTTCCCCATAAGAATTTTTAAACACACCACTTTCCTCCTCTACAAATGCCACATATTTTTCCCTAAAAAATATTACATGCAACAACAACTTCTTCTCTTAATCTGATAACCCATGATCAGCACAAAAATTAACCATCTTCAACCTTTCCACAGTTTCCCTAGAAGTTTCCACAAAATCAAGAGAATTCATCATCAGAGGAGTACAGAACAGATCTATTGATAAAGGAGGTCTCTTAAAAGGAGGATTAAAACCAACTGGCATAGGCTCATTGACTGGCCTGATCTTTTGAGCTACCTTATTATACTTTGCTGCTTCAACTTCAAATTTATGGATCTTCAGGAGTTCATCCCCACCAGACCTGGAACAAGAACTAAGAGTTTCTCCATTTCTCACATGTGTGGCAAAGGTAATATTTTTGAAAGGTTTAGAAGAAACCCTAGCAGTGCAAAATTGGGAGGACTTACTTTTCTTCACCAATCTAACCACCCCAAAAATTTTCTTTAAATACAGATCTCTATCCTCACATCCATCTTCTAAATCTTCAAATCTTGATCCATATTCAGAACCATCTCTTCTAAAATTATGCAGTTTAACCTCATGCTGGAGGACCAAAGTTGATCTTGTTGATCTTCAAATAAATAATTCTTATCTTCTTTCTTCATTATCTTCAGATTTTTTTCTTGATTTTTTTCAGTTATCTTGAAATTTTTATCTTCTTTTCTTGAAATTTCTTCTGACCTACAAAAATTAAAAGGGGCTTCCACAACTCTCCCAGGTGTGGCTTAGTTAATTTTTTTTAAAGGTGCAGAAGAAACTCTAGCAGTGCACAATTGGGTGGACTTAATTTTAGACCCCAATCTCACCACTCAACAGCTTTTCCTCATATTTTTCAATAAAGATATATAACAAATTTTCTTACTTGAACTTAAATTAAAAATAATTAACAATATTGAAAGAGAACAGAGACTTGAAAAAAAATATGATGAATAATTGAAGAAAAGAGAAACTTGAAAAAGAGAAAGTTGAAAATCCACTTGGTATATCTCCAAGGGAGCAGACCTACTACAACCTGGGACTTCCTCATTTTGGGGAGAGGTTTCAGCACTAGGATGATCAGCCCTCATTACTCTAAAAAAGACAGACTTCCACTAGAGCCAGAGCCACACTCCAAAAAACCAGAAAAAGCACCTACTTCCCTTCTTCTTCTGCAACAATCCATACACTGGCACATAGATGACAAGCCAGGTCTTGCTTCCCAACCATTCTCACCAGGGTATGAAAACCTCATATGAAGTCTCCTTTCATCTTCACTATTCTATTCCAAACTGATTCCAAAAAAAAACTGATAAACAATCCTTGCCTGAAAATCTATCAAGAATGGCCCACCCAAAACAGCTTTTACTGCCCCATTGGCAATATAAAAGTGAACTTTCACAGTGGCTCCACCAGCTTCAAATTAAAAAAATCAGGAGTCCCCACTAATTCAGTGATGTGACCTCCTATCCCTCTTACATTTCTAAAAATTACTGTCTTGATGGGGAGACCAAAATGAGTGGCCTCATACAATGAAATCAAGTTTATTTGAGAACCTGAATCAACCAATGACCTAGCTTCCCTGCCATTTAGGGTGACATTTACAAATACCAGAGGAGCAGACTACTGAGTATCTACCCTATCACCAAACTTTTCAGCAGATTCTCAAATATATTTCACTTTCCCAAATGAGACCCTTCTTCTTGTAAAAAACTTCTTTTTCCTATCAGCCAATCCAGGACTAATAGCATATAATTCCCCATAAGAGAGGGAAACCTGACCCTTTTTTATTCTTTCAAAACAGAGTCCATAACATTCTCTTGACCAGAAAACACTGGCCTTTCAAAATGAGCCCTTGGCTTTACCACCTTGGTCCCTGAATATTCTTGAGGACCACCATCATCAGATTTTCCAACAACAGGAATCAACACAGATCCATCTCAAGAACCTCTAATCCCAACAGGATTTGGAAATGTAGCCAAAGTGAAATACTCCTCAGAATCAGAATTAACCTGCATAGGAATTGGCTCTCCATTCAGGTCCAATGCTCCAAAACTTGTGGGAACCATATGAGACATCCCCTTCTAAATTTTGTACAACTCCTCCTTTCTGTGCTTCCTCCTAGCTGCACTTGGCTTAGGATCACCTTTATAATTCTTTGACTTGGGCTGAGCCTGAGAAATTCTCTTAGGCCTTCCTACTTTCCCTGCTTCAACATCATAAACACTAGCCTAGCACTCTCCACCTGACTAACCACCACAAGAATACAAATCCAGACCACCAAAAGAAGATTTGAATTAGACCTTGTTGGCCTTCTTTCCCTTTCCTTTTTCATCATCTCCAACTTTTGCAGAAAAAGTTTCTTCACTTAGAAACTCTTCAAATCTTGGCCTCCTTGAACCACTATTCTTCCTCCTCCTGACCAAATCCACAGGAGCCTGACCATTACTAGGCTTGACAAATTTTCAATAAGGGAATTTGAAAAATCTTCCATCAAAATCCACCTTTACTTCAGATAAATCCCTGTTCAATTCCCAACAATCATTTGATTCATGGCCCTTCCTGCGACAGTAAGAGAAAACCCAAGAATCACTTCTACCAGCCCTCCTTTCAAAGTCCCTAGGCTGAGAAGGATCCTTATTGGCCTTCTGAGAATCCTGAGAAAAAATATGTAGCTGTTATGTCAGATTAGAAAACATTTCCCCCACAGAGCCCACCTCTTTAGCTTTTTCAGGAAACTTTTACTTTCCAGAATTATCCATCTTTTTTCTAGAATCCTCCACATCCCCTGTTAGAGCCTCACTAAACTTGCTAACATATTTAGTGTTAGATTCCTGGAAAGTGTCCAATGCCAATAACTTCAGATGCTCTTCAACAAACTCCTTGAACTCAGAAAGAGAAGTTAACTTTTGATTCCCATTGATAGCATATTCATCTTGTCCTTCTTATCCAACTCCTTCAAAACATCTATCCTAACCTCCCTAGCAAGAGCAGACCAAAAAATATCCCTGGAAGAGTCAGTGCTCTCCATCTCCTCCATGTCCACCAGATAATCCACCACTGGATCCACCTGAGCCAAAAAGTTTCTATAAGAATAGAAGTTATCCACACCTCCATAAAATTACCATTAACTTTAAATCATATTGAGATCCACCATAGCCTACCTGTATCCCCACCTATCAATCATCTGGAGACACAACTTCTTCCAGTATTTCCTTCTATAACCTTCTATAGTAGCGGCCTCCATTAACAAAGCCCTATCAACAATATATAATATGAATTGCTTCACCCTTTCCAAGTCAGAAGCCCCATCCACATTCTCAGAAACCTCAAATAGCTCCAAAAACAACTTCACATCCTCCCCCATAACCATTTTCTGCTTCCAAGACTTGATCCTGGAAGAGGTCCTAACAGAATCAAGAGGATTAAAATCCTCAGTAGAACCAGTTCCACAACTACCACCAATAGAGAAAGAGGGTCCAGAAGCCTTGAGTCCAACAGGTTCCAGAAATACAATTACCAATCAACAAAATCCAAAATCCCCAAAAAGTCCTCCAAAGAAGAGAGTCCAACAGTAACAGAGATCCTAGAAAGCTAGAAAATACTCACCTCACATTGGGTTCCAGAAATGTAGACAATCCTATAGTACTAGCTATATGCCTTGACCAAGGGGGTTGGAGAAAAACAAGAGAGAAAATCCCCTGTCCCTTTCAGAAATACCAGTGTGCCTAATTTGCTACAGAAAATTGAAGAATTTTAAAATACTTCTTCCAAACAAATTCTTGAATGCTTGAAAAGCCAAGACAGTAGCTAATATCAGACCATTGAGAACTAATGAACCAAAACCTGTAATTTAGAGAAAATCCACACCAGAAAACAGAGACACAGTGCACTTGTTGCACAGAAAACAGCAATAATACTTGATGCAGGTTGAAAAGCTACACCAGAGAAACCATTTTCCAAAGTTGAGTTAAATGAAGAGCTAATCTTGCAACCAACATAGCAAATTGTGGCTAAACAATGGTGAAAGCTGAGTAAGAAAAAGTGATATAATTAACAGATAGTTGTATCTAGGTTAGAGTTTCCCTAAACTGTCTTATTCAATATGTCACTTCAGCTCCTAACCAAACTTGCCCAATTCTACCTCTAAAATGCATAAAAACTATGCCCAAGTGCTTCCCCCACCTTCCAATTGCATGTGCGTACTGGCACAATGCAGGCACCCGCTTCTGAGCCAAAATCCCATTCACCTTAGAAAAGTCCAGTACAACTACTAAAACCTTTAAAACACAAAATGAAGCAATTAAAAGATTGAGAAATGAAATATAGGGCCAAATTATGTCTATCCAAATGATACTAAGCACTTAACCCTAAGACTTAAGGTTAGCCCAAAAAACAAAAAAAACAAAATTAAACAGCTATCTTTTAGAAATGAAAAATGAGAGAAAGACCCCTTTAAAATTAGAATATGAAAAATTTCAACAAGACATAAAATATAGAGAAAAACCAGGGCTATGCAATGGTAATAGCCACATACCAATAGTCCAAGTATTCAACCCATAAAATCATAATTTTTATTTATAAAATAATGTCATTTAAGACATTAACAAACAGTACTAAATAACACAACAAAGGCCCCTACCAAAGTTGGAAGACCACACCAGTTATTTTATGATAATTCAGCCAGTGGTAACAGCTGCACCCAATAATCTTGCTGATATTTAATGAAATTGTGCAAATATTGTTAAATTGCCTTTTTCACTATCTCATATTTCCCATAAGTCTGTGGATGCTATGATGTTAAAAAGATGGGCTTAATGTTCAGTTGCTCATACATTGCTTAAAGCAGCTTAGAGTTAAAAGTACTTTCCCTATCTGATACTATACCTTCAAGCAATCCATGTAATTTCCAGACATGCATCACCATTAAATCTGCAATACCCTATAATGTAACTTTGGTAGTGGTGGGGACAATGTGTGCCATCTTGGTGAAGCAGTCAACTACTGTGAGGATAGCATTCTTTTCTTGAGACTTGGGTAATTCCACTATAAGATCATAGAAGATCTCCTTTCATGGCTGCTTGAAAATTTTTAGTGGGGTCAGTAGTGTTGTTGTTGGACTAACCTTGTTCCTCTGGAAAGAGTCACATGCTTCTATATAGCACGGGATGTATGACTTCATGGACTTCCAGTAAAATTTAAGATTCACAAGCTCCATAGTCTTCAGCGGTCCCGGGTGTCCTTCCATTGGGAAATAATGCCTCAATTAGACCACATGCCTCCTGAGCTCATCATCATTTGGAATTACTATCCTCCAATTCCAATACAGCACCTCCTTCCAGGTGATACTCTTCCAATACTTTCCTTACCAATACCTCCTATGATAACAGCACTTTCAACAACTTCTGCACTCCTTCATCCTTTTACTGCCCCCTCCTTACCCATTCCATCAAATCATCATCTGCCAATTCCACCTTTTCTAGGATAACCCCCTCTTCAAGGTCCCCCTTCAATAACATTGCACCAACAGTACGTATCTGGCCTAGTGCTGGGCCCAAGTCAGGACATTGTGATAGTGCATCAGGTTTTCCACTTTTCATCCCTGGTTAGAATGTTACAACAAAATTAATGCTGCATAGATGTTCTGCACAGTGCACCTGATGGCAAGTCACTTTTTTATTGGTCAGAAAGGTTTCAAAGTTTCTATGATCCATGTATATAATAGCTTATAAAAAGTGAGGCCCTCCTTCTAAATAGTGGTGCCAGTTGCATACCTCTTCCACTAGCGTCAATAACTCTTTATCATATATATCATAGTTTAATTCAGCACCTAGCAGTGTTTGTAAAAAATAGGCTACTGGGTGTAAGACATTTTAAGCATTGTATTGGGATAGTACTGCACCTAGTACAAAATATTAGCAGTTGCATTCCAGAAAAAATGGCTATAATAAGTCACATATTGAAAGAATAGGGGCTGTCACAAATTATCTTTTCAGGTAGTAAAACACATCTTGTTGCCTACTTGTACAGATAAATTTGGCTTCCTTTTTTGTGAGGTCATGCATGTGGGATTAATTTTCAATAAAATGGCAGTAAAAATTTGCAAATCTTTGAAATGACTGGAGCTCCTTTACTGATGCTGGTGTTGGCTATTCTGTTACTGCCTTTACTTTCTCCTGGTCAATTTTCACCCTACTCTTTGAAATGATCATACCCAGGTAGGGGATTTCACTCACTGAGAAGATAAATCTCTCTGTTTTTAACCATACTTGGGCATCCCTCAAGTGCTGCAAACAATCCTTTACAAATATCTGGTGTTCTTCTATTGATCTGGGGTAGATCAGGATTTTTTCCAGGTATACTGCTCCATCTATTCCTATTCTATATCTAAAGATGCTTTTGGTGAAGTGTTGGAAAGTGGAAGGCACATTACATGGACCAAATGGAATTACCAACTATTCAAAATGATCAAATTTTGTGCAGAATGCCATTTTTATTCATCACCTTCTTTTATATGTATGTGGTGGTAAACTGCCCTAAGATCTGGAGATGTGAAAATCTCTGTACCTTGAAGACTGTAAATTAGCTCACTATAAAAGAAAGGGGATATCTGTTCTTTACTGTCAGTGCATCCAACCTTCTGAAATCCATGAAAGGTCTTAGTAAACCATCCTTGTCAGTATAGTCTAGTATATAAGTATGATATAATAGTATTATTTTATGGTCCTACTACTTATTGATAAATGATTTAGTGTTTAAACCTCAGGGGAAGACTATTAGAATAGTTATACTCAAATAAAACTCACAATACTTGGATTTAAATGTGTGCTAGTGGTGGAAAATAGAAGAATAAAATATAGTTATAGATTATATAAAGATAATATCAATTTATAAGGGCTTTATAATATATTTCTGAATGCTAATAATTGTATTGTAGTGGTTGTTTTAAATTGTAGTAATTGAATGATGATAATAAACCGTCAAAATCCCTCCTTACTTATACCCAAATCCACTGGAGTCCACAGACCTTCAATCCAGATGATGTCACTGCTATCCCCGGCAATTACAGCATTGTGAGGGCCCATCACCTCCCCATGGCGTCCACTTCAAGCAGGATCAACACCCAGACCTCCAGTAAGGACCCTCCATCACTATTAATAATAACACAGATCCATACCATAAATATAAAATCCAGATAAAAGCGGATACCATAAAGAAACAGGTAAAATAAATAATCAAAAAGAGATTTAATGAAACCAAAAGCATATAAAGGAAACAAAGAAACTGTCCAAGCCCCCAATAACATCCCCAAGCATCCACATTAACCCAGAAACATCCTTCCAACCCATAAATCCGTGAATAACCATCCAAGGAAGTAATTTTAGTTGTCCAAACTGGGTGTATGCGCCTGATATAGGTGTCTATGCTTCTGTAGGCGTTGTGAATCCACTGATTTCGTCCATATGACCTAAAATAAGCAGAAAAACAAAGGTTATAGGCTATTAAGGGGCTAAAACCCACTTATATACCTAAATATACATAATATACTGCATATTTCACTGAATATGAGATTTATGTATACATATAAGCTTATGTATGTCAATAATTACTTCATATAACTTAAGATAAGTATATTATGACTCCATTAACACCTTAATAAATATTATTAGGCCATGGATAAGCTATTTAAACTATTATAAGTTATATAATAGAATAATAATTATATATATATATAATAAAATAATATATATTATTATTTTAACCTTATTTTTAAGATATAAGCTTAATCTACTTAAGGTTATCTTATTTTAAGCATAAGAAATACTCAGTCCTACGGATATTTAGGCTGACACTCCCTCACCCCAAAAAAACAATAAAAATAATGTTAAGACATTTTAATTAAAACTAAGGAGTGAAATAATAAAATAAAAAAATAATTTTTATAATACATATACTGAATGATCAGTATTATTTAGATTTAAATTTTTTCAAGAGATTTTTAAGATCAGAGATTTCATTTTCTGGAATCCACTGGTCATATTCACTTGATTTATTTTTAAATCTTAATAGATACTCAACTCCCTTTTCTTTAGTAAGGTGTCTCTTTTTAAGTATCTTTTCAATTTCTGCCTTTTCCACTATTTCTTCAGGTTTCTGTTTATGCCTTCCTGATCTTCTTGGAAATAGAGCAGTATCATTAGAATGGTATGGTTTTATAAGAGAAATAGGAAATACTGGATGTTTTCTATCATATGGTGCATATAGAATAACCTCAACAGCATTATTACCAACCATCTTTTTAACTACAAATGGTCCAATGAATGGATCCTTCAATTTAACATTACCATTTAAATTGAAATGTAGCGTTGGAATAAGGACTTCATCACCCTCTTTGAACATTTGTTCTTTATGGGCTTTATCCCATCTTTTCTTTTCATACTCAAAAGCCTTATTTATACATTCTTGAGCATGTTTTCTGCATAATTCCTGCATCTGAAGAAAAGATTTAGTACCTGGATGAATATCCAATCTAGGTAACTTATTAAGAGTTTTAGCAGGGGTATTAGGTACATAACCCAACCATAACTCAAATGGCTTTTTTCCAGTGACAGAATTTACTGTACTATTATATGCAAATTCTAAACCTGGGATAAGGGTTACACAATCATGCGTGAATTTGTCATTGTCTTTAAAGTTAAGAACAAAAGCACAATATCTTCTTATATATCCTTAATGATTTTAACATCCTTAAAATTCATTAAAGATTCATTTGAGTCTATATTTAATATTGGATTGTAAAAGATGGACAAATCATCTTCCAACATACAGACTTCATTTTCATCACTATATGAGATATTACTGTCATAATCACTTGAATCATTACTCTTTTCTACTTCATTTTCAGATTCATGTTGATTTTCAACAATATTTATGTTTTCCTCACATTTGTGACCTTTTACCCAAGGTTTGTTACACTTATAACAAGTATTTGTTTCATACTTTTTAGGTACTACAGGTGCAGTAGGTTTTTTCTGCTTCTCCTGAAGTTTTTTTGAATTCTGAGTTTTTACAGGTTCAAAATTTTGTTTATAAGTGGAATACCTTGATTCATACTTATGGTTTAATAATATTTCATTGCAAATATTAATAAAGTCAGAATATTCATTAACATTTAATGTTCTAGCTACAACAATGTCTCTGACAGATATAGGTAATTTATATATTATCTTATCTTTCCATAAGTTAAAATCCATATGAGGCTCAATGGCTTTTAATACTTTGTTTAAATTCATTAAAAATACCATAGGTTTGTCACCATTCAACGGATTATACCTAGTCTTCTCATACAGTCTCTGCTGAGTAAGCCTGAATTTAGAACCTCCAAATTGTTTTTCAATAAGTTGTTTCCATTCAGCCCAAGAGTAGTCTCTACCCTCACTTAAGACAGCTTCAAACCATAATAAAGCAACATCCTTAAATAAAAAAATTAATTTTGATGTTATCTCTTCATCTGGTAACTTATATGAGAATTTCAAGTTGTCAATTCTTTGAATAAAATGTTGCCAATCAGAGCTGGCTTCCCCATCATAAGTTGGGTACTGATCTATCTTAGGCCAGTTCTTCTGATTAGATTTTATCTCACTAATCTTAGGTAAATTCAACAACTCATTCACTTTTGATAAATGGTCTTGTATTTTTTCCTGCACGAATTTGTGACTTACATTTTCAGATTTGACACTACCACCAGTTGGTTTTAATTGTGGTGGTATAGGGAAGGAATGAGATTCACTTTTGCCAATGAAAGGATTATTATTATATTGATTATACTTATGATTATCCTGGTTCATCAGTAGATTGGCAGTTTCAATCTCAACTTTAGTTAATCTTTGTAGCAACTCAGAGACACTTTGATTTGTCTGGGCAAAAGATAACTTTGATCTTGATTCAGTTTTTAATAAATGTGTTTCATATAATTTTTCTAACTCACAAAATTTGTTTGAAAGGTCATTATATTTATTACTCAATGAATCATATTTAAGAGTTAGAGACAAATGTTCTTTCTCTAATTCTTTGTTACGTGTTGCTAATTGAGAAATGTTTAATGTCAAGGATAAAATTGTATCACTAGTGAGCTTAACTGTCTGCTCCTCACAATCAGTCATTCTATTCCACAATGCTGAAACAATTCTATGGACAGTTGGATTATTGTTCAAATATTCCATGTCCTCCTTTCCAATTCTCTCACTCTACTGTGAACTTCTCATCTCACTAGTAGGTGGTTGCAACTGAGGATTAACTGTATTATCATTGTAAATAGTACTGTTATTGTGGACAAAAGACAAGTCAGGTGTATCTACTCTAAAACCTAAATTTCATAAATCCTCCTCTATTTTTTGTACAGATTTAACATCAATAGAATTACCTATATTGTAATTATCAGTATTATGTCCAATCTGAGAGGGTAAGTTACTTACCAAGGGATGGTTGCTAGTCCTGATTTTTGGCGCTTTTTTCCCTTGTAAGGGTGAGCTGAGGAAGTCAGATGAGGGGGTGGATCCCTGTTGCAACTGTGGCTTGTCCACTGTTGGTGAAACCAGTCCCATTTCCATTTGTCTACCAGGATTTTCTCCTGGGAGTGAGTGGACCCTCCTTGGTTATGGGGTTGCTGATTTGATTGACTGGGCTGGCCTCCCTTTAATTCTGCCATAGCCTGATTCATCTGCTGAAACCCTACCTTGAAATTGTTTTGCAACTGCTCTACTTCTTTGAACATGAGAGATTTTGATTCTTCCAACTTCAGAACCTGTTTGGCCAGGTGGGACAGTTGATCCTGAAGAGGAGGAGACGTCTTTTTTATAGTTATCTTTTTTAAGAGAGCGTCCTTTTCCTCTATACTCATGCTTTCTGGCTGGGGGTACTGTTGTCCCTCCATGGTGATGTCCTGGAAAGTTTTTGTTAGCTTTAGACCTGGTATTATAAGCAGGCTTTTCACTTACACTATCCTGGGGAGCACTCATATTGTTCAGAATGACAATATTTTACGTCTACAAAAGGAAAAAACTCTATGGAATTAGTAGACAAATAATATTAGCAATTATATTACTAATAAAAAAGCAATGGAGCTTACCCTGAATTTATATCTTTATTTATTTAAATAAAATGTAAGAAAAATTCAAAAAAATCTGTTAAAAATATAAAAATAAGTTTAACTAGACCTCTATAAGGGTGAATAATTAGCTTACCAAGCTTTAGCCAAATACCAATTTAATTGGGTGTTATATTGGTGTCCAAATACCAAGTGAAATTGGGTTTATATTGGGTACAGTTACTACTGTAAATATCTAATTTTTTAGGATAAAAAATTAGTACAATTATTTTAAGGGTTCTTTTCCGCAATCAATGAGTTATGATGACCCACTAATATGCAGAAGACCCAAATATTTGGTTAATTTTGAGCTGTACTAAGGTAAAAATCACGTCCCAAGGCTTATACTAAATAATAAGTAAAATATAAGGAAAGACCCCCGATTGTCAGTATAGTCTAGTATATAAGTATGATATAATAGTATTATTTTATGGTCCTACTACTTATTGATAAATTATTTAGTGTTTAAACCTCAGGGGAAGACTATTAGAATAGTTATACTCAAATAAAACTCACAATACCTGGATTTAAATGCGTGCTAGTGGTGGAAAATAGAAGAATAAAATATAGTTATAGCTTATATAAAGATAATATCAATTTATAAGGGCTTTATAATATATTTCTGAATGCTAATAATTGTATTGTAGTGGTTGTTTTAAATTGTAGTAATTGAATGATGATAATAAACCGTCAAAATCCCTCCTTACTTATACCCAAATCCACTGGAGTGCACAGACCTTCAATCCAGATGATGTCACTGCTATCCCCGACAATTACAGCACTGTGAGGGCCCATCACCTCCCCATGGCGTCCACTTCAAGAAGTTTCAACATCCAGACCTCCAGTAAGGACCCTCCATCACTATTAATAATAACACAGATCCATACCATAAATAGAAAATCCAGATAAAAGCGGATACCATAAAGAAACAGGTAAAATAAATAATCAAAAAGAGATTTAATGAAACTAAAAGCATATAAAAGAAACAAATAAACTTTCCAAGCCCCCAATAACATCCCCAAGCATCCACATTAACCCAGAAACATCCTTCCAACCCATAAATCCGTGAATAACCATCCAAGGAAGTAATTTTAGTTGTCCAAACTGGGTGTATGCGCCTGATATAGGTGTCTATGCTTCTGTAGGCGTTGTGAATCCACTGATTTCGTCCATATGACCTAAAATAAGCAGAAAAACAAAGGTTATAGGCTATTAAGGGGCTAAAACCCACTTATATACCTAAATATACATAATATACTGCATATTTCACTGAATATGAGATTTATGTATACATATAAGCTTATGTATGTCAATAATTACTTCATATCACTTAAGATAAGTATATTATGACTCCATTAACACCTTAATAAATATTATTAGGCCATGGATAAGCTATTTAAACTATTATAAGTTATATAATAGAATAATAATTATATATATATATAATAAAATAATATATATTATTATTTTAACCTTATTTTTAAGATATAAGCTTAATCTACTTAAGGTTATCTTATTTTAAGCATAAGAAATACTCAGTCCTAAGGATATTTAGGCTGACAATCCTTTTTTCCTGAAAAGATCACAGGGGCTGTCCAAGGAGATTATTATTCTTTACGAAACTATTCTTCAAGTTTTAATCAATCATATCTTTTAGCGTTGCTGACTCCAATATTGTCATTGGGATTATGTGGCTAAATTGAGGAGTTGAACCTGGAATCAAATCAATGGAAAATTTTTATGGTCAATGGGGTGGCAGTATTTTGACTCCTATATCTTCAAACAGCGGTAAGAACTCACAATAGGCTTCAGAGATCATTTCCTTGAGGATTTTTGTTGGCTTTGAGGACTGGACCTTAGCTGAAATCTTGGTGGATATGATGCATGCTGTTGCATTTCATTCCAGTTCTTCCTCTTCCTCCAGCGCTCCCTCCAAGTGCTTAAAATTAGAAACAAGAGAAAGTGTCAGTTCTTGCAGAAATTCTACTGATGATAATAGAACACCAGAAGACTTCCCAGGAGGGGATAGGGAGAAAATGCTTTCCCTATGCCATCCACCTTTCCATCTTCTGCCTTATCCTCCTTTTAGCACCTTTCATCTCTTCTTTGGTCTAATATAGCACTCCCCATTTGTTCTCCATCCCCAGCCTGCTTCTTATAATCAAGAGAAAGCATCAGTTATGGTGGCAAGTCAAATGATGATAAAAAAAATTAAAGGACCTACCAGGATGGGCCCTTGACCCCTGAAGGGGCTGGGGGCCAATAATTTAGCACCAGAATTTTCTTTACTTCCCATACAAACCTTCTTTTCCTTCCAGTCAATGGCTGGGTTGTATTGGTCCAGCCATGTCAAACCCAGTACCATGTCTTACTGGTACCTCAGGTTTGTATCATATGCCTTACATTGAGACACCCTTCAATCATACCAGAATCTGCAAAAACACTTCTCTTTTATTTCTCCTCCCCTACTTGGGAATCCATCAACCAAAATTAGAGGCATAGGATGGTCCAATTTTTCTTTTATTATTTTATTTCTCTGTAAAAACTTGTTAGAAATAAAACAGTCTGTGGCCTCAATTTCCAGTAGGGCTCATACCTTTGTTGCAGCCTCAAGGGTCATTGAAGGCAAGTTTAGTATAATACATATGTCATTTACTTCAAGAAGATTACACACTGATACTTTCTCTACTAAATTCACCTTATTATTTCCCTCTAATCTTCTCAATGAGAGCACAACCTTCACTCCTGAGTGTTGTCTTTTACCTGCAACTTACCTGCACTATCTTCCACCTCACTAACCCTGATTTTACCCCTACACTCCCTTGATGAATGACAACCACTCCCACATCAGAGGCAAAACCCTCTGCTTGTACACCTCTGTTATTCATCATCAAATAGCCTCCTACTCTCACTAGCACTGCCCGCATTGAATGAATCAATGTCCATAGCGTTTGGGTCCCTGACACTGGCCCTGCTTGAAAAGGCATGGTTGTGCCACTGACAAGCACCACACCAGACATCCATTTTCTGATGTGTAAATTTGTTATCAATTTGGATGGCCAGTTCCATGAGCGCTTGGAGGGAGGTTAGAAAAAGTTTACTGAATAGGATGTTCCTTATTTTTTGCAGGAGAACATTTCTAAAGAAAAACATGAGTGCTCCTTCTCCCCATGTTGTAACATAGCAGGCATGGCCCCAGAATTTGGACACATACTTGGAAACAGGGTGTTTCTTTTGTGACTTGTTGAGAGAATACTCTGAGGTTGTGGCAATATTGGGATCACCAAACACTAATTCAAATTCTGCCATGAACTGGAAGAAATCTGTTTCCAACTTGCCATTTGCAAAGAGTTCCTTTGTATATGGCCTCACCCAGCATGCCACCTAATCTGGGAGGTATGAGATTTCAAACCAAATTTTCGATAACTCATCTGAAAAAAATGACTTTTGAGAATGACATCATGGTTTACCTGTGATGGGTACTGATCTGCCTGGTGGCCTTACTTTCTATTGAAGATTTCTGGTACTGCAATCTTTAGGCCTTTAACAAGTGGCTCTGAGGCAGTCTAATGATTAGTATGGCACTTAGAAATATTTTTTAGATGGATTAAGGATAGTTACTATAGAGATTTGAAAGGCCAATCTGATTTTATCTTATCTTTATTATTTTTAAAAATGGATGATTTTATTACATAAATGTAATAATTATACAAGTCAAGATGAAACAATTATTTAAATGAAAAAAGATGCAGGTATAGGGTTAAAATTGTATTAAAATGAGAGTAAATAGTCTCAAGAACCTTCAGTAATTTAATGGGAATTTTTGATACTTTTCTTATATTTTTAATAATTTTATAAAGTATTTTTAATTATTTCTAATTTTTCACAGTTTACTTAACTTTGATAATTTTTAATTCAATAAACAGGGCCTTTCAAGCTAAGAGAATTGGTCAGCATTATAAATGAGAAGTTTCTCTATCATCTGTTATTTTTTTAAATCTTTTATTAAGGTTTTAAGGCTTTATTTGAGTCTGGAAGTCTGTACAAGCTCCATACAAACTCCAGGATGCTCCAGCAGGAAAATTAGTGCACATGACTTAGCTATGCATATAAAGCCTTTAGACTCGAAATTAGAAAAAGAGGGAACAACAAACAATAACAAACACCACCATAATTTTACATAACATTCTAAAATTTGTAATACCCTTATAAAATAATACTTTTTATATAACACTTCAAAATATTACCCGAAAACTCTTTAAAATATACTTATAGGGTATCATTAAAGAGGTATTAACTTCAGGTATTCATTTATAAAATCTTTTCACAAAAATATAAACTTAATAAAAAAATTATATTCAATCATTTAAATAAATTTTCTAAGTACAACTTTATTGTTGTAGTTCTTCATCTAATATTTAAGAACACTGATTTTACATCTCTAAACTATTATTTTCCATTGTTGAACTGGTCATTTTATATCAAGTAGACACTATAGCTTAGTTAATTTTAAACTCATTGTTTAACTTAAAGGAACAGGGTTTTCTTTGGTTTATCCAAATCCCTGGGATTCTGTTTACAACAAGGCAACTGTAAGAGTCTTTCTACATTGGTTGTTCCCAACATGAGGTTCCAATTATCTAGCTTACATACAATCTTGGCTCATAGACTTGCTTAGCCTGCAAGAGGCTTATTCTTGGTAAAAAATTTTTATGGTTGAACTTTTGTCTTTGGGATGTCTTCTGCTATTGGATCTAGTATTTTGGCTGCTGGTGCACCTGTTTGCGCATCAGTAAGGATTGTATCTTGGGATGGGTAAAATTTTTCTGGTGATGATTGAGATAGATTTTTCTGTAGGTATAAAACTGATTCTGGCTTGTATGGAGCTTTACCTTTGGATATGATGAAGCAGATTAGGTTTTTTATGGGTAACAGAGAGGTGGAAAAAGAGTTTATTAAGATGGATGGGTAAGAATCTCAGGATTGGGAGAATCATAAGGTGGAGATGATTATTAGACAGTCCAAGCTCTATTCATTTGAGAGTCTCAAGGATATTTCTAGGAGATGGGAATCTAAAGGTGGTGTCAAATCTCTTAGTCAGTATTATCAGTTTATGGTCATATTTCTGGTGGTTTTTGAATATCTTTTGTATTGTGATAATATATATCATGAAGATGAGGCAAGTTATGTGCTTTGGAAGTCTATGGGGGATAAGTTTAAAGAGGTTGTTTGGGAATTTCTCTTAAAAGCTAATTTAATGAAGACTAGTTGAACTGGATAAATTAGTATTTCATCTATTGAGTTTTGAATGAAGGTTTTTTTTGATTATCTATATTCCCTGACTGATGTTGAATTAGACCCTGAATGAGATGCTTTGGAGACTCAAGAGGTAAAGGATTTGGTGCAGGAGATATTGTTACTGTTGAAATTATGTATACAGCTATTCCTAAAGATGTTGACTAACCTGAAGATACTGTTTGGAAAAAGTTCTCTTGGGAAAAAAGAGGTTTCTGAAGTTGAAGATATTTCTTTCACTAATGAAGAATTTTTAGATTTTAAGGAAGATATTGTTCTGAATGATTTGGAGAAATATTCAGAGGGAAATTTCTCATTGGCTTTACCATTGGAAGCAGAAACTAACTTCATTGAAGAAGTAGATTATAATAAGGAATTTGGTGTATATATGGAGGATTATGTTTAATCTGAGGAAGAGATTGTAAAGTTGGATATAATTTTTCCTGCACTAATAGAGGGTGCAGAGGTGGTCAAAGATGGGGTGAATAGCTTGAATTCACCTATAATTTGTCAGCCTATATACCCCTAAGACTGAGTATTTCTTATACTTAAAATAAGATAACCTTAAGTACATTAAGCTTATATCTTAAAAATAAGTTTAAAATAATAATGTATATGATTATATTACATATATATATAATTATCACTCTATTATATAGATTATAGTAGTTTAAATAGCTTATCCATAGCCTAATAATACTTATTAAGGTGTTAATGGAGTCATAATATACTTATCTTAAGTGATATTAAGTAATTATTGACATATATAAGCTTATATGTATACATAAATCTCATATTCAGTGAAATATGCAGTATATTATGTATATTTAGGTATATAAGTGGGTTTTATCCTCTTAATAGCCTATAAAATTTGTTTTTCTACTTATTTTAGGTCATATGGACGTATCCAGTGGACTCACAATGCCTACAGAAGCATAAACATCTATTTCAGGCGCATACACTCAGTCTGGACAACTTAATCTGCTTCCTTGGATGGATATTCACGGATTTATGGGTTGGGA
This sequence comes from Hemileia vastatrix, assembly GCA_030280995.1. Classification (NCBI taxonomy): domain Eukaryota; kingdom Fungi; phylum Basidiomycota; class Pucciniomycetes; order Pucciniales; family Zaghouaniaceae; genus Hemileia; species Hemileia vastatrix. The sequence goes on along the minus strand of JASXTE010000008.1, from coordinate 11,218,094 downwards.
GGTCATTTCTGGGTTAATATAGATGCTTGGGGATGTTATTGGGGGCTTGGAAATTTCATTTGTTTCTTTATATGCTTTGGGTTTTTTTATATTCTCTTTGGATGAGTTATTTTACCTCTTTCTTTATGGTATCCACTTTTATCTTGATTTTCTATTTACGGTATGGGTCTGTGTTATCATTAATTGTGATGGAGGGTCCTTACTGGAGGTCTGGGTGTTGAATCTGCTTAAAGTAGACGCCATGGGGAGGTGATGAGCCCTCAAGGTGCTGTAATTTCCGGGGATAGAAGTGACATCATCTGGAATGAAGATCTGTGCACTCCAGTGGATTTTGGTATAAGTAAGGGAGGATTTTGACGGTTATTAGAAATCATTTACTTACTAAAATTCAAACAAACATTACAACACAATTATTAGCATTTATAAATATATTATAAAGCCATTATAAATTGATATTATCTTTATATAAGCTATAACTATATTATATTCATCTATTTTCCACCACTAGCACCCATTTAAACCCAAGTATTGTGAGTTTTATTTGAGTATCACTATTTTATTAGTCTTCCCCTGAGGTTTAATCACTAAATTATTTATAAATAAGTAGTAGGACCATAAATAAATACTATTATATAATACTTAAATACTATATACACTGATGATTGGGGGTCTTTCCTTAGTTTTTACTTATTATTTAGTATAAGCCTTGGGACGTGATTTTTACTTTAGTATAGCTCAAAACAAACCAAATATTTGGGTCTTCTGCATATTAGTGGGTCATCATAACTCAGTGATTACGGAAAAGAACCCTTATAATAATTGTACTAATTTTTTATAATAAAAATTAGGTATTTACAGTAGTAACTGTACCCAATATAAACCCAATTTCACCTGGTATTTGGTCACCAATATAACACCCAATAAAATTGGTATTTGGTTAAATCTTGGTAATATAATTATTCACCTTTATAAAGATGTAGTTAAACTTATTATTTTATTTTTAACAGATTTTTTCAAATTTTTATTACATTTTATTTAAATAAATAAAGATTTAAATTCAGGGTAAGCTCCAGTGCTTTTTATTAGTAATAACATTGCTAATACTTTTAATCTACTAATTCCAATAGGTTTTCCTTTCTGTAGACGTAATATATTGTTAATTTTATCAATATGAGTGCTCCCCAGGATAATGTAAGTGAACAGCCTGCTTATAATACCAGGTCTAAAGCTAACAAAAACATTGCTCCAGGACATAACCATGGAGGGTCAGTCATACCCCTAGGCAGAACAAATGAGCATAGAGAATAAGGACGCCCTCTAAAAAAGAATACTATAAAAAAGACGTCTCCTCCTCTTCAGGATCAACTATCCCATCTGGCAAAACAGGTATTAAAGTTGGAGGAATCAAAGTCCCTCATGCTTAAGGAAGTAGAGCAATTACAAAACAATTGCAAGGTAGGATTTCAGCAGATGAAGCAATCATTGGAAGATCTAAAGGGAGGCCAGACAAGTCAGAAACCCCTACCCCAGGAGGGTCACATCACTCCAAGGAGAAAATCCTGGTAGACAAATGGAAGTGGGATTGGTTCCATCAACAATGGGCCAGTCAAAACTGCAACAAGAATCCTCCTCCTCCTCAGACTTCCTCAGTTCACCCCTACAAGGGAAAACAAAGGCGCCAAAAATCAGGGCTCACACAAATCCGGTGGTAAGTAGATTAGCCTCTCAGATTGAACACAATACTGATAATTACAATGTAGGTAATATTATTGATGTCAAATCTGTGCAGAAAATAGAGGAGGACTTAAGAAAAATAGGTTTTAATGTAGATAAACCTGACTTGTCTTTTTTCAATAACAACAGTAGTATTTATAATACAGTTAATCGTCAGTTTCCACCACTTACTAGTGAGATGAGAAGTTCACAAGAGAGTGAAAGAATTGAGAAGAAAGACGTGGAGTATTTTAACAATAATGCAACTTTCCATAGAATTGTTTCAGCATTGTGGAATAGAATGACTGATTGTAAGCAACAGACAGTTAAGCTCACAAGTGATACAATTTCATCCTTAACATTAAATATTTCTCAACTGGAAACACGTAATAAAGAATTAGAGAATGAACATTTGTCTCTAACTCTTAAATATGATTCATTGAGTAGTAAATATAATGAACTTTCAAACAAATTCTGTGAGTTAGAAAAATTTTATGAAACACATTTATTGAAAACTGAATCAAGAACTAAGTTATCTTTTGCACAGACAAATCAAAGTGTCTCTGAGCTACTACAAAGATTAACTAAAGTTGAGATTGAAACTGCCAATCTATTAATGAACCAGGATTATCATAAGTATACTCAATATAATAATAATCCTTTCATTGGCAAAAATGAATCTCATTCCTTCCCTATACCACCACAACTAAAACCATCTGGTGGTAGCGTCAAATCTGAAAATGTAAGTCACAAATCCGTACAGGAGGAAATACAAGACCATTTATCAAGAGTAAATGCGTTGTTGAATTTACCTAAGATTAGTGAAATAAAATCCAATCAGAAGAACTGGCATAAGATAGATCAGTACCCAACTTATGATGGGGAAGCCAGCTCTGATTGGCAACATTTTATCCAAAGAATTTACAACTTAAAATTCTCATATAAGTTACCAGATGAAGAAATAACATCAAAATTGAACTCTTTATTTAAGGATGTTGCTTTATTATGGTTTGAAGCTGTTTTGAATGAGGGTAAAGATTACTCTTGGGCTGAATAAAAACAACTAATTGAAAAACAATTTGGAGGTTCTAAATTCAGGCTTACTCAGCAGAGACTTTATGAGAAAACTAGGTATAATCTGTTGAATGGTGACAAACCTATGGTATTTTTAAATGAACTTAAATAAAATATTAAAAGCCATTGAGCCTCACATAGATTTTAACTTATGGATAGATAAGATAATATATAAATTACCTATATCTGTCAGAGACATTGTTGTAGCTAGAACAATTAATGTTACTGTATATTCTGACTTTATTAATATTTTCAATGAAATATTATTAAACCATAAGTATGAAGCAAGGTATTCCACTTATAAACAAAAAAATGAACCTGTGAAAAATCAGAATTCAAAAACACTTCAGGAAAAGCAGAAAAAACCTACTGCACCTGTAGTACCAAAAAATTATGAGACAAATACATGTTATAAGTGTAACAAACCTTGGGTAAAAGGTCACAAATGTGAGAAGAATATAAATATTTTTGAAAATCAACATGAATCTGAAATTGAAACAGAGAAAAGTAAAGATTCAAGTGATTATGACAGTAATATCTCATATAGTGATGAAAATGAAGTCTGTATGTTGGAAGATGATTTGTCCATCTTTGAAAATACAATATTTAATATGGACTCAAATGAATCTTTAATGAATTTTGAGGATGCTGAAATAATTAAAGATATACAAGCTGATAACTTTAGAATGACACCTAACACAGTTCCAGCTATCATTTCTAGTGAAAATGTTAATATAGTATTCGACACAGGAGCTGCTGGTTCTGTTGTTTCTACTAATACATTACAGAAAATTGATAGTGAATATAAGTCTAAGCTTGAACCCCTTCAAAGTAAAAATTGGAGAGGTTTTGGATAAGTACTACACCCCATTGGTAGATAAAAAGCTGCTGTTTTCTTTAAACATCAGCATGGTTATGTTAGAGTAACTTGTGACTTTGTAGTAATGAACAATACTAATTGTAGTAACTGTTTTATCATTGGAAATGACATTCTGAATAAAATAGGTGTTAAATTAGACCCTGATAATAATAATTTTACAATTTTCATGAATGGTAAAAGAAAATTAAAAATAAATTCTTTTAACACAGTCTTACACATTGAGTCAGTAACAAATATTCTGTGCAAAGGAAGAGAATCCAATGAGATGGAATTTCTGGAAAAAGAAATTTCAAAAGCATCATTTGGCACTCAGATAAGTAAAGCTGAGAAAAATAATATTTTGGACTTAATTAAAGCATTTCCAATGGCTTTTGCACATGGTACAAATGAACTTGGCCTTGTAAAAGATCATGAAATGAAGATTAGTTTAACCTGTGATATGGATATTATTCCTGCTTGTCTTAAAAAGAAACCATACCCTGCTTCACCAATGAAGAGTAAAGACATAGAGGATAATATTAAGATGTTATTAAAAATGAACATTCTTGAAAAGGTTTAAACTACACCAAAATATTGTGTAATATCACCAGTGCTAATTTCTTATGAACAAGATAAAGCAAGACTGTGCAGTGATTATAGAGCATTAAATACATTTACAGTAGATGATATTTATCCCTTTCCAAGAATTGCCTCTATACATGCTACCCTCAAAGGTGCTAAGTATGTAAGTTGCTTAGATGGAAATAAAGGGTACCATCAAATTCCTGTTGAAAAGAATTCACAGAACGTTTTGTTGATAACAACACACATGGGAATTTATAAATATGTCAGGATGCCATTTGGACCAAAAAATTCTCCATCAGTATTTCAGAAGTTAATGGATATAACATTCCATAATGAAATGATTGAGGGATGGTTAATGGTATACATTGATGACATCATAGTGTTCTCTAAGACTTATGATGAACACTTAATCCATTTAAAGAATGTATCTCAAAAAATGGATGAAATAAAAATGACCCTTGCATTGAAAAAATGTAAATTTGGGTTTGAATCTTTAAAAGTGCTGGGTCATATTGTATCTGGCTTACAAATATGTGTAGACCAAAGTAAAGTGGCTGCAATAAAGAATAATGGCATTCCTCAAAATTTAAAGGATTTACAATCTTTTCTTGGTATGTGTGGTTATTATAGACAATATATAAAAAACTACCAATTAATTGCTGTACCATTGACCACACTGATAAAGAAATCAGAAGCTTTCATTTGGAATAATGAAAGACAACAGGCTTTTGATAAGTTGAAAAATGTTTAATGACAGCTCCTATCTTGGGATTACCAGATTTCCAATTGCCTTTTGTATTATATACAGATGCAAATTTTACTGGTCTGGGTGCTGCTTTGCATCAAAAACAACTTATTGAAGGAAAAATGTCAGAATTAGTAATTTGCTATATTTCACATACTCTAAGAAGTAGTGAATTGAAATATGGTGCTACTCAACTTGAATTTTTGGCAGTAGTATGGGCTCTTGAGAAGCTACATTATTACCTTGAAGACCAAAAATTTGAGTTAATAACTGACTTTATTTCAGTTAAGTCACTCTTAAACATGAAAACTCCTAATAGAAATATGTTTAGATGGCAATTAGCTGTACAAGAATACAGAGGACGGATGAGTATTTCACATAAAGCAGGAACCTTACACTATAATGTAGATCTGTTATCTAGAGTACCTCTGCCTAATAATGATGATAATTCTGCTTATGTTCCTGAAACAGAAATTATTAAAATTTATGGCATTTATATTGTAGATCTTGAGGATGAATTTATGCAATCAATTCTTGATATGTATGCTTCAGATCCTGACTTGAGTAAACTCACTACAATATTAAGTGATCCATCTAATGCTTCAATGAATGTTTTAATAAAAACATTACCAAATAAGTATAAAGAGGCATTAGAAAATGGAAAATTTTCCATTGAAGATGGTTTAATATATTACAGAAAAAAATTAAGTAATGTAATTGTAATTTCCCCTTCAATGAAGGAGTTAATGTTAAGTATATGTCATGATGATATATTAGCAGGTCATTTTGACTACCATAAAACATTAACCAGAGTAAAAAACACAGCTTGGTGGGTTAACATGTCTGAGGATGTTCAAAAATATGTTGAGACATGTGATTCTTGTAAAAAATCTAAAAGATTAACTTGCAAAAGATCTGGTTTATTACAACAAATTGAGCAACCAAAAGCTCCATGGGAAATAATTAACATGGACTTTGTAACAGGTTTGCCAATAGCAGGGCATAAGAGTTATAAATCCTGCTGGGTAATTGTAGATAGATTTACAAAGATGTGTAAATTTATTCCTACCCAAAAAGAGGTTTCTGCAAAAGACTTAGCTTTTTTATGGTGGACACAAATGTTAAATATAGCAGGTTTCCCCAAAGCAATAGTTTCTGACTGAGATCCTAAATTTACTTCTGAGTTCTGGAAATCACTTATCAATGTCTCAGGGTGTCAATTAAAACTTTCTACAGCACACCATCCACGAACTTATGGACTAGCAGAAAGAATGATACAAACTTTAGAAGATATGATAGGAAGATATTGTGCTTTTGGTCTTAACTTTAAAGACAATGACGAATTCACGCATGATTGTGTAACCCTTATCCCAGGTTTAGAAATCGCATACAAAAGTACAGTACATTCTGTCACTGGCAAAAAGCCATTTGAGTTATGGTTGGGTTATGTACCTAATACCGCTGCTAAAACTCTTAATAAATTACCTAGATTGGATATCCATCCAGGTACAAAATCTTTTCTTCAGATGCAAGAATTATGCAGAAAACATGCTCAAGAATGTATAAATAAGGCATTTGAGTATGAGAAGAAAAGATGGGATAAAGCCCATAAAGAACAAATGTTCAAAGAGGGTGATGAAGTCCTTATTTCTACACTACATTTTAATTTAAATGGTAATGTTAAATTGAAGGATCTATTCATTGGACCATTTGTAGTTAAAAAGATGGTTGGTAACAATGCTGTTGAGGTTATTCTGTATGCACCTTATGATATAAAACATCCAGTATTTCCTATTTATCATATAAAACCATACAATTTTAATGATACTGTTCTATTTCCAAGAAGATCAGCAAGGAATAAACAGCAACCTGGAGAAATAGTGGAAAAGGCAGAAATTGAAAAGATACTTGAAAAGAGACACCTTACTAAAGAAAAGGGAGTTGAGTATCTATTAAGATTTAAAAATAAATCAAGTGAATATGACCAGTGGATTCCAGAAAATGAAATCTCTGATCTTAAAAATCTCTTGAAAAAATTTAAATCAAAATAATACTGTTTATTCAGTATATGTATTATAGAAATTTAAAAATTTTTCTATTCACTCCTTACTTTTAATTAAAATGTCTTAACATTTTTTGATTGTTTTTTTTGGGTGAGGGAGTGTCAGCCTAGATATCCCTAGGACTGAGTATTTCTTATACTTAAAATAAGATAACCTTAGATACATTAAGCTTATATCTTAAAAATAAGGTTAAAATAATAATATATATGATTATATTACATATATATATAATTATCACTCTATTATATAAATTATATTAGTTTAAATAGCTTATCCATAGCCTAATAATACTTATTAAGGTGTTAATGGAGTCATAATATACTTATCTTAAGTGATATTAAGTAATTATTGACATATATAAGCTTATATGTATACATAAATCTCATATTCAGTGAAATATGCAGTATATTATGTATATTTAGGTATATAAGTGGGTTTTATCCTCTTAATAGCCTATAAACTTTGTTTTTCTGCTTATTTTAGGTCATATGGATGTATCCAGTAGACTCACAACGCCTAAAGAAGCATAAACATCTATTTCAGGCACATACACTCAGTCTGGACAACTTAATCTGCTTCCTTGGATGGATATTCACGGATTTACGGGTTAATATGGATGCTTGGGGATGTTATTGGGGGCTTGGAAATTTCATTTGTTTCCTTTATATGCTTTGGATTTCATTATATTCTCTTTGGATGAGTTATTTTACCTGTTTCTTTATGGTATCCGCTTTTATCTGGATATTCTATTTATGGTATGGGTCTGTGTTATCATTAATTGTGATGGAGGGTCCTTACTGGAGGTCTGGGTGTTGAATCTGCTTGAATTGGACGCCATGGGGAGGTGATGGGCCCTCAAAGTGCTGTAATTTCTGGGGATAGCGGTGAAATCATCTGGATTGAGGGTCTGTGCACTCCAGTAGATTTTGGTATAATTAAGGGAAGATTTTGATGGTTATCAGACATCATTCACTTACTAAAATTCAAACAAACATTAAAACACAATTATTAGCATTTATGAATATATTACAAAGCCATTATAAATTGATATTATCTTTATATAAGATATAACTATATTATATTCATCTATTTTCCACCACTAGCACGCAATTAAACCCAAGGATTGTGAGTTTTATTTGGGTATAACTATTTTATTAGTCTTCCCCTGAGGTTTAATCACTAAATCATTTATCAATAAGTAGTAGGACCATAAATAAATACTAGATACACTGACATAATTTAAGAAAAGGTGTGTTATTTTTTTTGTCCTTTGGTAGGACGAATTCTGGAGTCTGGTTTTTGTGGAGTTAGGAATTGGTGGAAGTTCCCTTGGGGAAATTATATGGGTTTCTACCAGGGGTATCAAAAATTTTATTCCTTTAAAATGTGGATAAAATACATTAAAAATTTTCTGGATTCTTTTATTGTTAATTTGATTCATTTTGGATTATTTTATTTCCTTCAAGAATGTTATAGAGACCCCCATTTTTTGGGGTAGGTCAGGATGATTTCTATAATTTTTTTATCCCTCCTAAAAAGAGATTTCAGATTACAATAGTTCAACTCCCTTGGAGATAATTTAAGTGGATTCTCAATTATTTTCTGTTGATATTTCTTTGGAGTGTCATTATGTGATGGATTTTTCTATATGTTTATTATCATTAAAAAAATTTTCTATAAATTTTTAAAATGGTTCAAAGAGAGAAAGTGGGTTATATTGTTTTGGATAAAATTTGAAATGGAAATTTGGAAAATATTGATGATATTTATGGTGGAAAATTTTATGGCCTCCTGCAAGAGGATAAACTGCAATTAACTCATCAAAATCAACAAAAAAATCTTAGTATAATTAATTCACACAAAAATAATATTTAATATAATTCAATTTATGTCCTCCAGAGAGAGGCTAAACTTCCTACTTTATTTACTTGGGACTCTGTGGTTGAAAATGGTAGTTATGGTGATGGAAGGTTAGAAGAAGGAATAGGTGAAAAAATGTTCAAATTAATAATAAAAATTATGCTTCAACTTATTTTGTTTCTGATTCTGATGATGAAGAAAGTTCTAATCACAAATTAATTAATGGGGTTTCTAGAAGATATCTTATTCCTCAAGTCAAAGTGGATGTCAATCTAGCAAAATATAAAAAGGTAGCCAATAAGGTCAGACCAATCAATGAACTGCTGCAAGCTGAATTGACCCCACCTTTGAAGAGGCCAATCTTATCAAGAGATGCATACAACTGTCCTTTAGAGAAGAATCCACCTGAATTTTTTGAAACATCAAGAATCAATTTTGAGAGACTGGGTGTTGTAAATTATCAACCCGAAGATTGGTTATCAGGTGAATAGAAGAAGTTGTTGGATTTTATGGTAAAAATAAAGAAGGGAATTACTTTTTTGGAAGAGAGGGGTGTGTTGAAGCATTTTTTATGGGGAGACTTATAAGATTTTTGTTGTCTGTCATAAACCATGGCAACAAAAACCAATTCTGTTTCCTGAAGCCTTAAAGGACAATTATATTAAAGTAATTAGAGAGCTAAGTTTAAATGGAGCATATGAGAAATCCTAATCAAGTTACTCAAGTTCAGTATTCTGTGTCAAGAAACCTAATGGCAAGCTCAGGGTATTTCATGATCTTAGGTAATTAAATAGGGTTACAATAAAAGTTACTGGCATACCACCTAGTTCTGAGGAGTTTGTGGGAGCTTTTTCTGGAATAATGTGTTATGGTTAGGGTGTAATTATAGGGGGATATAATGAGAGGGAATTAATTCCAGATTCTAGGCCTCTCACTACTTTTGATAATCTACTTGGAAAATTACAATTAACCAGATTACCTCAAGTTGCAAAAAAATTCAGTTTCTGTTCATCAAGCTCAGATGGCTTGAATTCTTCAAGATGAAGCTCCTCAATATGAAGGTATATTTATTTATGATGGAGGATTTAAAGAAACCTCAACAGATTAAGGTAATGAAGTGTTGAAGAAGAATCCTGGGATATGAAAATTCATTTGGGAATATTTTGTTGTTCTGGAGAGGATTTTGTTTAGGATTAAAGATGCCAGATTAACTATTTCAGGTTGCAAAGTTTCTTTTTGTGTACCAGCTTTAGAAATTCTAGGTCATGTGCTATGTAAAGAGGGTAGGATTATGTCAAAGAAGAAGGTTAACAAAATTAAGTCCTGGCCAAGACCCAAGAATACAACCAAAGTTAGAGGGCTCTTAGGCATTTTTTTCATTTCAGAGTGTTTATCAAGGACATTTCTTCATTGGAAGCTCCTTTGAGACAGTTTACTAGGAAGGATGCAGATTGGTAGTAGGATGAATAATGTGAACAGACATTTGTGAAGTTGATGAAGGTTGTTGGAAAGGATATTGTCTTGCATAAGTAAAATTATGGAAAAGATGCAGGCATAATTTATTTAGCAGTTTACTCAAGCCAGATTGCTGCTGGGGTGGTCTTGTCAGAGAAGGATAAGTCTGGTTATATTAGACCACTTAGGTATAAATCTGTTGTTCTCACTGAGGTAGAATCAAGATATTCTCAGCCTAATTTAGAACTTTGAGGAGTGGAAAAAATTCAGAAAAAACTTTAAAATGTTTTATGGGCTCAAAAATTTAAACTTCAAGTGGACACAAAACCTTTAACCCAATTGATTAATTCCCCAAGCTTACCAAATGCACCCATGACCAGATGGCTAGTTTTTATTCAACATTTTTCTTTTGATTTAGCTTATAAGCCTCGAAAAACTTTCACTATGCTAGATTGATTGTCAAGAAGACCTCCTACTAAAGAAGATTCTGTATCAGAAGAATTAAACAAAGATATACCTTTTATCAAGGCCATCACAAAAGGTGCTGAAGATTTCCATTAACTTCCCCATGAGGTTAAACTGGCTGGATCTATATGTATACATAATGACAATGACAACCTGCCCCATGAGGTTAAACTGAATGGATATATATGTATATATAATGAAAATAAAGACCTCCACTATGAGGATAAACTAAGCAATTGTTTAAATGTGGAAGTTTGTGTGTTTAGGGAATTTGATGAGGATGTAGCTAAATTTGGTAAAAAAAGAGGTTGGAGAAGTTGTGGTGTATTGTGATGAGGATGGTGAAATTTTTTAAGATAGTAGTAAACTGGTGAATGGTGTATATGTTGGATTGTTAGAAAAATTGGTTAAAGAGAGGCTAAGAGATTTTATATATTTGGTAAAAAGAAGGTTGGGTGAAGAAGTAGAAGTTTGCACTGAAATGGGTTTTCAAATGATAAAAGAAAATTTAGGTTAAAAATAGGTTGGAAAGTTCAGAGGGTGAAAACTCAAAATTATACATGATAAGTAGGATAAATCAAGGATTAAAATCATTGGCTCATTCATGTGCAGGTTATTTAGGTGATAGGGAAGTGCCCATCAATATAGTGTTATTATAATTTCAAGATGAAGTCTGGGGACAGAAAAATTTTATATGATGATAGATAAGTATTTATTAACCTTGGAAAGGCCAGATAATCATGATAATGATTGATGGTTGGCTAACAAAATAAAATTATTGGCATTTTATCTATTTGGTAGAAGACTTATGAAATTGAGGTATCCAAATCCTCAAGTTGTTATAACTCAAAAGAAAGGGCAAGAGTTGGTTATGAAATCACTTCATGAAAATATTGGGCATAGAGGAGTAGGAGAATCTTACAGAAAAATTCTTAATAGATTTTGGTGGAGTGGAATGAAGTTAACTGTTAAACAATGGGTTCAGTAATGAAATTAATGTTAAAGAAGAAGTTATTTAAGGCCAAAAGAACCTGGACATGCAACAAGAGAAAACACTCTTTTTTTTAGGGTTATTTTGGATGATGTTCATATAAAAGAGGGGAGATATAAACATTTAGTTGCTTCTAGAGATTACTTACCTGGTTGGGTGAAGGCAGCACCTCTTATTAATTTGAATTCCAAACATGTGGCAGAATTTTTGATGAAGAGTTGGGTGTATAGGTATGGAGTGATAAAGTTGGTGACAGGTGATGGAGGTCCTGAATTTTGGACAGAGTTTAGGGAGACTATATAAAAAGTGGGATTTAAGGTTAGAGTAGCAACCCCATATTATTCTGAAGCTGAAGGAATGGTAGAAAGAGGTCATCAAGTTTTTAAAGATGCTTTGGTTAAAATGTGTGGAACAAGTGCTGAAAAGTGGAGGCACCAGATACCATTAGTATTATTTCCTAAAAGAATCCATGCCAAAAGGAAGGATAGATATTCATCTTAAAAAATAGTTTTTTGTCAAAAAGCAGTTTTACCAGTTGATCTAGAGGCTGAATCATATTTTGGAATAGACTGGGATACAGTCAAATCCACTGAAGATTTATTATGTTATGTGCAAGAATGGTTCAGCTAGATAATAAAGAGAAAACCTTGGAGAAGGAATATTCAAGAATGATGAACATCAGAAAGCACTCAGTAAGATATTGGGATAAGAGGCTGGCTCAAAGGCTTAGAAAACCTTTGAAATCTGGAGATATGGTTTTGGTGTATAATAGGAGCTTGGAAAGTTAGTGGGAGAATATGCTTTTGGATAGGTGGAATAGACCATATAGAGTCAAAGATAAAGTATCTGGTGGTTACTATTTATTAGAAGATTTGTATGGTTTGGTGTTAAAAATATGGTAGATTCTGACCAAGTGAAGCAGTTCTATCCTAGAAGCACCAGGAGTGCCAAAGAATAACTCAAAAATGAGGATAAACTACCAACTATCATCTCTAAGACAGACTCAAAAATGAATACAAAATAATTACTATCATTTATCAAGATTTCCTCTGGAATGAGGATAAAATACTTACAATAAATATGAAGAAAACAAATGTTGAATTTTAATGTCAAAAAAATTTTTTATGGAGAAGAATTCTGTTGGAATGTAATTATTTTTGGTAGAAGTGTTCACAGGGGAACCTTCTAAATTAAATATTGGAAAGTTTGGGGGTAATTGATGGGCTAGCTGCCTTATACACAATCACACCACCATTTTTTTTACCAAAGTATCTCTGTTTCTAGTTGAATTCTGGAATTGTTTTTTTATATAGGTAGTCCTCTAAGGCTATAAACTAGATAAGAATGACATCACAACAATTTTACTCATTTGAAGCCAGATTCAAGATTTTTTTTGTTTTATTTTTTTATTGAAAATTTATTTTTAATTCTTTTATACTTAAATTTTTTATTTATTTAACATTTGATTAAAAATTAATTTGCTCAGGGATAATGTTCACTGGTGGTCTCCAATCATTTTTACAAATTGAAGGGAGCCCACCCAGTGATCATTTCTCTATTTTGTTTTTCATGTTTTTTAAATTTTAAAAACTATTTATGATTATTTTCAATTTCCTTAGTATGTATCCCACAATCAAGGTGCACTTAGATGTGGGTATGATGTCAGGGGTACAGCTCATCAAATGGCTGGAGGGCATCTTTAAAAAATTATTTTTTATTTTCAATTTCTTTATATAATATATTAATTTATTTACATTACAAAGTTATTTCACTTTAAAATTTTTTTATTTTTTTTTTCAATTTTATTAAATATAAAAAGATAAAAAAAAATCAAAATCAAATAATAATTATAAAATTTTAAATTTTATTATAAATTTTAGTTTATTTCTTTTATAAATTTTTTTACTAGTTTTTTTACATGGAAAAAGGTCTAATGGAGTGCATTACCTGTTGTATTCTATTTCAAGATATGTTTCTAGACCTCCAAGACTTTAAACTGGCTGGTTTTTGAGATTTTATCAAGATATTTTCTTATGTTTTTTTAGATCTGCTAGTCTTTCAAGACTTTAAACTTGGAATTTATGAAGATTTTCTGCTTTCATGTGATCTGTTAGTCCATCAAGACTTAAAAATGAATATTTAAGAAGAAATTTTAAGATCTTAAAACTTATCAAATTTGGTCTACCATGACCATAAACTGGAAAAAAAAACCAATAATTTCATCCAGGCTACTGGACTTAAACAGTAAATAAGTAATTATTTATTAGAGTAGAGATACACCTTTTCTTCTCATTTAATTTGTTATACTTACTTTATATATTACTTATACAATTTTAACAAATTAATAAGTAAAAATAAGTAAAGATATAATTCTATTGTTTCCTCATATTTCTTTATTCTTTGAAAGTGTCCTCCAGACAGCTGAAAAGAAAACAAAAAATATTAAATATTAAATCAAATATTTTATTTTTACTATGAAATTTACAGAAATTTAAAAAAAAATCAAATAAAATGGACATCTACAGATAAATACTGTATATGGGTAAATTCATTTTAGAACAACTTTAAAGATTTGAAATGTCTATCTGTGGAATTGTTCTTTCTCTTAAATTCATGTATATAGAATTTTGGTTCCTTAATTTCTCCCCTTTTTACCAACATAAGGCCTCTCAATATGGCTGATTTCATGCCATTCCATTCTTACTTTACAAATTTATTATATACACACAAATCAGATCTATTACTACTGTTACTAACTTAGTATCTACATCTTCATACTTCTAAGATTTTAAAGTAATAATAATAATAATAATTTTTTACCTTTTAATTGATTATTAAAATATAAAAGAAAAAATATGTATCCCTTTTTGAAATCTTGAGTTTTCCTTACCTTTCATTGCCATTGGACTTCCATATAATATTTTAGAGCAAGAGCACCCTTTGACAACTGAGGGCCTTTCCAAATAGTTTTTGAACCATTTTTATCTTGACACCGGCAACCAAGGGACCATTAACTCCAAAACCTAAAGTGATTTTCGGACAAATGTCAGATGTCAAGGGCATGTGACTAACATTTTTGCCACAACTGGGATTTGAACCTTACCTCAAAATTAAGTTTTATATAAGCATAAATTTCTTATATATTTATAGTGACTATAGAGGCTATTATCTGTAGGTCTCACTCTGCATATTTAATTATATATGTATATCTTTTTACTCAGAGCTCTTTAGTTGGCCTTAAATTTCTCAAATTACTGGGGAGGTGTCAGGTTTTTAATATTTTTTTCCTAGTTTACCAAGATAGAGAAACATTGTTCTTAGTCTTAGAAGTAATTAAATTTAATTTATTTAATTAAAAAACTATATTATTTAATTATTTCAGTTGACAAATTTTCCTGATAATTAAAATATTATTTTATTATTTCAGTTGACAATTAGTCCTGATAATTAAAACAAGAACAATATATAAATTAATTATTTATTTAAAAAATATTATATTAATAAATTAATTCACTTGTCATTTAGTCCTGGTAATAAAGAAATATACAATATATAAATTGGTTATTTGGTTAAGAAATTTCATTAATTATTTAAGTTGATTTTTGGTCGTGATAATTAATAAATTATTTTATTATTTCAGTTGATTTTTAGTCCTGATAATTGATATATTGTCAGTGTGTGCTAGTATCTAAGTATGATTTAATAGTAAATATTAATGGTACAACTACTTATTGATAAATCATTTAGTGATTAAGCCTCAGGGGAAGACTAATAAAATAGTTATTCTCAATAAAACTCACAATACTTGGATTTTTATGCATGCTAGTGGTGGAAAAAAGATCAATAAAATATAGTTATAGCTTATATAAAGATAATATCAATTTATGAATGCTTTATAATATATTTATATATGATAATAATTGTTTTTTAATGTTTATTTGAAGTTTAGTAAGTAATTGATGTCCAATAACCCATCAAATCCTCCCTTTCTTATACCAAAATCCACTGGAGTGCACAGACCTTCAATTCAGATGTTTTTACTGATATCCCTGGAAATTACAGCACTTTGAGGGCCCCTCACCTCCCCATGGCATCCAATTTAAGAAGATTCAACACCCAGACCCCCAGTAAGGACCCTCCATCTCAATTAATGATACCACAGACCCATACCATAAATAGAATGAACAGATAAAAGCAGATACCATAAAGAAACAGGTAAAATAACTCATCCAAAGAGTATATAATGAAACCAAAAGCATATAAAGGAACCAAATTAACTGTCCAAGCCCCCAATAACATCCCCAAGCATCCATATTCCAACCCATAAATCAGTGAAAATCCATCCAAGGAAACAGATTAAGTTGTCCAAACTGGATATATGTGCCTGAAATAGGTGTATATTCTTGTTTAGGCATTTTGAGTCCACTGAATACACCCATATGACCTAAAATAAGCAGAAAAATAAAGTTTATAGGCTATTAAGATGTTAAACCCCACTTATAGACCTAAATATACATAATATAACTACATATTTCACTGAATATGAGGTTTGTGTATACATATAAGCTTATGTATGTCTATAATTACTTAATATCATCTAAGATAAGTATATTATTACTCCATTAACACCTTAATAAGTATTATTAGGCTATGGATAAACTTTCAAACTACTATAAGTCATATAATAGTGTAATTATTATATATATATGTATTATAACCGTATATATAAGTATTTTAACCTTATATTATGTAATAAGCTTAATGTAATTAAGGTCATCTTATTTTAACCATAAGAATTACACAGTCCTGCAGATACCTAGGCTGACATATATTTTCATTATTTCAGTTGCTTAATAGTCCTGGTAATTGATAATAAAACTTAAAATATTTTTATTTTATCTCTTATTTTTTTAACAATAAAGAATAATAACTGACGAAATATTAATATTTGTTCCTTCTCTCAGCTCAAGTTATACAAACAATGGCTGAATTAAATCTTTCTTCTGACCATGATGAGGAATTGGATCTTATTGATTATGATGCAAGTTCTGTAAGCTCTCCTTTGACTTCAAAATTTTCTCAAATTAATCAATTAGTAAACCAAAAAGGATGTAGAAATGCAGGAGATGGAAATCAAGAAAGAAAATCCTCCCCTGGACTCCAAGTCCTAGGTACCCCCCATAGATGAGCTTCCAAAAGGCTTCAAAATAAAAAAGATGCCATTTCAGTAACAGTTGAACAACCTGTCAACTCACATCAAGGAGTTGAAGTCCAAGAACCTCAAAATAACTGCAAAGGTAGAGTTCTTGGAAGAAAAAATAAGAAGCATAGAGACTTTTCTTCAAGAGAAGAAGAAACATCCACAGGGAGCAAAAAAAATTCCACAGTTGGCTCTTCAAAAACAAGAAAAAGTGGAAGTGTCAAAATGGCAATGGGAATTGCTGAACATACAATGGGACTCCCTCCAGGCTCAGATAATGCAGAAGCCCCTCAAGCAGGACCCTCCAGGCCCCAACATTTCATTCCCACCCTCCTCACCCTTACTAAGAAGGAAGAAGGAAGAAAAAAAACGTCTTCAAATTATGCCAAAACCATGGTAAAGCCTTCTATTTAATCTCAAGTTACTTTCCTTGTTACTGATACAGCTCCTTCAGGTAACTCTGGGATGTTAGATAACACTTTGAGACCAGGAGAAGCTGGTTCTATTAGAAAAAGTAATCAATTTTCTAGTCTTGTAAATACTTGTTTAGTTTTAATTTCTACTTCAATTATAAATCCAGAGATGGCTATTATATATGAATCATTTGATCCTGAAGTTTATGAGACCCTTGAAAATTACTCTATCTCTCTCATGAAAAAGGCTCCTGATGTAGAAACTATTAATGATCAATATTTGAGAGACATCATCATAAAAAAAATTAGATAATGAATAACTTAAAATTGAACCAGAAACTTAATAGTTTGTTAACCAAACAAGGTTACCAAGCATTGAAAGCTGATTTGAATAGGGTATCTGATTAATTTTTTAGGGAAAAAGTAAAATATGAAAAGAAATTTGCTTTGTAGAAAAATATTAAGAATGATCTATCAAAAGTTCAAGAGACTATGTCTATCTGTTTCAAAGAACTAGAAGGTCATAAATTAAACCTGAAAATATTAAATGACCATTATTCATCTCTGAAAAATAGAAATCAATTATATTTTGCAACCATTAATGAAACATTAACCAGTACTCCAAGGGTGAAAACTAGGTTAATAAACATTGAGGAACAATTGAACTCATCGTTATTTGACAAAAAGTACTCTGTAACTTCTGTGAAGGACATTGTGGCACAGGCTTATACACATGTACCTGAGCCAAGCTCCTCTAGAGAAGAATTAGTACAAGAGAAACCTGTAGATAGTTCTAAGTTTCCATCAAAAATTTATGATGCACCCTTTTAATCTGAAAATGTGTTAAATAGTGAGATTACGGCTCAATTGGTGAAATTTCAACTTCTTCTTACACAGAAGAAAGTTAAACAGAAGGAAACTACCTCAAATCAGAAAAATTGGCCCAAACTTGACCAATATCTAACATTTGATGTTGATTTTTCCTCAGACTGGCAGAAATTTATCTGTAGGATTGATAATCTTAAGAACTCTTATAAACTACCAGATGAAGAAATTGTGTCTAAATTAATTTATTTGTTTTTCAATTTTTCCCTCATGTGGTGTGAATCTGTCCTCTTGGATAAAAATGATTACTCTTGGGAGGATTGGAAAAAATTAAATAAAGCACAATTTGGTAGTTCAAAGTTTAGGTTAGCCCAACAAAGGCAGCATGAGAAGTCTATATATAGCTCAACCTCTACAGAAAAACCTATTGAACTCGTGATGAAACTAGTAAAACTCTTGAGAGCAATGGATCCAAAGATGGATTATGAACTCTGGAAGGACAGGATCCTTTATAAATTGCAAATGTCTTTGAGAGACTTAATTGTTGAAAGAACTGAATTCTCCAGGGAGCCTTATTCCTTTATTAACACTTGTAATGAAGTTCTTTTAAAAAATAGGTATGAATCTAGGAAGTTCTTCCCAAGACCTTCAGTCGAGAAACCCTCCAACTACCAACAAAAACTTCTTAAAAAGTTGGTAAGCCCTCTAACCCTGTTGCACCTAAAAAATATGCAACAAAAACTTGCTATAAATGCAGCAAGCCTTGGCAGAAAGGCAATGTTTGTGACAAGAAAATAAACCTTGTTCAAAAAACAGAGGAGCCTAATGATGACACAGTTGCACTAGATGATACTTCAAGTGATTTTTACAGCAACATTTCTTATGAGTCTAACTAGGAAATCTTGATACTGGAGGAAGATATTCAATATTTAAATTATATTGACATTGATAACAATCATTTTTCCAAAGTTGAAGATGCTGATATCATAAGAAATTTTGTGGACACGTCAATTATTATTGCCCCTCTCAAGGCACCACTCTTGATTAATGGAAATAACATTGAGGTTGTTTTGGATTCTGGTGCTGGAGGAATTGTTGTATCTGAAAAAGCACTTACTTCATTTGATCAGGATTATAAATCAAAACTTATTGCTATCACTTTTGAAAATTGTAGACATTATGGCTCTGTTTTGTCCCCCATTGGTAAATATAAAGCTACAGTATTTCTCAAATATAACCATGGCTTTGTAAGAGCTATGTGTGAATTCTTAGTTGTAAAAAATGATAACTTAAGCGATTGGTTCATTTTGGGAAATGATATATTAACCAAATATGGCATTAAGCTGGATCCCTCAAACCTATGCTTCACAATGGGGTTGAAAGGGAAGAGAAAATTTAAAATTTCCTCCTCCAAGCAATTATTAACACCAGGATTAATCACATGTCATTCTGTAGCTCAATATAAAGGAAGATCTACAAAAGAAATGCTTGCTCTTCTCTCTGAAATCGACACAGCTTCTTTTGGAGAACAACTTTCTGGTGAGGAAAAAGATTACATCATTCAGTTGATAAACTTTTTCCTATGGCCTTTGCTCATGGGCCACACAAATTAGGATTTTTAAAAGAATAATTAAAGCTTTCATTATCTTCCCCATTAACTGAAATACCATCTAGTTTAAAGAAGAAGCCTTATCCTTCTTCCCCCACAAAGAGAAAAGATATTGAAGACAATATCTCTACCCTTTTAAAAATGAATATTATTGAAAAGGTAGTTGAAACACCTAAACATTGTGTTATATCACCTGCCCTAATTTCTTATGAGAAAGATAAATCCAGGTTATGTGGTGATTATAGAGCATTAAACAATTATACTGTTGATGATATCTATCCTTTACCCAGAATTAGATCTATCCATGCTACCTTACAAGGTGCTAAATATATCAGCTGATTAGATAGTAATAAGGAATATCACCAGGTACCTTTTGAGAAGGATTCACATAATTTTCTTATGATTACTACTCATATGGGTATATATAAGTATATTAGGATGTCATTTGGCCCCAATGATGCCCCTTCAGTTTTTCAGAAAGTCATGGATAACACATTCCATCAAGAAATAATTGGGGGATGGCTAATAGTATACATTGATGATATCATCATATTCTCCAAGACATATGAAGATCACCTTAACCATCTATGTAGAGTGTTCCATAAGAGAGATGAGATAAATATGAAACTTTCTTTGAAAAAATGTAAATTTGGTTTTTATTCTTTGAAAGTGCTTGGTCATGTTGTCTCAGGATTACAGATATGTGTTAACCAGAAAAAAGTGGCAGCCCTACAACATGTAAATAGTACTACCACAGTTAAAGATCTTAAAAGTTTTTTGGGAATGTGTAGATAATATATAAAATATATTAAAAATTATCAATTCATAGCATTACCACTCACCCAATTAACTAGGAAAGATGTTGCTTTGTCTGGAAAAGTGAAAGACAAAGAACTTTTGACACTACAAAACATTTTTTGATGTCAGCACCAATTCTTGCCTTGCCTGACTTTACTCAACCTTTTTTTTATGAAGTGATTCCAGTTTCAATGGCCTTGGTTCTGCTCTCCACTAAAAACAAGTTATGAATGATAAAGTATCAGAAGTAGTAATTTTTTATCTTCCAAGAGCCTTGAGAAATAGTGAATTGAAATATGGTGCCACTCAACTAGAGTGTTTAGTAGTAGTGTGGGCTCTAGAAAAGATATATTATTATCTGGATGATCAGAAATTTGAGCTTGTCACTGACTGCAGTGCAGTTAAATCCTGCTTAAATTTGAAAACACCTAACAGACATATGCTCAGATGGCAGCTAGCTGTTTAAGAATATAAATGGAGGATGACAATAATTCATAGGGCTGGTATTGTTCACTCAAATGTGGATAAGTTATCAAGTTTGCCTTTTCCAAATGATGACTCTAATCCTGCATATGACCCTGAAGATGAAATAGTTCACATTCATGGGATATATGTGGTTGATATGGAGGAAGAGCTATTACAGCTTATTTTGGATTCATATGATAATACACTGACTTAAAAAAACTGTGTATTATATTAAATGATCTAAAGAATGCTTCAATAAAAGAATTAATTAAAACCTTCCCAACAAAGTAACAAATTGCTTTGGAAAGAGTTAAATTTTTAATTGATAAAGGCTACCTCTATTATAGAAAGAAGTTGAGTAATGTTATTGTTATTCCTCCTTATATGAAAGAAATCATCTTGAAAATTTGTCATGATGACATATTGGAAGGAGATTTTTATCTTGAAAAAACAATTTTCAGAATTAAGAACACTGCTTTGTGGGCTAATATGTCTGAGGAAACCAAAATATATGTTGAATCCTGTGATTCTTGCCAGAAATCAAAAAGATTAACTGGGAAAAGAGCTGGATTAATGCAACATATTGAATCTCCTGATTCACCATGGAAAATTATAAATATGGAATTTCTAACAGGATTACCCATTTCTGGGAAAGACAGTTATAACTCTTGTTGGGCTATTGTGGACAGATTTATAGAAATGTGTATAATCAAACCTACTCACAAGGATGTTTCCACTAAAGAATTAGCCTTCTTATGGTGGTTTCATATGTTTAATACTGCTGGTCTCCCAAAGGCCATAATCTCTGACAGAGACCCTAAATTTACTTTGGAGTTTTGGATTTCTCTGTTGGATGTTTGTGGTTGCGATCTGAACCTGTCTACTGCCCATCACCCCCAGACTGATGGATTAGCTGAAAGAATGATTCAGACTATAGAGAACATGATAAGAAGGTATTTTTCCTTTGGCCTTGAGAACAAATAAAATGAGAGGTTCACTCATTATTGGGTCACTTTACTTCCTGGTTTAGAATTTGCTTATAATAGGACTGTTCATTCTGTTACTCAGAGAAAGCCTTTTGAGCTCAGGCTTGGATATGTTCTAAATACTCCTGCCCAAATTTTCATTAATAAAATAAATAAATTAGATTTAAATCCTGGTGTAAAATTTTTTCTTCAAATTAAACAACATTACAGAAGTCATTCCCAAAAACTTATTGAAAAATCTTTTGAATATTAGAAGAAAAGGTGGGACGAATCGCATAAAAAATACACTTTTAAGAAGGGTGATGAAGTCCTGATCTCTACAGTCCACTTCAATTTACAAGGTAATAACAAATTAAAAGACCCATTTGTAGGTCCATTTGTTTTCAGAAGAATGGTTGGTGATAATGCAGTTGAAGTTATTGTCAGCCAGGCTGCTAGACTTACCCAGTAAAATAATTAATTATTTACTGGGATGAAGCCACTCCTTTTTTTATTTCTTATTTTATTATTAATTATATTATATTTAATTTAAAATTACTTGTAATAAATTAACTAATTACAATAAGTAAATTTAGTAAATATTTGAAATTAATATTAATGCCCCTTATATTTTTTATTCCCTAACACCGTGCTCAATGACAGGTTAAAGAGATAAAAATATACTAATACCAAAAATGAAAAAAACTCAAATTAGTTTACTTAAAATACTCAAATTAAATTAAAAATTCTAAAAATTGAAAATTCAAATTATTTTGTACTAGGTGTTAAACTTAAAAGTGAACATTAAAATATATCGAATAAATTGATATATATTAAAACAAATTTTAATCGCACATCTTTTTAGTACTCTCTGTTATTTGTAATTTCTTATTTTGGAAGGATATTTTCTCTCACACCCTTGTGTATAGGCTTCTTAACTCCATGTGCTCTCTCTCCTTTTTTCTTATAAAAGGCCTTCCACTTGGTGCTGTTTTTATTCATTCTATACTACTTACAACTTTATTATTTACAAAACAATAACCATTTTATTACTACTACTACTGTTTTAGTATTTAAATGTTTGTAAATCTAAACCTTATAAGTAATAATAATCTTATCCCTATACCTCTTATTTGAGTAATTAAATATAAAAGATAAAATTTACATACCTGCTTTGAAATCCTTGAGTTATCCACCTTATCTACCGTTTGGACTTCCATAAAATCTTCTAGACCATTAGGACCCCTTGACAGTTATCCTGTATTCTCAAGATGGCAGGAAACATCTTGTTTTTCCAATATCTCTTTTTAAACCTTACACATCCAATAGTGATTTATTTCCCAAAAGGAGGGGAAGACCAAAGTAATTTTCAAGGGGTCTTTTATGTCTAGAAGGTTTTTAACAGCAGTCCAACGGCAATAGAAGTGGAATTTTAGGATTTCAAAGTGTAGAGTACATTATAAATCTTTTTATTTGTTTTACTCAAATATAAGAGGTAAGAAATTTAATTATTATTATAAATTAATGAGATAGTACTACGTAAATTTAATTACTAAAAACAATGATAGATAGCAATAAGTATTTAAATGAAATAAAGGTTTTTGTTAAATGTAAGTAAGTAATGAATGGATCTTCAAAAACAACCAGAAAGGAAGGCCTTATATAGGCAAAGGAGAGACAAAGCATGGTGTTAAGATCCTAAATACAGTAGTCTGAGAGAAGAAAAGAATATTCCAGAAATATATTTCCAATGAATAAGGTTGTTCCAAAAAGAAGGTGTCAGAAAAGTTTATTTACTGTATATGACAGAAATAAATTAATTTATTTAAAATTTACTGTAAATGTCAATTTTAAATTAGTAATTTGAATTTTTTTGTAGGTAGTTAATTTTATTTGAATATTAAATTTTTATTCTAATTTATTTTAATATTAATTTCTATTTTTTTAACCTATCATTGAGCACAGTGTTAGAAAAAAGAAATATAAGGGACATTTTAATATTAATTTTAATTATTCACTAACTTTACCATTTTGTAATTAGTAAATTTGTTATAGGTAAATTTAATGTAAATAAATTATAATTAATAAAATTAAAATAATAAGGTGTGGCTTCATCCCAGTAAATAATTAATTATTTTACTGGGTAAGTCTAGCAGCCTTGCTGACAGTAATCCCTTAATAAAATCCCTGAAACAGCAGAAATCAATAAAATTCTGAATGACAGAATTGTCACTGCTGAAAAAGGTACTGAATACTTATTGAGATTCAATAATAGGTCTTCTGAATATGATTATTTTATTCCTGGGAAAGAGATATCTAACCTTCCTGCTCTACTAAATAAATATAAAAAGAAAAAATCATAGAATTTTTTTATTGTTTTTTAAGAGTATAGGAGTATCAGCCAGGCTACTAGACTTACACAGTAAATAATTATTTATTTACTAGAGTAGAGATAGGACTTTACCTTTAATTTAATTAGTTACACTAATTTTATAAATTACTTATACAATTTTAACTAATTAATAAGTAAATATAAGTAAATATATAATTCAATTGTTTCCTCATATTCTATTTATTCTTTGAAAGCTTCCTCATTACAGCTGAAAAGAAAACTAAAAATATTAAACATTAAACAAATATTTTTATTTTTTCTTTGACATATACAGAAATTTAAAACAAATCAAATAAAATGGACATATACAGATAAATACTGTATATGGGTACATTCTGTATAGAACAACTTTAAATTTTTGAAATGTCTATCAGTAGAATTATTCTTTCTCTGATACTCATGTATATAGAGTTTTGGTTTTATAATTTCTCTCCTTTTTGTCTATATAAGGCCTCTCCATTTTTCTGTTTTCATGCCATTCCATTCTTACTTTACAAATTTATTATATACACACAAATAACATCTATTGCTACTGTTACTACCTTAGTATCTACATCTTTATACTTCTAAGCTTTTAAAGTAATATTAATAATAAATTTCTACCTTTTCATTGATTATTAAAATATAAAGGAAAAATACATACCCCTTTTTGAAATCTTGAGTTTTCCTTACCTTTCATTGCCATTGGACCGCCGTAAAATCTTCTAGACCCAGAGCATCCCCTTAAAAATAAACTCTCTTTGGTAATTCATGACCTTAAAGTTGAAAGTAATCATTTTTTTGTACACCTACACCTTAAACTGGAAATTAATTCTTTATATGGCCAATTTATGTAGGGATTTTCAGAAGGGTAGTGCACCAAGACTATAAACTGAAAATTGATTAAAAGTTTGGTTCTAAAAGGTTTTAAATTGGGAATTTAAATCAATATGGACATCAAATTCAATAATTTTTTAATTTATCACTGAATTATTGGTACTAAAACTGAAACCCACTCATTTGGAAAGTTCAATTGTGGATGGATATGGTGCAGCTAAATTTAGGGAATGAAGATTTCAAAATCAACTTATTAAGGGGTATCAAAGTTAGAAATCTTCTAGTTCAAAACACCTCTTTTTTCCGCAAAATCAACCATTATTATTTTTTTAAACATGTCATATTGTGCCCCCTAAACACCTTTTTACTGAGAAATAATCTCAAGTTTATGGAATTCTTTTTGTTTTGTGAAATAACTTTTAAATAATTACAAATTTCTAACTTTGATATTACCTTTTTCATTATGGTTAAAGAAATGTAGAAATTTTAAAGGGTTATTGGTAGAGATTTTAAAGACTGGAAATAAAGGTGCTAGGAAGTCTGGAAAATATGAAAAATTCTGACAAATTTTTTGGAGCAGTTTAAAGTGTTGGAAATTTATTTTAATGTTGTGATGCTTAATCATTTGAAGTTAGAAAGGAGCTGGATTATTGGTGGGTATCTTTAGTAGACTATTTAGGTGGAAGCTTGGAGGACTGTCAGTGTGTGCTAGTATCTAAGTATGATTTGATAGTATAGATTAATGGTCCGACTACTTATTGATAAATGATTTAGTGATTAAACCTCAGGGGAAGACTAATAGAATAGTTATTCTCAATTTAAACTCACAATACTTGGATGTTATGCATGCTAGTGGTGGAAAATTGATCAATAAAATATAGTTGTAGCTAATATAAAGATAATATCAGTTTATAAATGCTTTATAATATATTTATACATGATAATAATTGTGCTATAGTGTTTATTTGAGTTTTAGTAAGTAAGTGATGTCTAATAACTGTCAAAATCCTCCCTTACTTATACCAAAATCCACTGAAGTGCACAGACCTTCAATCCAGATGATGTCACTGCTATCCCTGGAAATTACAGAACTGCGAGGGCCCAAAAACTTCCCATGGGGTCCACTTCAAGCAGTTTCAACACCCAGACTTCCAGTAAGGACCCTCCATCTCAATTAATGATACCACAGACCCATACCATAAATAGAATAAATAGATAAAAGCAGATACCATAAAGAAACAGGTAAAATAACTCATCCAAAAAGTATATAATGAATCCCAAAGCATATATAGGAGCCAAATTAACATTCAAAGCCCCCAATAACATCCCTAAGAATCCATATTAACACAGTAATCATATGCCAACCCATAAATCCGTGAAAATCCATCCAAGGAAGCAGATTAAGTTGTCCAAACTGGATATATGCTCCTGAAATAGGTGTATATTCTTGTGTAGGCATTGTGAGTCCACTGAATACGTCCATATGACCTAAAATATGCAGAAAAATAAAGGTTATAGGCTCTTAAGAGGTTAAAACCCACTTATAGAGCTAAATATACATAATATAACTACATATTTCACTAAATATAGGGTTTATGTATACATATAAGCTTATGAATGTCTATAATTACTTAATATCACTTGAGATAATTATATTATGACTCCATAGACACCTTAATAAGTATTTTTAGGCTATGGATAAACTATTTAATCTACTATAAGTCATATAATAGTGTAATAATTATATATATATGTATTATAACCATATATATACATATTTTAACCTTATTTTTAAGTAATAAGTTTAATGTAATTAAGTTTATCTTATTTTAAACATAAGAACTGCTCATTTATGGATATACCTAGGCTTACACTCCCTCACCCAAAAAAAACAATAAAAATATGTTAAGACAATTTAATTAATATGTAAGGAGTGAATAGAAAAATAATTTTAAAATTTCTATGTTACATATACTGAATTAAACAGTATTATTTTGATTTAAATTTTTTCAAGAGATTTTTAAGATCAGAGATTTCATTTTCTGGAATCCGCTGGTCATATTCACTTGATTTATTTTTAAATCTTAATAGATACTCAACTCCCTTTTCTTTAGTAAGGTGTCTCTTTTCAAGTATCTTTTCAATTTCTGCCGTTTCAACTATTTCTTCAGGTTGCTGTTTATGCCTTCCTGATCTTCTTGGAAATAGAGCAGTATCATTAGAATGGTATGGTTTTATAAGAGAAATAGGAAATACTGGGTTTTTTCTATCATATGTTGCATATAGAATAACTTCAACAGCATTGTTACCAAGCATCTTTTTTACTACAAATGGTCCAATGAATGGATCCTTCAATTTTACATTACCATTTAAATTGAAATGCCGTGTAGAAATAAGGACTTCATCACACTCTTTGAACATTTGTTCTTTATGGGCTTTATCCCATCTTTTCTTCTCATACTCAAATGCCTTATTTATACATTCTTGAGCATGCTTTCTCAATAATTCTTGCATCTGAAGAAAAGATTTTGTACCTGGATGGATATCCAATCTAGTTAATTTATTAAGAGTTTTAGAAGGGGTATCAGGTACATAACCCAACCATAACTCAAATGGCTTTTTGCCAGTGACAGAATGTACTGTACTATTGTATGCAAGTTCTAAATTTGGGATAAGGGTTACCCAATCATGCGTGAGTTTGTCATTGTCTTTAAAGTCAAGACCAAAAGCACAATATCTTCTTATCATATCTTCTAAAGTCTGTATCATTCTTTCTGCTAGCCCATCAGTTTGTGGATGGTGTGCTGTAGAAAGTTTTAATTGACACCCTGAAACTTCCATAAGTGATGTCCAGAACTCAGAAGTTAATTTAGGATCTCTCTCTGAGACTATTGCTTTGAGTAAACCTGCTATATTTAATATTTTTATCCACCTATAAAGCTAAGTCCTTTGCAGAAAACTCTTTGTTGGTAGGAATAAATTTCCACATTATTGTAAATCTATCTATAATTACCCAGCAGGAGTTATAACTCTAATGCCCTGCTATTGGAAAACCTGTTACAAAAACCATGTTAACTATTTCACATGGAGCTTTTGGATGCTTGAGTTGTTCATCAGACATGTTAATCCACCAAGCTGTATTTTTTACTCTGGTTAATTTTTTATGGAAGTCAAAATGACCTGAAAATATATCATTATGAAATATGCTTAACATTAACTCTTTCATTGAAGGGTGAATTACAATTACATTGCTTAATTTCTTCCTGTAACATATAAAACCATCCTCAATGGAAAATGTTCCTTTTTCTAATACTTCTTTATACTTTTGTGGTAGGGTTTTTATTAAAACACTCATTGAAGCATTAGATGGATAATTTAATATTGTAGTAAGTTTACTCAAGTCAGGATCTGAAGCATAACTATCAAGAATTGATTGCATGAATTAATCCTCAAGATCTACAATATAAATTCCAAAATGTTAATAATCTCTGTTTCAGGAACATAAGCAGGATAATCAAAATCATTGGGTAGAGGTACTCTAGATAACATATCTACATTAGAGTGTAAGTTTCCTGCTCTATGTGTAATAGTCATCCGTCCTCTGTACTCTTGTACAGCTAATTGCCATCTAAACATATGTCTATTAGGAGTTTTCATTTTTAAGATTGACGTAACTGCACTACAGTCAGTTATTAACTCAAATTTTTGGTCTTCCAGGTAATAATGTAGCTTCTCAAAAGCCCATACTACTGTCAAACATTCAAGTTGAGTAGCACCATATTTCAATTCACTACTTCTTAGAGTACCTGAAATATAGCAAATTACTACTTCTGATATTTTTCCTTTAACAAGTTGTTTTTGATGCAAAGCAGCACCCAGACCAATAAAACTTGCATCTGTATACAATACAAAATGCAATTGGAAATCTGGTAATCCCAAGATAGGGGCTGTCATAAAACATTCTTTCAACTTATCAAAATCCTGTTGTCTTTCATTATTCCAAATTAAAGCTTCTAATTTCTTTATCAGTGTGGTCAATGGTGCAGCAATCAATTGGCAGTTCTTTATATATTGTCTATAATAACCACACATACCAAGAAAAGATTGTAAATCCTTTAAATTTTGACAAATTCTATTACTCTTGATTGCAGCCACCTTATTTTGGTATACACATATTTGTAAGCCAGATACAATCTGACCAAGCACTTTTAAATAATCAAACCCAAATTTACATTTTTGCAATGCAAGGGTCATTTTTATTTCATCCATCTTTTGAAATACCCTCTTTTAATGGATTAAGTGTTCATCATATGTATTATAGAGCACTATGATGTCATCAATGTATACCATTAACCATCCTTCAATCATTTCATTATGGAATGTTATATCCATTAACTTCTGAAATACTGATGGAGCATTTTTTGGTCCGAATGGAATCCTGACATATTTATATATTCCCATATGTGTTGTTATCAACAAAAATGTCTGTGAATTCTTTTCTACAGGAATCTGATGGTACCCTTTATTTCCATCTACACAACCTATATATTTAGCACCTTTAAGGGTAGCATGTATAGAGGCAATCCTTGGCAAGGTATAAATATCATCTACTGTAAATGTATTTAATGCTCTATAATCACCGCACAGTCTTGCTTTATCTTGTTCATAAGAAATTAGCACTGGTGATATTACACAATATTTTGGTGTAGTTTCAACCTTTTCAAGAATGTTCATTTTAAATAAAATCTTAATATTATCCTCTATGTCTTTACTCTTCATTGGTGAAGCAGGGTATGGTTTCTTTTTAAGACTAGCAGGAATATTATCCATATCACAGGTTAAACTAATTTTCATCTCATGATCTTTTACAAGGCCAATTTCATTGGTTCCATGTGCAAAAGCGATTGGAAATGATTTAATTAAGTCCAAAATATTTGTTTTCTCATTTTTACTTATCTGAGTGCCAAATTATGCTTTTGAAATTTCTGTTTCCAGAAATTCCATCTCATTGGATTCTCTTCCTTTGCAAGGAATATTTATTACTGACTCAAATTGTAAGACCGTGTTAAAAGAATTTATTTTAAATTTTCTTTTACCATTCATGAAAATTGTAAAATTATTATTATCAGGGTCTAATTTAACACCTATTTTAGTCAGAATGTCATTTCCAATGATAAAACAGTTACTACAATTAGTATTGTTCATTACTACAAAGTCACAAGTTACTCTAACATAACCATGCTGATGTTTAAAGAAAACAGCAGCTTTTTATCTACCAATGGGGTGTAGTACTTATCCAAAACCTCTTCAATTTTTACTTTGAAGGGGTTTAAGCTTTGACTTATACTCACTATCAATTATCTGTAATATTTTTGTTGAAACAACAGAACCAGCAGCTCCTGTGTCCAATACTATATTTACATCTTCTCCAGAAATGATAGCTGGAACTGTGATAGGTGTCATTCTAAAGTTATCAGCTTGTATATCTTTAATGATTTCAGCATCCTAAAAATTCATTAAAGATTCATTTGAGTCCATATTCAATATTAGATTGTCAAAGATGGACAAATCATCTTCCAACATACAGACTTCATTTTCATCACTATATGAGATATTGCTGTCATAATCACTTGATTCTTTACTTTTTTCTGTTTTATTTTCAGATTCATGCTGAATTTCAACAATATTTATATTATTCTCACATTTGTGACCTTTAACCCAAGGTTTATTACAATTATAACAAGTATTAGTTTCATACTTTTTAGGTACTAAAGGTGCAGTAGGTTTTTTCTGCTTCTCCTGAAGTGTTTTTGAATTTTGATTTTTCACAGGTTCATTTTTTTGTTTATAAGTGGTGTACTTTGCTTCATACTTATGGTTTAATAGTATTTCATTACAAATATTAATAAATTCAGAATATTCATTAACCATTATTGTTCTAGCTACAAAAATTTCTCTGACAGATATACGTAATTTATATATTATCTTATCTCTCCATAAGTTAAAATTCATGTTTGGCTCAATGGCTTTTAATATTTTATTTAAGTTCATTAATAATACCATAGGTTTTTAAACATTCAACGTATCATACATAGTTTTTCTCATACAGTCTCTGCTGAGTGAGCTTGAATTTGTAACCTCCAAATTGTTTTTCAATTAGTTGTTTCCATTCAGCCCAAGAGTAATCTTTACCCTCACTCAAAACAGCTTCAAACCATAATAAAGCAAAATCCTTAAATAAAGAGATCAGTTTTGATGTTATTTCTTCATCTGGTAACTTATATGAGAATTTTAAGTTGTAAATTATTTGAATAAAATGTTGTCAATCAGAGCTGTCTTCCCCATCATAAGTTGGGACTGATTAATCTTTGGCCAGTTCTTTTTATTGGATTTAGTTTCACTAATCTTAGGTAAACTAAATAACTCATTCACTCTGGAAAAATGGTCTTGTATTTCCTCATGCACAGATTTGTGACTTACATTTGTATTTTAAGACTTGAAACTACCACAAGATGGCTTTACTTGTGGTGGTATGGGAAATGATTGAGATTCATTTTTGCCAATGAAAGGATTATTATTATACTGAGTATACTTATGATTATCCCGATTAGTAGATTAGCAGTTTCAATCTCAACTTTAGTTAATCTTTGTAACAGATCAGAGACACTCCGATTTGTTTGTGAAAAAGATAACTTAGTTCTTGATTCAGATTTTAATAAATGTGCTTCATACAGTTTTCTAACTCACAGAATTTGTTTGAAAGTTCACTATATTTATTACTTAAAGAATCATATTTAAGAGTTAGAGCCAAGTGCTCATTCTCTAATTCTTTATTTCTTGTTGCCAGTTGAGAAATGTTCAATGTCAAGGATGAAATCATATCACTTGTGAGCTTAATTGTCTTTTCCTCACACTGAGTCATTCTATTCCATAATGCTTTAACTTTTCTATGCACAGTTGGGTTATTATTAAAATACTCCATGTCTTCCTTCTCAATTTTTTCACAGTTTTGTGACCTTCTCATCTCACTAATAAGTGGTGGAAAATGAGGGATTACTTTATTATTATTATAAATATTACTGTTGTTATTAACAAAAGATAAATCAGGTGTCTCTACATCAAAACCTAATTGTCTTAAGTCCTCCTCAATTTTATGAACAGTTTTTCCATCAATAAAATTACCTATATTTTAATCATAAGTATTTTGTTCAATCTGAGAGGGTAATCTACTTACCACAGGATAGGAGAAAGCCCTGACTTTTGGCGCTTTTGCTTTCCTTTGTAGGGGTGATGGCAGTGTATCTAGTATATAATTATGATTTAATAGTATTTATTAATGGTCCTACTACTTATTAATAAATTATTTAGTGATTAAAATTCCGGGGAAGACTAACAAAATAGTAATACTCAAATAAAACTCACAATACTTGGATTTAAATGCGTGCTAGTGGTGGAAAATAGATGAATATAATATAGTTATAGCTTATATAAAGATTATATCAATTTATAAAGGCTTTATAATATATTTATGAATTATAATAATTGTTTTATAATGTTTATTTGAATTGTAGTAAGTAAGTGATGTCTAATAACCATCAAAATCCTCCCTTACTTATACCAAAATCCACTGGAGTGCACAGACCTTCAATCCAGATGATGTCACTGCTATCCCCAGCAATTAAAGCACTGTGAGGGCCCATCACCTCCCCATGGTGTCCACTTCAAGCAGATTCAACACTCAGACCTCCAGTAAGGACCCTTCATCACAATTAATGATAACACAGACCCATACCATAAATAGAAAATCCAGATAAAAGCAGATACCATAAAGAAACAGGTAAAATAACTCATCCAAAGAGAATATAATGAAACCCAAAGCATATAAAGGAAACAAATGAAATGTCTAAGCCCCCAATAACATCCCCAAGCATCCATATTAACCCAGCAATGACCTCCCAACCCATAAATCCGTGAATATCCATCCAAGGAAGCAGATTAAGTTGTCCAAACTGAGTGTATGCGCCTGAAATAGATTTTTATGATTCTGTAGGCCTTGTGAGTCCACTGGATACATCCATATGACCTAAAATAAGCAGAAAAAAAAGGTTATAGGCTATTAAGAGTCTAAAATCCACTTATATACCTAAATATACATAATATACTGCATATTTCACTGAATATGAGATTTATGTATACATATAAGCTTATGTATGTCAATAATTACTTAATATCAGTTAAGATAATTATATTATGACTCCATTAACACCTTAATAAGTACTATTAGGTTATGGATAAGCTATTTAAACTACTATAATCTATATAATAGTGTAATAATTATATATATATGTAAGATAATTATTTATATTGTTATTTTTTCCTTATTTTAAAGATATAAGCTTAATGTACTTAAGTTTATCTTATTTTAAGTATAAGAAAAATTCAGTCCTAGGGATATCTAGGATGACAGGTGAGCTGAGGCAGTCTGATGAGGGGGTGGATCCCTGTTGCAATTGTGGCTTGACCGCTGCTGGTGGAACCAATCCCACTTCCATTTCTCTACCAAGGTTATTTCCTGGGATTGATGTGACCCTCCTTGGGTAGGGGGTTGTTGTTTTGGCTTACCTACCTTTAACTCTGCCAAGGTTTGATTCATCTTTTGGAACCCCACCTTGCAGTTGTTTTGAAACTACTCTACCTCGTTTAGCATGGTAGACTTTGATTCCTCAAGTTTCAGAACCTGTTTGGTCAAATGGGAAAGTTGATCCTGCAGAAGAGATGAAGTCTTTTTGATTTTTATCTTTTTTAGAAGGGTTTCCTTTTCCTCTATACTCATAGACTCTGGTTTTGGGTAGGATTGACCCTCCATGGTGATGTCCTGGAGCAATGTTTTTAGATTTAGACCTGGTGTTATAAGCAGGTTTTTCACTTACATTGTCCTGTGGAGCACTCATTGTGTCTTAAATAACAATTCTTCACCTATACAAAAATTAAAACCTATATGGAAATTAGTAGACAAAAAATATAAGCAATAAAATTACTAATAAAAGCACTGAAGATTACCCTGAATTTATATCTTTATTAATTTAAATAAAATATAAGAAAAATTTGAAAAAATCTGTTAAGAACAAAATAATAAGTTTAACTAGACCTTTATAAGGGTGAATAATTAGCTTACCAAGTGATAACCAAATACCAATTTAATTGGGTGTTATATTAGTGACCAAATAACAAGTGAAATTGGGTTAATATTGGGTACAGTTACTACTTTAAATACCTAATTTTTATTATAAAAAATTCGTAAATTATTATAAGGATTCTTTTCTGAAATCACTGAGCTATTATGACCCACTAATGTGCTGCAGACCCAAATATTTGGTTTGTTTGAGATATACTAGAGTAAAAATCACATCCTAAGGCTTATAATAAATAATAAGTAATAACTAAGGAAAGACCCCCAATTGTCAGTGTGTGATAGTATCTAAGTATGATTTAATAGTAAATATTAATGGTCCAACTACTTATTGATAAATGATTTAGTGACTAAACCTCAGGGGAAGACTAATAGAATAGCTACTCTCAATTAAACTCACAATACTTGGATTTTTATGCATGCTAGTGGTGGAAAATAGAATAATAAAATATAGTTATAGCTTATATAAAGATAATATCAATTTATAAATGCTTTATAATATATTTATATATGATAATAATTGTTTTATAATGTTTATTTGAAGTGTAGTAAGTTATTGATGTCCAATAACCCATCAAATCCTCCCTTACTTATACCAAAATCGACTGGAGTGCACAGACCATTAATCCAGATGATGTCACTTCTATCCCCCGTAATTACAGCACTTTTAGTGCACATCACCTCCTCATGGCGCCCACTTCAAGAATATTCAACACCCAGACCTCCAGTAAGGACCCTCCATCTCAATTAATGATACCACAGACCCATACCATAAATAGAAAATTAAGATAAAAGTGGATACCATAAAGAAACAGGTAAAATAACTCATCCAAAGAGTATATAATGAAACCCAAAGCATATAAAGGAGCCAAATTTACTTTGCAAGCCCCAAAAAACATCTCCAAGAATCCATATTAACCCAGTAATCATATCCCAACCCATAAATCTGTGAAAACCCAACCAAGGAAGCAGATTAAGTTGTCCAAACTGGATATATGCACCCAAAATAGGTGTATATGCTTGTTTAGGTGTTGTTAGTCCACTGAATACGTCCATATGACCTAAAATAAGTAGAAAAATAAAGGTTATAGGCTATTAAGAGGGTAAAACCCACTTATAGACCTAAATATACATAATATAACTACATATTTCACTGAATATGAGGTTTATGTATATGTCAGCCTGTATATCCCCAGGACTGAGTAGAAACTACTAATAAATTATTTTAAACACATGAACTATACATGGGAATAATAATTAAGAGTACACAAACAGTATATATAAGTAAAATTATGATAATATACAAAAAATGCCATAATAACACCTTATATACACGCATATATCCACCTTTTATAAGTCTTATGTACTTAATATTAAGTTGGAATATGTTAAGGTAATTATAAGAACCTTAAGTATAAGACTACATAGTTTTTAAGTACACTTAAAGCTGTTATTTTCACTGTTTTATGCAAAAAACAAGAAATGCGCTTTATTTCACTTAAAAGTTGACTATATGTGCTATAAATTTGAGAATATCAAAAATGCGCTTTGACAGATCAATTTTTCTCATCTAGGACTATTTATTTGGCTATTTAAATGTATAAAAATAACACTTTTAAAAATGGGTGTTTTTTTATGCCAGAAATGGCTTTTGTGTACTGGCCACATACTGCCTGCTTTTTCCCGTGTGAATAGCTTCATTTTTAGCAAAGTTAGATTTTTTCACACTATAATTACCCCACATTCTAGGCCCACTGTGGGGAAAAACACTAAAAACGCAACAGGCGCTTATTTAGTGTCCTAGCTTAATTAATAATGCATTGACCCTGTTTATATGCACTAATTTCATTAATAACCTCATTCTTGGCTTCTTATTTCATCACCAAGCTTAAATTTGCCTAATTTTAGTCAAGGATTTACCCGTGAAAGCGCCTGCAAAGGACTGCATGTAGTTACCCCACATCTCACACTCTTTTTTGAGTTTTTGGGTGGTTTCTTAGTCAATATTGGTTATTTTTGGATGGAAATTTCACATAGTATAATGTGAGGATTAGCCCCTCCATTTCTACAGTTAATCCCCCTTGTTCTTAAGCTATTATTAACCTTAAAAAGTCTCCTTTAGTCTTTAATATTATTGTTTTATATGCATATACTCTCTTTTTGTCTTTTTCTTTAATTTTGATGGATTTTCCTTATTATTATAGTATTTTGGCGGTTGTTACTTGTTTAATTATGTCATGGGTCACTAGGGATGTTGATGGGAAGGTCTATTAGTTGTTTTGAGGCGTCATTAACTGTGTATTGGATGGTACATTAAGCAAATCATTGGGGAATTCAGTGTGTATAAAAGGAGGAGGTTTTTGGGTCTTGTTTCTTCATTCTTTATCATTTACAATTTAACCAATATAACCAAATAAATTACAATACATATCAATTAGTACTTTTATAAGACTTTTGAATAGTATCTGAATTATAAAATCTATTTTTCTACCAACTAAAAAGATTGTAAGGCATATATAAAAATAGTGAGAATTATATTACTGAGACTTTTAATTTTGATTATATTTTACTACTTATTGGATTTATACTACAGTATTCATATAGGACCATTTAAATCTTCTAGAAAACTGACCATTCAAGCTAGTTC
This sequence comes from Hemileia vastatrix, assembly GCA_030280995.1. NCBI lineage: Eukaryota > Fungi > Basidiomycota > Pucciniomycetes > Pucciniales > Zaghouaniaceae > Hemileia > Hemileia vastatrix. The sequence goes on along the minus strand of JASXTE010000008.1, from coordinate 11,180,964 downwards.
ACGTCCTTGTACTTGACCTCAGCCTGACAGTATACATATAAGCTTATGCATGTCTATAATTACTTAATAACACTTAAGATAAGTATATTATGACTCCATTAACACCTTAATAAGTATTATTAGTCTATGTATAAGCTATTTAAACTACTATAAGTACTATAATAGTGTAATAATTATATATATATGTATTATAACCATATATATAAGTATTTTAACCTTATTTTTAAGTAATAAGCTTAATGTAATTAAGGCTATCTTATTTTAAGCATAAGAACTTATAAGTCCTGGAGATACCTAGGCTGACAAGGACCTTATGGCAAGAATGGAATCAATAAATCTGGCTCAGTGGGTGAGGAGCCCACTCTCTAATGCTGTGACAAAGTAGAGATTAGTAGTGGGGAGTCTGAAGAAATTCAAACCTTGCTCTCAGTAGGGAATAAATCTCAAGGCAAATACAGTTTATTTTAAGTTTTTTTTATTAAAGTCATACAGAAAATTTAAATCAACCAGACATTATATCTATAAACACTAAAGAATAAAATTTTAAAGAAGAAAAGAACAGTCAAAACAAATAATCTCTTTGGAATCTTTATACATCAGTATCAAAACTTTTCATTATCAATCTTCTCTTCATAATGTCTTCATTATTATTGGCTGTACTCTTCTTAAAATAAGTTTAAAATTTACACTCCATATCATCACAAAAGTCTAAAAAGAGATATCTATGAAACTTAGGATAATGATTAATATAGTCAATTTGAACCTGACCCGAATCTTCTGTATTGGTAATCTCAATATCTTAAAAAAATTTGGAGTTGGAAGAGGATAATGTAGATGTATTTGGAATAATTATGATGGATTATAAGAATTAAATGACTGACTAACTTTTTGAGCCAGGAAACAAAGTTTCAGAAAAACTGAAATGGGGAACGGCATAATTGGATTAGGATCTTGAGAAGGATGAGGTAGCTCAGGATCAGGAATAAGTTTTCTAGAAGAAGCTGTTTTGGCCTTAATGTTTCTGATGAAAGTGGGAATTTTTGAAAGTCTCTTTTAAGTAATAGTTAATTTGGGCAAAGCTTCTGGGCCAGTATAGACATTAGTCCTGGAAGGCATTATTGTACAAGTACATTAGCTTTTCTTGAGCCTGAAAAGATCACAGGCAGTTCTTCTGGGAAGGCCAGGGTTAGAAATTGGACTAAGAACCTGGTATTTGGTGCATAATTCATATGTGACAGCTAAATTCTCTGAAGACATTTTTTGTTGATGATGATGAAGAAGATGAAGCTGAATATGTGGGTTAGAGATGATGGTTAAAGAGGATGAAAAGGAGATGAAATTTTATTTGAACAAATATGCAAATTTAAGAATGAGGAAATTCTTAATTGGAGGGAGGATGTGGAAGTCTAAAGATTAGTATGGCACTCAGTAATATTTCTTTAGGAGGATTCAGGAGGCTTATTTCAGAGATTGGAAAGTCCAAACTGATTTTTTATGATTTTATTCTTTTAAGAATGGATGGTTTTATTATGTAAATGAGATAATTATACAAGTCAACATGAAACAATTACTTAACTGACAATAAATGCAAGTATAGGTCTAAAAGTGCATGGAAAAAAAAGTAAAGATTCTTAAGAACCTTTAGAAAATTTACAGGAATTTTCTTTACTTCTCTTATATTTTTAATAATTTTATAAATTATTTTTGATTATCTATTATTTTTCACAGTGTACTTTACTTTTATTATTTTTTATAATATAAATAGGGCTGTGTGGACTACCAAATTAGTTGGGAATGTAAAGGAGAAGTGGCTCTATCATATTTTATTTTTGTAGATTTTTATTAAGGTTTTAAGGTTCCAATTGAGTCCAGAAGTCTGTACAAGCTCCAGAATTTTGAAGAAAAGCTCTTTACAAACTCTGGGATGCTCCAGCAGAAAACTAGGGCACCTGACTTAGCTATGCATATATAGCCTGTAGACTCAAAATTAGAAAAAGAGGGAAAAACAAGCAATAACAACGACTATCATTGTTTTATATAACATTTCATAATTTATAAAACCCTTATAAAATAACACTTTTTATATCACACTTTATAAATATTACCCAACAACTCTTAAAAATATACCTAAAAGGTATAATTAGAAAGGTACCAACTAGAGGGACTCATTTATAACATCTTTTCACAAAAAAAATAAACTTAATAGAAAAATTGATAGTCAATTGTTCAAATAAATTTTCTAAGTACAACTTTATTGTTGTATTTCTTCATCTAATTTTTAGGAAAAAAAATTTTTCATCTCTAAACCATTATTTTAAATTGGAAAAACTGGTCACTTTATATCATGTTTAATCTTAGCTTAGTTAATTGGGAACTGTTTATTTAACTTAAAGGGACAGGTTTTTCTTCTGTTTATCCAACTACCTTGGATTTGGCTTACAGAAAGGCAACTGTAAGAGTCTTTCTACAGCACTGATGTTGTAGGTTGTGCCTGTGCCTCAGCTTCAGAGGGACTGTTCCTCCACTAGACATCTCATGAGTCTAGTGTTTTTTTCTTGCAAGTGTGCCATTTGCTCTTGCATTGCAGCAAGGATTTTTGCTTCAGGTTGACCTGAGGGGTTCATTTTTCTTCAGTAGTGCACCAATTAAGATTGGAAAAAATGTTAGGACCTAAGAATGCAGACTACTACTGGCTCTAACACAAGCCTGTTACCGTACTGAATATGCTGAGTACAGCAGTGAGACTAAATAAGACTGAATATGTTGAGACTATCAAAAGTGAGGGAAAATTTGATTGATTATTCTGGATACAGAAGTGATACTAGAGAGTAATTAGATTATTAGATAAATTGTCTAATGAGGAGTGCTCCACAGAAGTTTCCCCAAAGAACCCCTTTATGCAATTTTTCCTCTTCTCCCTCTCACAATGCATAGCACCCATAGTGCTCCTCCTGCTCACCTTTCAATCAAATCCTAACAATGTATATATATAAATTAAATCTTATTAATAAATTTTTAAATAAAAAATAAAATATATGATAAAAAAAAATAAAAATTTTATAATAATAAATAAAAATAAAAATAAATTCGAGTAAAAAATAAAAAGAAAGAGATGTAATACTTGTATATTAATATGTATAAGAAAATAAAAGGGAGTCAAAATGAAAGGAAGATACCAGTAAATATATTATTACTAGGCATCTTTGAAAATCAAAAAAAGGTGATAAAATATGTATTTTGATTAATAAATATATATGATAATAATGAGATTAATGGTAACTTACCAAAATTGGAGAAGAATTTATTTTGCAATATAAAAAGATTCATAAGACTCAAAATTTATAATAATAATATTTTATTGCTTAATAGGGGGTATCAATGTTCAGGTATCCACAATTAGGATTCAGGAATTTTTTTTCCTGGGATCAGACATTATTAATTATGGAAGATTCTTATCCACTAGCCCCAGGGCTAGTGGATAAGGAATCCATGATAATGCATTACCCTGCCACTTATACCCCAATTTCTATTCTTAATTCCTGATCCCAAAATCATCGCATTCATGATGGATTTTTAAGAAAGTTGCATGACTTATAATTGCTGATGCCATCCCTAAGTCTTTCCTCACTCTATGATACTAAATTTTGGTGGCAAACATATAACATTTTTTCTCATCCTTATTTGTCTCTTCGCTCTATGATACTTAATTTTTGTGGCAAACACATAATATTTTTTTCTTTTTACACACCCCACCCGCTCATTTGGTGGCAAATTTCAACTTCCCACTCATTACCTAGACCTTCTAACAACAAACTTCTCTACTGATAATAATGAAGCACCTCTCTACTAGGAAGAAACTTCACACAGATTTGAATGCTATCACTTTATTTTTAGCCGCCGACTCTGATTCTGTCTCTTGTTTGGAAGACACTTTAGCTAATATTTCTTATCTTTCCAAAAAGTGTTACATCATCCCAAGGGGGTCAAATCTTTATCATGATCCCAGATATGATCTCCACTACATTCTCAACATTCCTCAACTAAACTTCACTCAACAATTTTGAAATTCTCCTGATTCTTTTTTCAAACTTTCTCAACTCATCTCCAATCATCCTATCTTCCATAATAATTCCCATAATAAAAAGTGTGATCCTGCCTTTAAACTTGCTGTTGCACTATTTTTCTTTGGTTCAGATGGAAATGGTGCTTCTGTAAGACGTCTAGATAATCTCTTTACCATAGGATATGGTACCATCATATTATACACCAAGAACTGCATGATTGCTATCCTTTCTCTCAAGTCTCAAACACTTTCTTGGCCAACTCCAGAAAAGCGACTTGAATCCTCTAAAGTATTAAAAGCCAAAGGTTTCCCTGGCTGTGTAGGTTTTGTTGATGGCACAACTATACCTTTGAGTAAAAAGCCTGCTCATGATGGGAACTGTTATTTTGATTGCAAAAAAAGGTTTATTCAGAATCTTCTCCAATTTCTCATCATTCATGAGCTAACTTTTAATATTCCTTCTAGATACTCTATTTTTGTTCAACTTATATGCAATGTCAACAAAAAGTTTGTTGCTTTTCATAGTGACTGCCCCGGCTCATATCATGACTGTTCTGTCTTCCAAAGAATGAGGATTTCTCATATTCCTGACTTATACTTTGACAAATCTCAGTACCTCTTTGCAGACTCAGCATATGCAAGTGGAAAGTACATTATACCTGCCTTCTGTGGTGCAACCTTAGAAAATGACCCCAAAACCACCTTTAATTATCACCTTGTCCAATCAAGAGTACATATTGAACATGCTATTGGGATTTTAAAGGGAAGATTTACTAGTCTCAGGGAACTCAGAATCCAATTTCAAAAAAAATGGAAATCAAAACTGAAAATATTTGGATAATGATTTGTGCTATACTACACAATATCCTAGCTGATTTAAAGGATGAGTGGAATGATCGTTATGAAGAAGAGGACCTGAACCAGCACCGGCTCTCCCCTCCCTTGAATCACAAAACATTCATCAAACTGGCATATGCTCTGTCATTATGCCAATCACCCTCCACCATTTTGACACACAACCCTTTTAATTTTTTTTTTCATACTTCTCAAATTTCTACTTTGATACTTTATTCACTTGGCTTGGTATTTTTTTTTGTTGAATATTCATTTTTTTTGAATTTACGGTGAATATATCTTTTTTGGATGGCTCATTGGTTTTCTTTCACCAGCTCAACATGAAATCACATATTTTTTCAGTGTTTCTTTTTTTCATTCTTCACTCATATCCTTCTCCTCCTCTCCTCAAACATCCCTCAAATATTTTGGTTACATTTTTTTAACTCATCTCACCAGGTGAGTAAATTTTCTCATTTTTGTTGATTTTTGATTTGCTAATCATGATTTTTTTTTGCTTTTTTTTTGTTTTTTGTTTTTTTTTTGTAGGTGCTTCACTTATTGTTTTTCAAGGTTAGACTAATTTCTTTTTGTTTTTTCTCTCCCTCTTCTCTCTCTTGTCCTGCTTTTTTTCTCTCCTTTTACCCCTTCTTGACAGCCTCAATCCCCCCTCTTCCCCCTTATTCTCTTCCTCAGCTTCTCCCCCATTTAGACGCTCTTTTCCCTCCCTTAAGCCCCCTTTACCCTCTTTAGGCCCTATCCCTCCCTTTTCTCCCTTTTACCCCCTTTAGGACACCTCTCAATTCTAACCCCTACTCCCCCCTCTCCCCCCTCTCCCCCCTCTCCCCCCTCTCCCCCCTCTCCCCCCTCTCCCCCCTCTCCCCCCTCTCCCCACTCTCCCCCCTCTCCCCCCTCTCCCCCCTCTCCCCACTCTCCCCCCTCTCCCCCCTCTCCCCCCTCTCCCCCCCTCTCCCCCCTCTCCCCCCTCTCCCCCCTCTCCCCCCTCTCCCCCCTCTCCCCCCTCTCCCCCCTCTCCCCCCTCTCCCCCCTCTCCCCCCTCTCCCCCCTCTCCCCCCTCTCCCCCCTCTCCCCCCTCTCCCCCCTCTCCCCCCTCTCCCCCCTCTCCCCCCTCTCCCCCCTCTCCCCCCTCTCCCCCCTCTCCCCCCTCTCCCCCCTCTCCCCCCTCTCCCCCTCCAATGCTTTTCCCCTCCCCCCCTACCCCCTTATTCCTTTTCCCCCCTCCCCTCTCACCTCACCTCCACCCCCCTTTTATCCCTAAATGAATTTCTTAGAGATATGTTTAGGGTTCAAAGGGAGGAGGGGGGAGAGGGGGATCAGGGTGTGAAGTGGTGTAGTGGAGAGGGGGATGAGGGGGGGGAGGAAGGGGTGAGGTGGCTTAAAGGGGGGAAAAAGGCGCCTCAAGGGGGGAAAAGGGAGGAGGAACAGGTGAAAAAGGGGGGTAAAGGCATTTTGAGGAGATCAAGAAGGGGGAGGGGGGTTTGAGGACATCAAAAAGAGGGGAATGAGTTAGACAAGGAGGAGAAATATGGGAGTTTGTAAAAAATTATTATTATTATTTTTTATTAACAATATTTTTTGTTTTTGTTTTGTTTTTGTTTTTTTTACAGAATATTATAAAAAAATTTTTTATGGTTCAAGCTGATTAAAAAATAAATTTGGTGTGTTTAATATTTTGATTTATTTTTTTGGGAATAATTTTTCTGATGCAAATTTTTTTTGTTTAACTTTTTGAGTATATTTTTTCTTTATAATTTTTTTCAAGGACTTTAGGTGGTATATCTAACACCAAATAAGTGAAAATTCATTTATTTGGAAAATAATTTTATTGATGTTTTTTTTTTTTTTTTGTTTTTGTTTAAATTCTTTTAAGGACAGCTTTAGTGACTGATTTCTTTTCAAAAAACAATTATTTGGAGTAATTTTTATTAATAAAATTCTCAAGGTTGAATAAACATACTAAATTTTGTGAGTTTTATTTTTTTTCCATTTATTTTTTTGGTTTTTGACACAAATTTTTTTCATTCAGAGAAAAAATGTCTATTTCTTCAGAATCTCCTCTTACTTCTCTATCATCATCCTCTTTATCATCTTTATCATCATTTTTAAATTCAACTTCATTTTAATCATCATCCAAAATATCAGAAAAAATTATGATGATCAAAGTCAGCAGAATAAAGTAAAATTAAAAAATAAAATTCATTTGAATTGCTTATTTGGCCATATATCAAATATCAAGTACTATAAAACTAGAGTGGATCCAAAAACTTCTTATCCAAAAAAGTTACCAGAAGATTTAATGTATTTAAACAAATCAGGAGAGGATGAAATTAAAGCAGTTATCAGTAATTCTTTTAAACCTCAATTCATTTACGAAAATCATTATTTTAATGGTTCAAAAGATGAAGCATTTAATCAACTATCCAATCTCTCAATAACACTATATCAAATGGATTTGGTTCTCTTACCAATAAGGAATATGAGTTTTTTGGGTAGTATTATGATTGAATTTTATTGGAGACCAGGATTTGTTAAAGGCTATTCTCTTGGTATTTCTGATAATATATGTTTAATTCCTAAAATTATTTCACTAATTTCATTTACATAGGCATCTATTCTTTACTTAAAAATTTATCTAAAGATGAAAAAAATGACAATTTTGGCTTATGGGACCCTTTACCTTCTTTAAATACTTCTATTGCTCTTTGCCTCAAAAAACTCTGCAATAAAGCTTTTGAAAAGAATTGTCGGTCAGTCGTCTAGAAGAGGTAAGGAAAATAGGAGAAAAGGAGGAGAGAAGGAGGAGGACAAGGGAAAATAAAGAAATAAATCAAAATAATATATATTTAATTTATTTGAGAGGGAAACAACGGTGAGCAACTTTGAGAGGTGACAAAAACTTAGATTTTATTAACAATAATATTTTTAAATGTAAGGGTTCTGCGCGGCAAACAATTTTAATTACTATCAGACTTAAAGCAACCTTTAATTTGTTATATAGACTTTTAATTAGATTTGTATTACTAATAAAAAAAATATAAACGTAATAAAATAGTTATTTAATTTGTTGAGTGTGTAATAAGTGATGAGGCTACAGGGGATTATCCAAGGCCCTTTTATAGGCAATGGGTCCTCTGAAGCGCTACTATATTTGTAAATACAATGATTAGAATGGAATAAAACAAATATATCAAAAGAGTAAATGAAACATAACAATATAGAGAAAAACATGAAACAAATAATTAAAACCCCAATTAAGAATCCAATTTTCCCGCCATTAATTCCCAAATCAGTAAGTGAAAATAGTGAATAACTAAACAAGATTGGAACATAGGAACTATGAGAAAAATAATTCCAAACAGATGGTACAATCTGATTAAAGGATATTTTAAGTGAAACAAAAAATACTTTGACGCAACAAAACATGTAATTAATCTCAATTTAGTCTAAATTAATTTATTTGTTTTTTCTAACACAATTAAGGGTCAAAAGAAGCGTCATTAATTATTGTTTAGTATCATATGAGAGGTATTATTTAATATATAAATTTAAGTAATTAATTTAAATATATTATAAGTCAATTTTACACTTATAATTATAATATATGTTTTTCAATTAATTAAATATAAATTTATAATTATTAAATACATAAAAATGCGCCATTATTTGTAGAATATATTATATTATGTTCAATTTAACTGTATATAAAAATATATATAACCAATAAATTTAATGTAACACTTGTATATAATAAAATACTTATATAATTTCATTATGCAATAAAATATTAAGTTATATTCATTAAATACAATTCTTACCCACTCTGTAAGGTTTTATAAGTTATATATCATTTACTGGACTCCTGGAATAGCCTGGCTGACACTCCCTCACTCTAAAAAAAAACAATAAAAAAAATTCTAAGATTTTTTCTTTTTGTATTTTTTCAACAGAGCAGGCAGATTTGAAATTTCCTTGCCAGGTATCCATGCATCATGTTCAGATGATTTGTTCTTATATCTCAATAAATATTCAGTACCTCTTTCAGAAGTGATAATTCTATCATTGAGAATTTTATCAATTTCTGCTGTTTCTGTGATTTCCTGAGGGTTCTTCTTAGGTCTTCCTCTTCTTTTTGGAAATAAGTCACTGTTGGAAGTATAAGGTTTAAGGAAAGAAATGGGAAAGACAGGATGTTTCCTATCATATGGAGAATACAATACAACTTCTACTGCATTATCACCAACCATTCTTTTAACAACAAATGGTCCTACAAACGGATCTTTTAATTTGTGGTTACCTTGTAAATTGAAATGGACAGTAGATATCAACACTTCATCACCCTTGTTAAATGTGTATTCTTTATGGGATTTATCCCATCTTTTTTTTTCATATTCAAATGCTTTATCAATACAACTCTGAGCATGTTTTCTGCATAGCTGTTGCATTTGCATAAAAGATTTTACACCAGGGTGTAGTTCCAACTTAGGTAATTTATTATTGAGAATCTGAGCAGGAGTGTTTGGGACATAACCTAACCAAAGCTCAAAAGGCTTTTTCTCAGTGACAGAATGAACAGTGCTATTATATGCAAATTCAAGACCAGGCAAAAGAGTGACCCAATCATGAGTAAATCTGTCATTGTCTTTATATTCTAAACCAAAGGCACAATACCTTCTAATCATATCTCCCAGAGTTTGAATCATTCTTTCAGCTAGACCATCAGTCTGAGGATGGTGAGCTGTAGACAATTTTAACTCACAGCCACAAATATCCATCAAAGAGGTCCAAAACTCAGAAGTGAATTTTGGATCCCTATCAGAGATAATGGCTTTTGGAAAACCAATAATATTAAACATGTAAGACCACCATAAGAAAGCTAATTCTATGGTGGATACATCTTTGTGAGTTGGAATAAATTTGCACATTTTTGTGAATCTATCAACTATTACCCAACAAGAGTTAAAGCTGTCTTTACCTGCAACAGGAAGACCAGTGACAAAATCCATATTAATGATTTGCCAGGGAGCACTAGGTGCTTCAATATGTTGTAATAACCCTGCTCTCTTACCTGTTAACCTTTTAGATTTTTGGCAGGAATCACAAGATGCAACATATAATTTTGTGTCTTCAGACATATTAGCCCACCATGCAGTGTTTTTGATTCTAATCAATGTTTTTTCAAGATCAAAATGACCAGCTAATATGTCATCATGAAAAAGTTTGAAGATAGTTTCTTTCATAGAAGGAGGAATCACAAGTACATTAGTAAGCTTCCTTCTATAATATATATAACCATCTTCAATAGAGAACTTTCCTTTATTTAAAGCATTTTGATACTTTTCAGGAAGAGTTTTTATTAATGCTTGAATTGAAGCATTCTTAGGATCATTTAAGATAGTAACCAATTTATTTAAATCAGAATCTTTATCATATGAATCCAGTATTAACTGTAATAACTCCTCTTCCATATCAACTATAAATATACCATGGATATGAACAGTATCATCTTCAGGTACATAAGCAGGATTGGAGTCATTATTTGACAGAGGCAATCTGGAGAGCATATCAACATTAGAGTGAACATTTCCAGCTCTATGGATAATAGTCATCCTTCCTCTGTATTCTTGAACAGCAAGTTGCCACCTGAACATATGTCTGTTAGGTGTCTTGAGGTTTAAGAGAGATTTCACAGCACTACAGTCAGTTACCAACTCAAATTTTTGGTCATCCAAATAGTAATGAAGTTTCTCAAGAGCCCAAACAACTGCTAAGCACTCCAATTGAGTGGCACCATATTTAAATTCACTATTTCTTAAGGTTCTTGAAATATAACAAATTACAACCTCTGAGGATTTATCATTAATAATTTGCTTTTGGTGAAGGGCAGCACCCAGACCAATAAAGCTAGCATCTGTATAAAGGACAAATGGCTTGTTAAAATCTGGAAGAGCCAATATAGGGGCTGTCATTAAGTAACTTTTTAATGTATCAAAAGCTTTCTGACAGTCATTATTCCAGAGAAAAGCAACATCTTTTCTGGTCAGTTTTGTAAGAGGCTAGGCTATGACCAGATAATTTTTAATATATTGTCTATAATAGCCACACATACCCAAAAAACTTTAGATTTCTCTTACAGAAGATGGTGCTTTCACATTTTGAATGGCAGCAACTTTATTATGGTCTACACAAATTTGTAAGCCTGACACAACATGGCCAAGGACTTTCAAAGATTGAAAACCAAATTTACACTTTTTTAAAGATAAGGTCATATTGATTTCATCCATTTTTTTTGAAAACTCTATTCAAGTGAATCATATGTTCATCAAAAGTTTTAGAAAAAACAATAATATCATCAATATAAACCATGAGCCAACCTTCAATAATTTCTTGATGGAAAGTGTTATCCATGACTTTCTGGAAAACTGAAGGAGCATTTTTAGGGCCAAATGGCATCCTAACATACTTATATATTCCCATATGAGTAGCAATAAGCAAAAAATTTTGAGAATTTTTCTCAACTGGAACTTGATGACAACCTTTATTACCATCCAGACAACTAATAAATTTTGCACCTTTCAAGGTAGCATGTATTGAATTAATTCTGGGTAAAGGATAAATATCATCAACAGTATAAGTATTTAAGGCTCTGTAATCTCCACATAATCTAGCTTTATCTTTTTCATATGAAATCAAGACTGGGGAGATGACACAATATTTGGGGGTGACATCCACTTTCTCAATGATATTCATTTTCAATAATGTTTCAATATTATCTTCAATATCTTTTCTTTTTGATGGAGAAGCAGAATATGGTTTTTTCTTAAGGGAAGGAGGAATATCACTCAAGTTACAGGATAAGGTAATTTTCATCTCTTCCTGAACAATTCCCAAGACATGAGAACCATGAGCAAAAGCCATAGGGAAAGAGGTAATAGAGGCAACAATAGAATCCTTTTGTTCACTAGTCAAATGATCACCAAAAGAAGCGGTATTTATTTCATGTAATAAATCATCCATTTCAGTTGTTGTTCTACCTTTACATTGGGTCAGTGAGTTACAAGATTTCAACAAATGCCCAGAAGGTCTAGGAGAAGAAATTTTGAATTTTCTTTTCCCATTCATTCCTAAGGTAAAGCAATTATTTGCTGGGTCCAGTTTCACACCAAACATGGTTAAAATATCATTTCCCATAATAAACCAATTGCTCAAATTATCATTTTTCATGACAACAAACTCACAAATAGCTCTGACAAAACCACCATTATATTTGAAGAATACAGAGGTTTTGTATTTGCCAATAGGAAATAAGGTAGAACCATACCCTCTCCATTTTTCAGAAGTTATAGGCAATAATTTACTCAAATATTCCTTATCCACTGAAGCCAAAGCTTTTTCAGATACTACACTTCCTCCAGCACCAGAATCAAGAACTACATCAACAGTTTTACCATTAATGATAACAGGTGCCTTTAAAGGGGATATAGGAATAGAATTGTTAGTAATATCTTTAATTATTTCAGCATTTTCTACTAAAGATAAATTCAATACACAATCTTCAGATATATTATTTAAATAATGGACATCATGTTCCAACATTAAAACATCTTTAACAGATTCATTGTCATAGGAGATATTACTTTCACAGTCACTAGAAGAATTATTGACATCAAGTTCAACTTCATCAGTGTCTTCATTTTCTTCAACAAGATGAATTTTCTTGTCACAAACATGACCCTTCTGCCACGGTTTGTTACATTTATAACAAGTATTTGTTGCATATTTTTTAGGTGCAATAGGGGCAGAGGGTTTACCAGATTTTTCTGGGAGCTTTATAGAAGGTTTATTCTGATCATTATAAGCTTTACTAAGGTAATTCTTTGGTTCATATCTATGGTTGAGTAGTACTTCATTACAGATATTAATGAGAGAAGAATTTTCCCTTACATGCTCAGTTCTAGAAACAATCAAATCCCTAAGAGAATTTGGTAATTTATACAAGATTTTATCTCTCCAAATATCATAATCCATCTTTGGATCAATTGCTCTAAGGATTTTAGTTATTTTCATCAGAAAAACAATGGGCTTTTCAACAGAGGAGGATACATATCTAGTATTCTCATACAGTCCCTGCTGAGCTAACCTGAATTTTGAACCACCAAACTGATTCTCAATCAAGGATTTCCAATCATTCCATGTATAATGATTGTTATCTAAGAGGACAGATTCATACCACATCAAGGCTACATTGGAAAATAAAGAAATTAGCTTAGAAACAATTTCCTCATCAGGTAGTTTATAAGATCTCTTCAAATTATCAATTCTCTGGATAAAGTGTTGCCAATCAGAGGAAGAATCACCATCAAAGGTAGGATATTGGTCTAACTTAGGCCAATTTTTCTGACTACTGGGATGGTCCACTTTTTGGTTTGAATTATTCATTATTAATAATTCCTGAAGTTTAGCCAGGTGTTCATAAATTTCATTATTTACAGAAAAAGCTGGTGCATTACCATCACAAGATTTTTTGCTAGTAGCAAAAGATTTTACAGACTCATTTTCAGTTTGTTTAATGGTTGAAATATGAGGAAGAAAGGATGAACTTTGCTCAGGTTTTTTCCCTTTATTTTTATGCAGCTTATTTACAGAAATCTCATTTAATTCATTATTGATGGTTAAGGTTGAGAACTTTTCCTGTAGTTCAGACACATAGTTTCTTATTCTTGGAATTTCAGACATCTGGTCATTTACTTTTGCAAGAGATAGAACATTTCTGTCCTCAGAAACTGAGTGTTTGGTACTTAGTGCATGGAAATCATTTTTTAGCTTCTTAAACTCATTTTGCAGAGATTTTATTTCATTCTTGAATGAATAATTTTCCTCAATAAGGGGTTTCAATTCACTCAAGGTCTTATGTAGACTGATATTTCTATCTGAGATAGCTCTATGGTCACTTCTTATTTGTTTTTGTTGACTAAGAACAATATTCAAGGTTTCTTTGATTTTTAAATAAGCTGTATCTTGTACAGAAGAACTCACTTTACATTGCAAGTGTAAATTATTTAATCTATAATTTTCATGGATTAACTCATCTCTCACATGTTTGTCTTTCACAATATTAAAATAAAGGGTATCTTTCAATATTTCCTCAGAAGTTTTTTCAATTAAGGTATAGATTTCAGGGGGAACAGAATCATTTTTAATTGCAAGAGAAGGATTAATTAAAGATGTAGAAGTTAAATGTAAAGGTTCATCAAATGACAATTTGCTAATTACATCAATAGGGCTACTAGTTACAGGAAGCTGTCTTTTAACAGGTTTAACTGTTCTTTCACCATGTTCAATAATATTACCTGCAGAAGAAGATTTATTAGAAAACATACCCAAGTGACTATCAACCAAATGACTTACCATGGCAGAGGAGGAAACTTCCCCTGGGACTGGGTTTGGGATTGTGCTTGGGCCTTCTTTCTCCTGCCTTGTTGGTAGGGATGAGGAGGTGGATGGAAATTGGGTGTTCTGGATGGGCCAGGCTGATGATGAGGAGGGTGTTGCACATTCTGTTGGTAGTGACTCATTAGATAATCCCATTTCCATTGCTCTACTTCCATAGTATTTGGATTTTGGATGGTTGAGCTGGGTGGCTGTGAAGGTTGAGCCTGAAACTGAGGCTGATTGGGAGGCAACTGAGGAGGGGCCTGGGCCTGAATCTGGTTCCTGAGTTCTTGGACCTGATCCCACAATGTGTCTACCTTTGCTTTGTACATCATACTTTCTGTCTTCAACTCTTTTATATGACTGGATAGGTTGCTGATTTGTTGTGGCAGAGGAAGCTTTTTTATTTTGAAGCCTTTTGGAAGACCTTCTTGAGGCACTAGAGGCTTTACTTCCTTCTGTGGTACTGGGGGAAGGGGGTTTGGTTTGTTTGCATTTCCTGTCATTTCCACATCCTGCAGTATGTGAATTCTTTGTGTTAGCATAAGATTTTTTATGACCAACTTTAGAAGAACTTACAGTGTCAGCATCATAGTCAATTTCTATTTCATCCACTTGCATGATATCCATTTTTTCTGCCAAATTGTTGGACATACTAGTGGGAAGATTTTAATTTACTTATTATTTATTAAAAAAATAATAAAAGTTAGTCAATAATTGCTCCAAATAATAAAAAAAAATTTTTATTAATTAAATTATAGAAAAAATAATTTTCAATATAAAGTAATAATTAAAAAAAAATTAATTTTAAAAAAATGGATTGCAAGGTTAAATTGGGAATAACAATCAAGTTAATTTAACCAATTATTTACCAATATTAAATATGGCAATATATTTGGGACTAAGCACAATGTACTTTTAAGTCAACCAAAATTAACAATAATTAATAATAATAAAAAATTAAATTAATAATTCAATTTGTATTAATAAAAAATGTCAATTCTTCTAGGACTAAGAGGATTTAACACTCTATAATGGTCAACTAGGAAAAAAAAAATTTAAAAATTTGAACACTTACACTCAGTGAATCAGCAATTAAGCCACAATCACTGTTATTGCAATAAAAATATAGTAATATGAGTGAGAGGCGCAAAGGTGAACTTACTATAGTGATCGAAAAATCACTTCAAAATAATATAAAAATTAATATTATATAAACCTAAGATGTCGAACCCAAGTTCGAAACACAGTCGCGGCAAAAGTTTCGTTTTGCTAGGTGGTCCGTGCGTTTTGTCGTTCGTTGTCGTTGTTTGGAAAGGTCCCCAGTTGTCGGTCAGTTGTCTAGAAGAGGTAAGGAAAATAGGAGAAAAGGAGGAGAGAAGGAGGAGGACAAGGGAAAATAAAGAAATAAATCAAAATAATATATATTTAATTTATTTGAGAGGGAAACAACGGTGAGCAACTTTGAGAGGTGACAAAAACTTAGATTTTATTAACAATAATAATTTTAAATGTAAGGGTTCTGCGCAGCAAACAATTTTAATTACTATCAGACTTAAAGCAACCTTTAATTTGTTATATAAACTTTTAATTAGATTTGTATTACTAATAAAAAAATATAAATGTAATAAAATAGTTATTTAATTTGTTGAGTGTGTAATAAGTGATGAGGCTACAGGGGATTATCCAAGGCCCTTTTATAGGCAATGGGTCCTCTGAAGCGCTACTATATTTGTAAATACAATGATTAGAATGGAATAAAACAAATATATCAAAAGAGTAAATGAAACATAACAATATAGAGAAAAACATGAAACAAATAATTAAAACCCCAATTAAGAATCCAATTTCCCCGCCATTAATTCCCAAATCAGTAAGTGAAAATAGTGAATAACTAAACAAGATTGGAACATAGGAGCTATGAGAAAAATAATTCCAAACAGATGGTACAATCTGATTAAAGGATATTTTAAGTGAAACAAAAAATACTTTGACACAACAAAACATGTAATTAATCTCAATTTAGTCTAAATTAATTTATTTGTTTTTTCTAACACAATTAAGGGTCAAAAGAAGCGTCATTAATTATTTTTTAGTATCATATGAGAAGTATTATTTAATATATAAATTTAAGTAATTAATTTAAATATATTATAAGTCAATTTTACACTTATAATTATAATATATGTTTTTCAACTAATTAAATATAAATTTATAATTATTAAATACATAAAAATGCGCCATTATTTGTAGAATATATTATACTATGTTCAATTTAACTGTATATAAAAATATATATAACCAATAAATTTAATGTAACACTTGTATATAATAAAATACTTATATAATTTCATTATGCAATATAATATTAAGTTATATTCATTAAATACAATTCTTACCCACTCTGTAAGGTTTTATAAGTTATATATCATTTACTGGACTCCTGGAATAGCCTGGCTGACAAGAATCATCATCTTGATACAAAAGTTGGAATACCAAATTGGTGTGACTCCAAATGGGATGAAATGAGCAACCAATATCTTATATTTTCAAATGTTATTATTACACATTCAGGATTCCAAAATAAGATTCATAGTGATAGGAATGACACCAATTATCTTACTTTTCGAATTTTCTTATATATCAATCTGATAACTGGCCAACCAATACCATCTCCAGCTAAAATCAAAGGACATGGCTTATATTTTTCACACCATCAGTGCATGATTGATTTTTGTTTGGGAAATGGTGTGATTGAAACAATTTGGAACTCTTCTCAGGATCATCACCAAAAGACCAAAGCTTTACCTGACATGAAATATTTTCAAGAGTTCACAGATTTTGGATGTTCTTTTCAAGTCAGTCAAAAATTAATCCACCAAATAAACAAGGTAAAAAAAGAAGGTAAGTTTAACAGATATAAAAAAAATTATATGGGGATTAGTAGATTCATCAAATATTTTTTTTTTCATAAGTTTTGTATAAATAACTCTTATATTTCAAATTTCTAATATAAAGTAATGGGCCAATGACCCCATGTTGTATAAATGGTAATCATGATAACATTAAACTTTTTAATGGGATTAATCTCTTCTATACCTGTGGAAAGTCCCAAACTTAGTTTCTAGACTTGGTCCACATTTTGGTGGGATTAATTATCATTACTTTAAAACTAGGGATATTGATATATATTAGTTTTTTATATATTAATTTATTTAATTATATTAAATTTTGGTTATTTTCACCCCTTACTTCAATAAAATGCAGGGGAGGGTATTGCCAAATTTTCAAATCTGACATGTGAAATTGATGACTTAGAAAATTTTTTAGAGTTTTGTTGAATTAGCTTTATTTAGAAAAGTAAATTTAATGATTTGAATGTCAAGAAGAAAAAATGTATGAGTTTTTCAAATTTTTGCAAAAAAAATCATCTAGAATCAAGACCTTTAAAAAGTCAGCGCATATGAGATTATCACCAAAAAGAAATAAAATAAAAGAAATTTAACCAAACAAACAAATAATCTAAAATTTTGCAATAAAATGTTTCAAATATCAGTGAGGAGTGTGTGCCAAGGATTTATTATTAGCTTTAATGCATTCTATCAATAAAACTTTGTAAAAGAAATTAAAAAAACTAGTTAACAAACATTTTCATTAAGCATTCAATTTCCTCAATAGATTTATTAGCTTTAACACAATCTCTCAAAAAATCTTTCTTTTTTGAACCTTCTTCAAGTTGATACTTGAGTTTAATTTGATCCAATAGAAAATTGTGCTCAGGGACCTTCTCCTCTTTCTTTATCTCAATTTCCTTCTCCTCCAAATCATGTGCCCCATCATCCCTCTTTAAAGAAAGCTTAAATTTCTTCTCCTAAAAGTCTTGTACCCTCTCATTCCTCTCTAAAGAGAGCTCAAATTTCATCTCATGCAAGTCATGTGCCCTTTCATCCCTCTTTAAAGAAAGCTCAAATTTCTTCTCCTCCAAGTCTTGTTCCCTATCATCCCTTTGTAAAGAGAGCTCATATTGTTTCTTTTAAAAGTTGAAAGTATTTCTTAAAACTTCAACTTTACCTAGATTGAAAAGGAATATTAAAAAAAGAAAAGAAAACCTCACTTTATTATTAAGAGTTATGCAATCACTTACCAGACTCATGTTTCTCCAGAAAATCATCAATGGAGGAAAAAGGGGTTTGGGAAAAAATATCTCTGTTTTGCTTTCTATTACTGTTGAAGTTCAAAGTAGTTGATGTTCTTTGCTTTTCTTTGAGGTAAAATTTTCCTCTTCATCATTGATGCTAGCTTCAGACTCTGTTGCTTGAGGATCCTTGGTTTGTCCAGTAGCCTTTTAAGAAAAAAAAATAAAACAACTGGACAGGAAATAAAAACTGACTGGAGTACGATCACATTGGTTTATATCACCATAAGGATCTATTAGAAAGCTATCTAGATTCATTGAATTTAGAAAAGGGGAGGCTTGAGTGGAGGAAGAGGATGGGAAAAGATTTCTTTCAAAATCATTTTTGGAGATAGAATCTTCACTATCCAATGTGTTGGCAGGATTAACATCTGCTCACCAATAATAGATCCATCTCTTTAAAGTATGGACATAGATATTCAAGTTTATCATCTATGGATTCTATACCCTTACTGATATCAATGTTGGTAATACCAAAACCAGTAGAAAATGACAGAGTCTTTGCCTTCTTGTATTTGGCTCAGTAATGCTTGAAATGTTCAGAAATCTGTTTAGGAAAAAGATAAATCCTTTCATTTGTCTTCTTTTGTAATTCATTGGCCAATAGAAGATAGTCATTAAATTTTGATGCAGGTAGCCATCCTACTTTATTTGCATTCTCAGAACCAAAATAAGAATCATAATTAGTTTTAGTTTTCAGCCAGTTTATAATTATGAGATGATCATCTTTTTTTGGTTGAACAGTCTTTGATTTCTCAGCTGAGCAGAGGAAAGAGGGAGTAATGTGATTTGAGAAACAACTGTGGGAAGGCTGTCTTTGAGAAGATCTATGATGACAAGGCATGTTGAGATATTTGAAGATTAAAAGGTGAAGAAACAAACAAATGAGATGGGAAGGGGTTTTGAATGGAAATGAATAAACAGGATGGGAGTGTGCAGCAAGGTAGGGAGGCTGGCGCATCCAGAAAATTCTCCAAGATATGGTTATGAATAATTGAAGATAAAAATGTCAGATAGAGGTGAACATTGACACATAAAATTTCTAATAACCCAATTATTAGAAAAAATAATTGGGGTATAATGATTTTTATCTGCAATTAATTTAATTTCAGATTGGTCAACATTGATACCCCCTAATATATTTACAATAATCTATTAGGTAACAGAAAAAAATTTCCAAGTCCTTTCTTTCACTAATTGTTTTCATTAAAATGACTATGTAAATTCTCAAAAAAAATTATTTTTCATGTTTTTGGTGGAACTTAGATTGAGCTCTCAATGCAAATTTGTTTCCAAGTGTGCTTCAAGCTAAGTTTAGCCATGAAAAAATTTATATTTTTTAAAAGTTTTATTAAGTATTTTTAAATATAAAAATAATAATTTTTTATCTCAAAATATTTTTATTGAATAATTTGCAGTTCTAAAAATAAGTATAAATTAAGAATCATTTTGAGAAAATATTATATTAAAAATAGTTTTAATTTGATTATATATTATTATGATATGAGTTCTTTTCATATGACAGATTAAGAAACTAGCTAAAAATTAATTTTATAGGTCTATATTATATAAAAAAGGTATCTGCTATTCTGCTTAGATTTGAAGTACTTCAAAAAATAATTTTTTCTTTAGGTACACATTATATAAAGTCTTCAGAGCATCATATTAATTTTTTAGACTTATATTTGTAAGTTTAAGGGAAGCCTCACAAGATAAAATTGGTGTTTTTGTAAAAAAAAATAAAATAAAAATCTTTTCAATTAATAGGGGGTATCTAATTTAGAAATGTGTTATTATTTATAAGGGTATTTTACTACACAAAAAGAAGCCACATAATTGAAATTAACTCTCAGTAAAAAATTATTTTTGAAACACAGTATGTTATATTTAAAAAAATAATCATGGTTGATATGATGGAAAAAAGAGGTATTTCGAATTGGAAGATTTCTAACATTGATACCCCCTAATATATATTTTTTTAAAAATTTAAATTTTAATAATTATTCTCTGTTTTAAATCTGTAATGAAGATTTTAAATTTTGCTGTTTAAATTAATTTTTATAATAATATACTCATTCCAGTATTACTTTGTGATAAAGCCAAGTTCAAGAAGATTTATAAATACTTCTGCTTAAATAAAATATTAAAGGGATTGTTTTTCATACATTTAGAAATTGAATAGAAAAATCATATAATATCTACAAATAAGCATGAATATCATAATTCCAATAAATCATTGATAAATCCTGAACCCATATATTTAATTTTTGAATTGTGTTTAAGTGTTCAGTTTTGAATTACTCCTATCAAAACTTTAATTCTATAGGCTAAAAAGTGTACCTGAGACATTTCACTTAATTTATTTTTCAACACTATAGAATAGAAATATTTTTTCTATTTATTTAAAATATGGAATAATATCATTTTTGACCAAAATATGATTGCCTTTACAGCTTCTTTGCTAAATGGGTATAATCTAAATTACCTATTGTGTCTTTTTTACAAAATGAATATCATATAATAGTTTTTCAATTTGAAACTGATAGAATTATGAAAAAGTACCACTTCTACCTATTTAACTCATTTCTTGAACAATAATACAATCAAAAATTTTAACCAAAGCACATTTTTTAACATGAGAAAACTTTGAAAAATATATGGTGCTTATTCCCAGGTTGACACTGAAATTATCCCACAATACAGCATTGAAGAAAAATCAAGCACTAAAATTAAATCTTAAATAAATTTATTCTAATTTGTTTTTATTATCTTTAAATTTTTACATCAAGCTTGAATTTCAGTTTTTCATATGGAAAATTTACTGAGTACTGATTAATTATTTCAGCTCATGAGATTACTCTACCCAATAACAATATTTACATGAAATTTTGATGAAATACATCATGAAGAGTTCCAGAATATCATATATGAATTACATTGAATAAATGTATATTGCAAAAATTCTTAGTAGTTGAATATTCAATAGAACAAAAAAAGAGCAAAAATATATTTCCTTTTAATTTTTATCATCTTCTTGCATATAAAAATTTAAAAAAACAGGATTAAAAACCACTGGTATAAGAATTATACTACTTTCCAGACATATAATTTAACAATTTAACAATTATTAGTGCTTAGTGTAAAGAAGATATGAGAGGACTTCATTGAAACAGAAATTAGGAAAAAATATTGCTATCTTTTATTTTTTTAATTATAAGTCTTATTACAGTATTCTAGAATGAAATACTTGAGAATTTTCATGGTTAAATATGTTTCTTAAATAAATCAATTGAATTGAAAATAATTATATTGCATAATAAGAAACAATAATAAAAAAAATATCAGGTAATATGGTTTAAATTAAATAATGAAAGCTTCAAATTCCTGGTTAAAAGGAGTTATCAATAAAAAGAACAACTGATCTTATTTTACATTTTTCAAAAAAAAACTAATAAAATCATTATAGAGGTTAAAAGTGATGCTCTTGAAAGAAACATTATAATTTTCAGTCTTTTTAATGATCAAGTGGAATTAAAAATGAAAATTAAACTGTGTTATATGGAATAAACTCTGTGAATGAATCAGATTCTTAATATGCCCTTGTTTTTATTTCTATAAATTATTCATTAAACTTTCACTATTATTCCAGCACAGACTCATCCATTGTTGGTTAAGAGCTCAAGATGAGCTCAAAGTAAAATTCAGTATCAGCTCATTTTTATTCGTTCTGAGTTCCACATGAGTTCCATCTAATTTCAAGTTGAGGACTCGCTAGTAAGTCCCCCCCAAATATTGCGTGGTGAGAGAAATACACAACAAAAATAAGTAGTTGCCTTAAAACATAGCAGTTAAATTGTTTCCCATGCATAAAATTGAATTCAATTTTGAGTTTCATCACAAATTAACACTGCAAATCAGGTGATTTTGCTACTTAATAGATTTCAATAATTCCATATTCTGACACAAGTGATTTAAATAATCAAGGAGCTTGATACATGCATGATGTATATTGATTTTAAACCCCCTCTCCCTATCATTGCCCTTTTCCACTACCATATTTGTTTGGCACACCACATGGCATAACAGTTGCATAATAGTTGTGTAACAAATACATAACAATTATTATTGATTGCTAAAAGACATAATAATTGTTATGTATTTATTAAGAGGTATCAATGTTGACTTATCTTCAATTAAATTAATTGCGGATAAAAATTTTATACCCCAATGTCACCAGACGACCTAGGCGCAAGGTCAAGGGTGTTCCTGAAAGTGAGATGGAGGGAGGAGTTTAGAAACTTCTTTGAAGCACAGAGGAAATGATCGAAGAAGTGATTCGAAGATGACTTGAAGGAAGAGCTACTGCTTTGAGATATGTTCGAGTAGAATTCTAATATAATTTAAAGGTAATATTAAAATTCTTAAAATCTCACAAAGGGTTGGAAACTCAATAATCAAAGATTTAGGATTTAGAAATAATTACTGAGAAAATAAGGAAAGATATAATAATAATGATTTAACCTAAAGCTTTTACCATTATTAACTATATATACATTTTATAATTTAATTCTAAAGAATGTCAAACCAAAAAACCCAACCCCTTTTATATCCTTTACTCCTCCTTGCATTGACCTCATACCCATCCACTATTCCGCACACCACAGACCATTAAAAAATACACCCGTTACACCTGGAGCCTCCTCACTAACATCCGTAAACCCTTTAATCCTCCACTAACCATTCCGTCCATGCTCACTACCCTTTTAATAATTCACAGACATTTAATAAACCTTTTAGTGTACTATTACATTGACTATTGCGCTGTGCGTCGCTTATTGAGGAAAAGACTGAGACACACTATTGAGAGATTGACTAATTTAGATTTAGAGCTTAGACTAGTGTGGTTGAATAGTGAGTACACAAAGGAAAGTGGCAGTTGCTATGTAGAATTTCTTTCTGCGCTTCAAGTATGTATTTAGACCTCTGTATTATTGATTTAATGAGCTACTTTTGCCTTGAGTGTCATGTGGCACGTGACAGATGCCTGTGTATAAAAACACAAGCTCCGTTGAGCGTGAGACATATAATTCCCACACTATTTTCCCTTTATTTAATTCTTTTATATTTATTTATTATTATTATGTCAGCTTGTCCAACTCCAGCTCCCATGCCTTCTCACCCCAAAGCGGATGGTGGGCTCGTTACTCGACATTACTCCCAAGCATGCACGGCTTGTGAATCAATGGAGTACTTCTGGTGGAAAGCACAGCTACTAGAGGTCCTCTCCAGAAATGCAAGTTTTGCCGATGGAGACAGGTGGCGTGCAATGTTTTAGCCAAAAATTCTGACATAGAACGAAGGTTTACCAAGACTAAACATTGGGTAATACCAAAGACATATGGGACGTGTCAATTGGGGATGATCAATCAGAAGCAGCTGAGGAGGAAGTCAAGGACACCATGATGACCTGGGTAACCCAAGCCACTGGTAAAAAGCGAAAGGTAGAAGAGGAGGTGGATGAATTGGTGGAGGAAGATGAGGAGGAAGTCCCCATTTCAAGGCGGACACCAAAGAAGCGGTGGATGGTCATTGAAGATGACGAAGAAGAAAAAGAAGTGAAAGTGGGAGTCACATCAAAGTTATTTCTAGAGGCTGATCTGATGTTTGAAGTAAGTTTGCTTTTATTTTATTTTACTTTAATTTTATTTTCCAAAGAAAAATTTTACTGATGACTGTATGAATTAGAATTTTGATGTCATTGCGGAGCCCCTATGGTGGAAGCCTCGAGTGTGGGAGCTCCTATTTTTGGAAACCACTGCTGTGGAAGTGGCGCCGTCGATCCCTACCGAAGAACATTTACCAGTGATTACCTCAAGGGAGGATAAGGAAGAAACTCTTGACCAGGTATGGTCCAAAAAACCTTGCCAGGGTCGACGAGCTAGTTTTATTGAAGATTTAAGCGGTGAAGTTTATAAGATTGTTGATGCTGCCTCCTTTTACGTGGCCGAAGAATTACTGGAAATTAGGGAAGTGGTACCGGTAGGAGAGAAGGAGGTTTTTGAGAAATGTAGGAAGGAAATAAGGGTGATTTTGGAGAAGATGAAAGTATCGGTTCAAGAGAAAATAAAGGAGAGAATTTAAAATGGAAGGAAAAAAGGAAAAGAAAGAAAGAGGAAAGAAAAGTAGAAACAATTTGTATATTTAGTTATTTTTATTTTGTTGTTTTATTTAAAATTTTAGTATTTATTTTTATAAGATTTTGAAAGAAAAATAAAAAGAAAGAAAAAGATTTAAATAAAATTTTGTTTTAAATTTTGAAAGAAGAAAAGAAAAATATTTAATTGAAGGATTTTTAGTTTAAATTTCGAAAAGAAAAAACAATTCAAGTAATAAAAAAAAAGAAATAGTTGATTGAAATAATTTTGTTGGAAATGAAAATTTAATAAAAGATAAATTTGTTTTTTGTGTAAGTTTATTTATTGAAGTTTTGAGGAATTTTAGTTATTTAAAAAAAAAGAAAGAAAAGAAGAGAAAACATAATTTTTAAAAGAAGAATTTGAAAGAAAGAAGTAATTGTTCAAAGAAATTTTAAAAGAGAAATTTAGAGGTTGAAGTGAAATTCAAGAAGGATTGTCGTGTTGCGTTTGTGAAAAAATTTTGATGGTTCGAGGAAAAGAATTTTTAAGGAAAGAATGTATATAGAAAATTTGAAAAGAAAAGAAAGAAAAGAAAAGAGATTTTAAAGAAATTTTAGAAGGTTTTATGAATTTTTTATTTATTTTGTTTTAAATTTTATTTTTTAATTTAATTTTATTTTATTTTAATTTTATTTATTTTAAAGAATTTTGAAAAACTTATAAAAGAAAAAAAAGAAGAAAGAAGAAAAAGAAAACAAAGAATAAGAAAATTTTAGAGGTAGAGATTTTTTATATTTTAAAGAGAAGAAGGAAAAAAGAGTTTTAAGGTTTTGGTTTTAAAGGATATTTAAGATGAAAAGATTTTAGGAGTTCAGGGGCGTTAGAAACATTGATGGCTGGTTCCCAGGATGTCTTGTCTGAATCATCGAGGAAGCCTTCCCATTCAACAAGGTATTGAAGTCACCCCTTGCGCATTCTTGAATCAAGGATACGACATACTTCCCACTCTAGATGGTCTTCTACTTCGACCAGTTCCAGAGGAGGTTGGTTCTTGCCCAGGTATGTTTCTTGAGCCAGTTCCAGGAGAGATACGTTGTGGTAGTCTAAAGTTTAGTATGGCACCTAAGTACGTAAATGGAGTTATTACGGCGAGCAAGATTGGCGTTATTATTTTTATAAAAGGGTTTTATTTAATTTATTGGAGTTTAAAATATGAAGAAATTGGTCACGAGCGAATGCCTACACAAAAACAATTTATTTTACGCAGAAAACTTATTTTTTACGGTCTGAAAAATTTATAAGTATCAAGTCAAGTCACTCAAGAACCTTGGGAAATTTTCCCAGAATTTTTACTATTTTTCTTATATTTTTAAATGAATTTTAAAGTTTTATAGAAATATTTACGTTTTCAGAAATTACTTAACTTTGATGACTTCTCACAGGGTAATTAGAGCTGCGCAGACTACGAAAATTAGTTTGGTATGTAAAGGGGAAGTAGCTCTATTATGTGTAATTTTTCTAGATTTTTTATTATAGTTTTAAGGTTCTAATTGAGTCCGGAAGTCCGGACGGACTCCGTACGGACTCCGTTTCGACTCCGTTCCGGCTCCGTACGGACTCCGTACGGGCTCTGAATTGACTCTGGGAGAGCTCTGGAGGGGAAAACTTAGGCACGTGACTAGGAATACTTAAGCGCCTCTCAAACTCGAAATTTAGGAGGGGGATACATCATACAGCTTAATCATTAACCACCACAGTCTCATTTTTTATTATTCAACAAATTAAATAAATTTGTAATACCCTTATAACTTTATATTTTATATAACATTTTAGAAATACTACTCAACAATTTAAATCACACTTCATACAGGGTATCT
Source organism: Hemileia vastatrix (assembly GCA_030280995.1). NCBI lineage: Eukaryota > Fungi > Basidiomycota > Pucciniomycetes > Pucciniales > Zaghouaniaceae > Hemileia > Hemileia vastatrix. The sequence goes on along the minus strand of JASXTE010000008.1, from coordinate 11,154,408 downwards.
TTAGAAAGGTCTTCATTGCTGGGACTTGATTATTGCTGTCTCATAAAAATTCAAATTATTATAAAATCATAAAAGTCAATCTTTTCAGATCTTTCACTGGTACACCTTAATTGTTGTTATCAGTATTTCTTTTATCAACAGCCACTTTCTTTAAATCTCAATAAGCGTTAATTATTTTAGAGTTTCATTATTTTCATCAATCGGATCCAAGTAGATTGGTTAGCTTAGTGATTTAGAATTCCCATTTTGTTATTTTTATTGGAAGGACGGGGTTTTCAGCTAAATCCACATATCTCCTCCGGATTCTGCTTACAGCAAGGCGACTGTAAGAGTTTACCTTACCATAGTTGGCGCCCAACGTGGGGTTCAAATTCTCTAGCTTTCTTTAAAGACTTACTTGGATCAGGAACGTTCTTAGCCTGCAAGAGGCTTATTTTCTGGAACTCTAATTGGATTTTTGTTATTGGCCTGCAAGAGGCTTGTTATATTATCGATTGTTAACGCTTTTCATTACTTATTGGGATGTCTTCTTCTGCTGTTGCTTCTGGATCTCCTAACCCTCTTACTCCCTCAGTTAGAATTGTTTCTTGGGATGGCCCAAAGTTTGATGGGGAGGAGATTAAATGGTTCATTAGCAGGTATGAAGCTGCTGCTGCTGTTGATGGTGCTTCTCATGTGGACATGGTGAAGCAAGTTAGATTCTTTATTGCTGATAGGGAGGTGGAAAAAGAGGTTATTGCTATGCAGGCATTCAAGGACAAGGATTGGGTTAAGCTTTCTAAAGCTATGGTTGATAGATGGGGTGTTAGGTTTACTATGATGGATCTCAATAAAATTTTTGGAGACTGGCAAGCAAAAGGTGGAGTTTCTTCTATGGCTGACTTCAAAAAGCTCTGTGTTCAGTTTGATGAAGTGGTGGAATATCTCATACTGGTGGACGAGTTAGTGCATGAGAACCAGGCAAAAGATTTGTTTTGGTCAGCATGCAGTAGGGATATTCGAATGGATGTCTTGAAGGATCTTTCAAGAAAAGATTTGATGAAGGAACTGCCTAATGGTGAGCAGAAACTGCCGGCTCTGGAGGTTATCAAGGACAATATTCAAGCCCATCTCAAGTTGTTGGCGTTGGACAAATATCAAGAGTCATGCACTCAATATGTTAGCAAGGTCAGAGAAGTTTTGGCCGAAAATAACAATATTATGGTCATAGCCCAGGAGGCCAAGAAGGCACAAATGGGATTACCTGCTGCTAAAGTTGAGGGCAATGTAGATAATAAGATGGTCGATCACTTGGCCGATTTAACGAAACAATTAAAAATATTTGTTCAAGAAACCCAGAAGGCCAATAAGGCCCCAATCGCTTCTTCGTCAACGTCGACTTCTTATCAGTCTAGAGGTTATGAACGTCAAAATTATAATGGCAATAATAATGGTAACCGCTTCCCGGGCAATGGGAGAAATGGTGGGAATGGTGGTAGTAGTTATAGAGGTGGCTACGATGAGCCAAAGGTGTGCTCCTATTGTAATAGGAGGGGGCACAGAGCAACAGTTTGTTTTGCTCTTGATAAGGATATGGATGCTGGGCGAGTTTTATTTGATGGTAAAGTTTATAAATTTCCTGATGGTTCGTTCATCAAGCCCAGTGATGGACAGTCTCCTTCTGATTTGGTCAGAAGAAGTTTAACGGCTGAAAGGAGAGCCAGATTTGAAGAGGTGACGGATGAAGATGTTAATGCCAAGAGTGGCAAAAATGGTAATGGTAATGGTGGTAAAGCTGACAAGGGCAAGGAGAAAGAGGTCAGTAAAGCCACATTTTCTACTTCTTTTGGTGGTTTAGAGCTGGTGGCGGTTGCCCAGGTGGAGGGTAGCTGTATGGCTGGCAAATAAAATGTTAATGCTGCTAGAAGAGCAGCTGCTACTAAGGCAAAAAGTAGCATTCAGAGCCAATTGAGGGCTAATCCTGGCAAGGCCAATAACAAAGTGAACCCTTACTCTAAGGACAAGAATTCTAGTGCTCAAACTGCCATCAACAAATTGAACCCTTACTCTAAGGACGAATTATATAAAATGCAGAAGGGGATTTCTGATATGGGGCCCCCTAGTTATGGCAAGTTTGATTTAAATGTTGAGCCTATGCCAGAGGATGATTCCGATTCTGAGGAGGACGTACCGTTGGCGTCTCTACCCAGACCAAGTTTTAGCGGTCCCATCCCAATGGAGGGTGTAAGAAGGACTAGCGATGGATCAGGATTAGTGCAAGAAGCTGGTGACGGAGTTAGGGTTATAGAAAGTGAAGATGTTATAATGGGGGGTGAAGATGGCTCGGTTGGACCTCAAGAGGTACCCAGGGCCAAGGTTGTAAAATCAAAGGTCCAGTATGAGCAGCCAGTAGTTTCTGGTCAAGCTAATGCGATGGACGCAGTTTTGAATAGGGTGAATCAACTGCAGATTCCCTTATCTTTGGGGGAGTTATTTACGATTAGTCCGGCGCTTTCTGAAAAGCAAAAGAAGCATTTGAAGAGGCGTCGGGTTTCCACTGGAGAGGTGGAATATATTTGTGAAAATGCTGAAAAGTTTGGGGAAGATGTAGATACACATTTTTCCGCTCCCCTGGGTTACCTGGTGGTAACTCTTAATGGTAAAGAAGTAAAGGCCTTGGTTGATTCAGGGTCTCAAATTAATTTAATTTCATTGGAGCAAGCGACGAGTATAGGCTTGCCAATTAAAAGTGGAACTGGGGGAAACCTCAGAGGCATTGGAGGGCATGCAACAGAGCTGATGGGTACAGCTGAGCATGTCAGGTTAGGCATTGGTGGATCTGTTGGTAAGGTTCACTTTTATGTGGCCAGAGGAGCAGTCAAAACTGTTCTTGGCGGTCCTTTTTTGATGGATTTTGAGGCCAGGATAGGGTATCAAGCTGGCATGGGGATTAGTTTGGAAATCACTGGTGAAGATATGTGGAGGTTACATATGCGGTTAGCGCCTCCTGGAGATGAAGGTTGGGAAACACGGCCAGGGATTACTACTCTGTGCCAGTGTTGTGTTTGCACCAAGAAGCGGCATATTAAACAGACAGCTTCTTGTGAATTATGTTTGTTGGAAAGGGATGGATGCCCTCATTTTTTGGGGTAGCAGGGGCTGATCACTCTAATGTTGTAATCTCTCCTCAGGATGAGATCCCGGATTGCAATAGGTCAGCTCACTTGGAGATAATTCAAATGGATTCTCAATTATTTTCTGTTAATATTACTTTGGAGTGCAAATACGTTTTGGACTTTTCTATATGTTTATTGGATTTACCCAGTTTTTCTATTAAATTTAAAAACAGTGAAAAAGGCAAAATGGGCCAAATTAGGTTGGATAAAAATTGGAAGGGTATGTTTTATGACCTCCAGCAAGAGGTTAAACTGCAAGTATCTCCTTCTATTCTGGACCTCCAGCAAGAGGGTAAACTGCAAAAATCTCATCAAAACCCAATTAAAAATCTAGGTATAATTAAAACACAAAAAAATAATTTTTGTGAAAATTCTATTATGGGCCTCCAGCAAGAGGTTAAACTGCAAGTATCTCCTTCTATTTTGGACCTCCAGCAAGAGGGTAAACTGCAAAAATCACATCAAAATCCAATAAAAAATCTCAGTATAATTAAAACACAAAAAAATAATTTTTGTGAAAATTCAATTCCGGTCCTCCAGCAAGAGGTTAAACTGCCGACTTTCTTTACGGGTGATTTACTGTTGGATAAGGGAAGCAAAGGTGTTGGAAAATCTGTTTATAAATTAGACGAGGGAAAGGAAAAAAGGGTAAAATTTAAAAATGAAATAAAATATTTTTCTAATTTTTCTTATTCAAATTCTGACGATGAAGAAGATTCACTTGATGAAACTTGTAATGGCGAATCAAAAGTAAATTTTTTACCTCAAGTTTATTTAAATGTGGACGCAGCCAAATATAAGAAGGTAGCAAATAAAGTTCGACCTATTAATGAACCGCTACCTGCTGAATTAAATCCACCTTTGAGAAGACCAAGTTTATCAAGAAATCCTTATGAAAGTCCCTTGGTAAAGAATCCGCCTGAATTTTCTGAGACGTCAAGAATCACTTTTGAGAGACTGGGTGTTGTTAATTTTGGACCTGATGGTTGGTTGTCTGGAGAAGAGAAGAAGTTGTTGTTGGATGTGATGGTCAAGTGAGAGAAGGCCATTGCTTTTGTAGAAGAGGAGAGGGGTGTGTTGAAGCATTCCTATGGGGAGCCTTACAAGATTCCTGTGGTATGTCATGAACCGTGGCAGCAGAAACCGATTCCTATTCCGGCTGCATTAAAATAAGCCTATATTGAAGTTGACAGAGAACGGATACGCACTGGACTGTATGAGCAATCAACATCAAGTTATTCTAGTCTGGTATTTTGTATCAAGAAACTGAATGGCAAGCTTAGAGTTGTTCATGATCTTAGGGAATTAAATAGGGTTACAATAAAGGATGCTGGGATACCGCCTAGTGCTGAGGAGTTTGTTGAAGCGTTTGCAGGGAGAGTGTGTTATGGTTTGGGAGATATTATGGGTGGATATGATGAGAGAGAGTTACATCCGGACTCAAGGCCTCTCACTACATTCGATACGCCACTAGGACGTTTACAGTTAACAAGATTACCTCAAGGAGCAACAAATTCGGTTGCAGTTTATCAAGCTCAGATGGCTTGGATGCTTCAAGATGAAATTCCACAATATGCTGGAATCTTTATAGATGATGGAGGAATTAAGGGACCAACAACCGACTATGATAACCAGGTGTTGGAAGAGAATCCCGGGATACGCAAATTCATATGGGAGTTTGCAATTACTTTAGAAAGAATCTTGTTTCGAATTGAAGAAGCTGGTTTAACTATTTCAGGTTCAAAATTTTCATGTTGTGTGCCAGCCTTAGAAATATTAGGCCATGTGGTATGTAGAGAGGGTAGGATTATGTCCAAGAAGAGAGTTAACAAAATTCAGTCCTGGCCAAGACCCAAGAATACGACAGAAGTCAGAGGGTTTTTAGGTGTTTGCGTATATGTTAGAATGTTTATCAAGGACTTTTCTTCATTGGCAGCTCCATTGAGACGGTTAATGAGAAAGGATGCAGACTGGGAGTGGGATTAAGAGTGTGAGAAGGCGTTTGTGAAGTTGAAGGAGGTTGTAGGGAAGGATTTAGTCCTGCACAAGTTGGATTATGGAAAAGAAGCTGGCAGAATTTATTTAGAAGTTGATTCAAGTCAGGTTGCAGCTGGGGCGGTTTTGTCTCAGATGGATAAAGCTGGTTACATCAGGCCAGTTAGGTATGAATCAGTAGTATTTACTGAGGTCAAATTAAGATATTCACAACCAAAATTGGAATTATGTGGTGTGGCAAAAATACTGAAGAAACTTCTCCATATTTTGTGGGGGCAACATTTTGAGTTGCAAGTGGATGCGAAATCATTAATCCAGATGATTAATTCCCCAAGTTTACTGAACGCACCCATGACGAGATGGGTAGCTTTTATTCAACATTTTTTGTTTGATTTAGTTCATAAGCCTGGAAAAACTTTTACTATGCCAGATGGTTTATCAAGGAGACCACCCACTGAAGAAGATTCAGACTCAGAAGAGTTCGATGAAGATATACCTATTATCAAAGCCAGCACTAAAGGAGCTGAAGACTTTCCATACCTCCCCCATGAGGTTAAACTGGCAGGATTATTGTGTTTAGATTATGATGATGACCTCCACCAAGAGGATAAACTGGAAAATAATTTTTATGTTAATAAAGGTGTTGGAAAAGGTGTAGATAAATTCGGTAGAAAGGAGGTAGAAGAAGATGTGGTTTATGTAGAGGAAGATGGATTGGTAGTGTGGGATAGTAGTAAGTTAAGGAATGGTGTATATGTTGGAGAATTAGAGAATTCAAATAAAAAGGTGGATAAAGAGAAAGAGGTATTTTCAAATACGGTTTGTGAAGGATCCAAAGGTTCAGAAGAAAAACGACGACATAGCTCGATTAAAGATTTATTTAGGGGTCAACGATTATTGGCTCATTCATGTGCAGGTGATATTGGTGATAGAGAAGTCCCTATTGATGTTATATTAATCGATTTTCAAGATGAAGTCTGGAGTCAGACTGGTTTTTATTTTTTGTTAGTCAAATATTTGTTGACTTTAGAGAGGCCAGAAGATTGTGAAGACAATGAATGGGTGGCTATCAAGAGGAAGTCATCTACGTTTTACCTATCTGGTCGACGTTTAATGAGGAGAAGGTATCCAAATCCTCAAGTAGTTATAACTCAACAGAAGGGGAAAGAATTAGTTTTGAAATCACTGCATGAAGATCTCAGGCATAGAGGCATTGGAGAAACGTTTAGAAGAATTTCTGATCGATTTTGGTGGCCTGGCATGAAGATGGCTGTTAAACAGTGGGTTCAGTCATGCGAAGAATGTCAAAGACGAAGTTATTTAAGGCCAAAAGAACCTGGACGCGCGACCGGTGAATATACGCTCTTTGGGAGAGTTAGTTTAGATGCCGTTCATATAAAAGAGGGACAGTATAAATATTTAATTGTGGCCAGAGATGATTTATCTGGTTGGGTAGAGGCAGCGCCTCTTATTAATTTAACTGCCAAAAATGTGGCAGAATTTTTTTTGAATAATTGGGTATATAGGTATGAGGTGATGAAGTTGGTAACGGTAGATGGAGGTCATGAATTTGGGACAGAGTTTAAAGAGGCCGTATTGAAAGTTGGATCAAAGGTTAGGGTAGCAACCCCATATTATCCTGAAGCTGAAGGCATGGTTGAAAGAGGGCATCAAGTTATTAAGGATGCCTTAGTTAAAATGTGTGGGACAAGTGCCGAAAAGTGGAGGCACTATTTACCTTTAGTTTTATTTGCTGATCGAATCACCGCCAAAAGGACGACCGGATTTTCACCTTATGAACTTGTTTTTGGACAGAAAGCAGTTTTACCGGTTGATTTAGAATCTGAATCATATCTTGGAGTTGACTGGGACACGGTCAAAACTACTGAAGAATTATTGTGTGCAAGAATGATGCAGCTAGAAAAGAAAGAAGAATATTTAGAAAAGGCATATTCGCGGATGATGAAGATCAGAAACCAATCAGTCAGATATTGGGATGAGTGGTTGGCACATCGATTAAGGAAACCTTTGAACCCAGGTGATATGGTCCTGGTGTATAATAGGAGTTTGGAAAGTCAGTGGGGAAAGATGTTTGCAGATAGGTGGAATGGACCATATAAAATCAAGGAGCAAGTTTCCGGTGGTTCATATGTGCTAGAAGAGTTGGATGGAGTAGTATAGAAGAAAAGGGTAGCGGCCAATCAAGTGAAACGGTTCTATCCTGGAGGCGCCAGGAGTGCCGAAGTCTAACTCCGAAATGAGGATAAACTACAATTTTAATGACTTTTATTAAATTTATACCTCCGCAACGAGGATAAACTATGATATCTACGAAATTTTATGGATTCCTCCGCAACGAGGATAAACTATCTTCTTTTTTTATAAAAAAACACTTTACTATCGTTACACTGCATATGGTCGACGAAACTATGATGAAACTTAACGAAATTCAAAAAGACCTTCTTTGAAATTTTCAAAAACTTAAAATTCTTAAAATATGGGTGAAGATAGTGTTGGAAAAATTTTAAAATTTATTGGAAGAAGTGTTCACAGAGGAACCTTCTTAATTTAATATTGGCAAGTGTGGGGGTAATTGATGGGCTGGCTGCTCTATACACAATTACCCCATAATGTTCGTTTCCAAAATTTTCCCTGTTTCTAGTTGAATCCTGGCTTTGTTTTTTTAATTTTAGGAAGTCCACTAAGACTATAAACTGGAACGAATCAAGAGACACCGCTCTCAACGCCGGATTCAAGATTCTTTTTATTTTATTTTGTTTTTGATTTTTTTTATGTCAGATTGTGATTTATTTTCTTTAATATATATTATGAATTATTGTAAAGGTGATGCTCACTGGTGGTCTCTAATCATTTTTATAAATTGGAGGGAGCCCACCCAGTGATCATCATTATAAAAATTATCTTCTAAAAACTTTCATTTATTTTCTTTCTTTTCAATTTCTCAAAATTGTGTAACCACATCAAGTTGCACTTGGATGTGGGTATGATGTCGAGGGTACGGCTCATCAAATGGCCAGGGGGCATCTTTTAAAATTTTATTTTAAAAAAATTTTTTTATTACTTTTTTTATCTTTCTTTTCACATTCATTTATCTTTCTTTAAAATTAAATTTTAACTTTTATTTCAAAACTATCTTTTCTAAAATCTTTTATTTTAAATTTAAAAAAAAAAAAAAAAAATTAAAATTAAAATTAAAAAGAAAAAAATAAAAATAAAATAAAAATAAAATAAATAATAAAAAAAAAATAAAAAAATTAAAATTAAAATTAATTAATTAAATCAAAATTATTATTATATTTCTTAGTTTTATTTTTTTTAGTTTTCATTCTTTTTAGTTTTATTCATTTAGTTTAGACAGGAAACAGGGTCTAGGAGAACTCAATACCAATGGGATTTTACTTCAAGATATCTGTTAGTCCTCCAAGACTTTAAACTGGCTACTGTTCAAGACTTTCCTTAAGGTTTTATACGAATTTTGGAGCTGTTAGTCCTCCAAGACTTTAAACTGGCTAATTTTCAAGACTGTCATTAAAGATTTTATATTGGAGCTATTAGTCCTTCAAGACTTTAAACTGAATTTCAAGAATGTTCAAGATTTTATGGATATTTTTGGGAGACGGATTTTTTTTATTTTATCAATCAAATGTTAGGTCCACCAAGACCTTAAACTGGAGTGTTATCAAATGTTAGGTCCACCAAGACCTTAAACTGGGCTGTTATCAAGCTGTTGGGTCCACCATGACCTTAAACTTGATTTCTTATCGATTAAATGTTTGGTCCACCATGACTTTAAACTGGTAGTTCATTCATTGTTTAGTCCACTATGAATTTAAACTGGAAAATTAATATCTGCAGGATAATTCAACATTCATTGGACCACTATGGCCTTATACTGGATTACTTGTCGATCAAATGTTTGGTCCACTATGACATTAAACTGGATTATCAAATTTATTCAATCTTTGGTCAAGCCTAGTCCTTACTTAGGAATTTATCAAGTTATTTATGCACCTAAACGATCTTTGGTCCACCAAGACCATAAACTGGAAATCGATTATATGTTTGGTCTACCAAGACTATAAACTGGAATGTCAATCATGTTTGGATAACTCAATTCAATCTTTTAATTTATCACTGTCCACTAAGACTCTAAACTGGTTATTCAATTATTTCTGGAATTGGGTGCTGATAAGCTTTAGGAGGTTAAAATTTTAGGTGGTGATGATGCTAAGGAAAGCATAATGGTTAATTAGGTGAAATTTTTGGCGCTTTAACATGGTCTAAAGTTAATATTATTATTGGAAGCCTGGAAAAAGTATTTTATGGGTTTGCTGTATAGCAAAGTTTGAAAATTGTGATGAAGGAATCAGAAGTTAGGATGGTAGTTGGATTTTAGGGAATGATTTTTTTAGTGCCTCAGTGTTAGGCCATTTTTGGTGTGAAGCTTGGAGGACCTTATGGCGAGATTGGAATCATAGAATTCGGCTCAGTGGGGGGCCCTATGAGGTTGGAATCAGGAGTATTCGGCTCATAGGAAGATCCACTCTCTCAATGCTGTGACAAGAAGGAAGACTGGTTAATGGGAGTCTGAAGGGATTCAAACCTTGCTCTTGTAGTGGAATCATCACAAGATTTATATTATTTTATTTTATGATATATCAAGCCAGAGAAGAAGAAACAACATTTTTATTATAAAGAATTAAAAGAAGACCAGCTAAAACAAATTTATCAAATTACTTTATTGGAAAAGATAATTCTTTTGGAATTGCTCAACCACTTATGCAAAGGTTTAAGAATGGGGACATTCTCAATTGGAGGGAGGATGTGGTAGTCTAAAGTTTAGTATGGCACCTAAGTACGTAAATGGAGTTATTACGGCGAGCAAGATTGGCGTTATTATTTTTATAAAAGGGTTTTATTTAATTTATTGGAGTTTAAAATATGAAGAAATTGGTCACGAGCGAATGCCTACACAAAAACAATTTATTTTACGCAGAAAACTTATTTTTTACTGTCTGAAAAATTTTTAAGTATCAAGTCAAGTCACTCAAGAACCTTGGGAAATTTTCCCAGAATTTTTACTATTTTTCTTATATTTTTAAATGAATTTTAAAGTTTTATAGAAATATTTACATTTTCAGAAATTACTTAACTTTGATGACTTTTCACGGGGTAATAGAGCTGCGCAGACTACGAAAATTAGTTTGGTATGTAAAGGGGAAGTAGCTCTATTATGTGTAATTTTTCTAGATTTTTTATTATATTTTTAAGGTTCTAATTGAGTCCGGAAGTCCGGACGGACTCCGTACGGGCTCCGGATTGACTCTGGGAGAGCTCTGGAGGGGAAAACTTAGGCACGTGACTAGGAATACTTAAGCGCCTCTCAAACTCGAAATTGAGGAGGGGGATACATCATACAGCTTAATCATTAACCACCACTGTCTCATTTTTTATTATTCAACAAATTAAATAAATTTGTAATACCCTTATAACTTTATATTTTATATAACATTTTAGAAATACTACTCAACAATTTAAATCACACTTCATACAGGGTATCTTTAGAAAGGTCTTCATCGCTGGGACTTGATTATTGCTGTCTCATAAAAATTCAAATTATTATAAAATCATAAAAGTCAATCTTTTCAGATCTTTCACTGGTACACCTTAATTGTTGTTATCAGTATTTCTTTTATCAACAGCCACTTTCTTTAAATCTCAATAAGCGTTAATTATTTTAGAGTTTCATTATTTTCATCAATCGGATCCAAGTAGATTGGTTAGCTTAGTGATTTAGAATTCCCACTTTGTTATTTTTATTGGAAGGACGGGGTTTTCAGCTAAATCCACATATCTCCTCCGGATTCTGCTTACAGCAAGGCGACTGTAAGAGTTTACCTTACCATAACGTGGAAAACAGGGTGAATAGCCTGCAATTTAGGAGGTAGCTTGAGTGGAAATGCAGTTTTAGAGACTTCAGAGTTGATTTCGAATGGTCCCAAGCGTTTTTCAGCCAATTTCTTTGATGGTCGAGTCATTAGAATGTTTTGTGTGTCAAGCCATACTTTGTCGCCAGGTTTAAAAGAAGGAGCAGATTGTCAATATTTGTCAGCCTGTTCCTTGTACCTTCGAATTGTTAATTCCAAATTTGATTTAAGTTCCTCTTGGAGTTGTGATATGGTTCAAAGATAATGTTCCGCAGGATGATTAGTTCCTACATGGATTGAGTTGAATCGAGGATGTCTTCCATAAACAGTTTTGAAAGGAGATTGTTGTGTCAAAGAATGAGTCGAGTTATTATAAGCAAATTACGCCAATGGTAACCATGTGGTCCAATCGTCTTGTTGGTAACTGACATACATTTGAAGGTATTGTTCGAGGATTTGATTGGCCCTTTCCGTTTGCCCATCGGTTTCAGGATCATAGGCTGTGGAGAGGTTCCTCGTGATATTGAGTTGTCGACACAGTTGAGTCCAGAATGTGGATACAAACAATGAGCCTCTATCTGAAATAATATCATTAGGTAAGCCATGTTTGGAAAATACATATTCTAGAAACAATTTTGACAAATCTTCTGCTGTAGAAGTAGTAGTGGTTTTAATAAAAAAAGACATCTTTGAAAATCTATCTACTATTACTAATATAGCATCAAAATTATTAAAAGGAGGAAGTTGAGAAATGAAATCCATCGATAAAGATTCCCAAGGTTTAGAGGGAATAGGAAGCGGTTGAAGCAACCTATGCTTCCAGTGACAGGGAGCCTTATTCCTATTACATTTGTAACAAGCTCTTATATAGGCCTTGATTTCTCTGGTCATTCCTGGCCAGAAGGAATCCCTTTCTATTAACTGGTAGGTTTTATCAACCCCAAAATGACCATCTAATGGAGAATCATGTCGACTATTGAAAATCCATAATTTTATTTCATTGTTGTCGGGTATGACTACTCTACCTTCGAAAACTAATAGACCTGATTCAATACTAAATCTTTTGGCCCCTTGCTTCGAGAGTATTTTGTCTTTTAACCCTCAACAATAATTGTCCTTTGACTGAGATTGGAGGATGCTGGATAGTGGATTTTGAAAAGATTGAATTTTCATCAAATTAAGTTGATGAGTTGTTAACATTGATTCGTTGAAAATTGATTTCACATTTGCTGGGTTCTTGTCAGAAAATGCGTCCCACCGCTGTGGGTAAACATCGTCCCGACGTGACAAGATATCTGGGACAATACAGTTCTTACCTGGGCGATAAGAAATAGAAAAAGGAAATTCAGGCCACCTGGCTTGAAGCCTGGTTAACACTTTGGAAGACATAAAGTATTTCAAAGCATTATGGTTTGTTAGAATTTGAAAAGGACTATCTAGGCTGAGAAGAAAAGAGCGCCATTTTTTAAGACAATGGATAATAGCTAAAAGCTCTTTGTCATGAATTTCATAATTTAATTCTGCTGCAATGAGTTTGCGTGACTCAAAAGCAACAGTATGAAACAATTTTGTTTCAGGATTTAATTGAGAAATGACCACTGCGATAGCATAATTGCTAGTGTCTGTCTTGACTATTGTCAAAGCAGAAGGATCAAAGTGTCAAAGAATTGGGGCCTTGGTGAACGCAGTCTTCAATGCTTCGAATTCCTTTTGTTCTGTAGAAGTAAAAACAAAAGGAATATCTTTTCTAAGAAGAGAAGTGAGATTGGAAATAGTTTTAGAGTAATCTTTAATAAATCTTCTATAGAAATTAGCAAAACCCAAAAATCCTTGGAGGGATTTAACGGTTTTGGGCTCAGGCCATTCCAGAAATTTTTGGACCTTTTTGTTGTCCATGACTAAACCATCAGTGGATAACCTAAAACCCAAAAAATCAATTGATTTAAGATGGAATTCGCATTTATTGTGCTTGGCGTAGAAACGGTGATCTCGAAGTTGATTTAAAACCTGTTGAACATGATGAATATGTTCATCCAGTGTCTTCGAGAAAATTAAAATATCATCTAAATAGACGACAACATCTTGAAAGATGTCATTGACAAAGGTTTGAAAAGTCAATGGTGCATTACACAATCCAAAAGGCATAACTAAATATTCAAAACTACCAAATCTAGTGCACATTTCAGTCAGTGGTTCATGACCTTCTGCAATGCAAATAAGATTATAAGCGCCTCTAAGATAAATTTTAGAAAAAAAAAATAGCACCATTGAAAAGGGTAAGAAGTAATGACATAGGAGGAACAGGATATGAATTCTTCTTAGTGACTGTGTTGAGCTTTCTATAGTCAACACACAACCTAAGACTACCATCCATCTTCTTTACAAAAACAACAGGGGAGCCGGTTGGAGATTTACTGGCTCTGATGAAACCTTTGGCTACACTCTCTGCAATGTAGTCTCAAAGAACTTGAGATTTGTCCTTTGACAAAGAATAGTCAGGACCTGCCGGAGGTACTGGACCTATTAACTCTATTTGATGGTTGTAGGGTCGATGAGTTGGTAACTTATCGGCCTTGCGGATTGAGAAAACATTGAGGAAATCATGATAGATTTCTGGTAGAGTTGATTTAATGGCTTCAACTTTTATTTGGTCATCCTCATCACCTTCGAGAGAATCTGTCAAGGGAAGAAAAGAATTGAGAGAGCATAATTTGATTACTTTGAGGCAATTTAAATCCTCTTTGAGTGAAGTCATCGAGCTAGAAGGGTTAGCCAATTGCTCATTTAGAGAAAGATCAGATGCTTGCAAGTCATCTGGCAGAGATTTGTCCTCTAGCAGGACGTTGTCAGGCAGTTTGTTTAACTCCCTATTGACCTGCATTGAAGAATTAGAAATATACTTAGTGCGTGGGGTGATCAATTCCCGTGACCAATCAATTTCAGGATTCCAATGCTTTAAAAAGTCATGGCTAAGGATGGTATTGTCCATTCTTGGGGCGTCCAAGACTGATAATTCCCACTCAAAGGGGGGGAAGTTCAGAAAGTTGAAAACCCAAAAAACTTTCTTACTTACCCAATATTTGGCTTCCTCTGATTCGACCAAGTAAATTGGAATTCGATTGATATCTGTAAATTTTAGTTGTAACTTCTCAGAAAAAGATAAACTAACAAAAGAAATTGAAACTCCAGAGTCTATAAGACAACTGAAGGGGGTATCCTCCTTAAAAATAATGAATCTCAAGCGGTTTAAGGCAACTCCAGTCCTTAAGACATGGAGGTTCTGTGCACTGGGAGAGGTAAGATAGTTTGCTTTTCACACAAGTAAACTATCTACTAGTTTTTTGACTTTGAACTAGTACCTTCTCTTTCCTTCAACTTTACACAATCTTCCAGCTTGTGCTTACCCCCACATTACATACATAACCCATTATCTGCTCGTCTCTTCCTCTCAGCTTCTTTAAGTTCCCCTTTAGGATTTAGTATTTTTCTGATATTGCCTGGGGTTGAGCTTTTAGGTCAAGTTTTGTCGTTTCCCTTATTGGGTTTGGATTGAGTTGTCCGTGGGTGTGAAGAAGGTACCAATTTAAAATTTAGGCCTTGAGATTTGTTGGTGTATAGACGATGTTGAAGTCGTCCTTGGTAAACGCTGTCAAGTTCGAGGGTTCGATCCATTAAATCCGTTAAAGTAGTAATCTTCTGACGGTGAAGATTTAATTGATCCAGAATCCTCAAAGGAAGTCCTTTTTTGAAATGATACTTAAGGGCAGAATCATTCTAACCTACTCGAGTTTGAAGTGCTCTGAAGTTTGAAATATATTCAGAGGCTTAACCATTATCACTCATGCGAAGAAAATCAAGTTCAATTTCTGCGTTGTCAGTTTCATTAGGGTCACCAAACAATGTGAAGAGTTGGTCTTTGAACTTTTCCCAGTTATTAATAAGTAAGTGGGTTTCTGTCGAAGAGAGCATGAGAAGATAAGGCTTGAACTATCTTGCTGCTTTCCCAGATAGGAAAGAAGAAGCATAAACAACCTTCGATCGGTCATTATGGAACAGGAGCTTGCAGGTTTGCAAGAAGGGCCACAATCTGTCTGGATGTTCTCCATCAAATTTATCAGGAGATCTCATGGAAGGAGTTTTGAATTTAGATCCCTCCGAAGACGTTGTATTGGAAAGGGTCTTCATGAAAAGTCTCATGAAGTCCTCCAGCGAATTAGATGGTCCAGGTTCCAAAGGCTGACCAGAAGGGTGAGTAGCAGGGCCGGATGGTGCCTCGTGCATTGTATCCTCTCCTTCTTCATCATCACTAGAATCATCAAAATCCTGTGGGATGTCCTCTACAGATTGGACTGAATGTTGCCGTTCCATTAGGTCGAGTGGTTCCAAGGAGTGAGTGCAGGAAACAGGCCGTGTGGCTGTTGGCCTGCCTCTGGCGCAAGCTCTAGTAGTAGCGCCGGTAGGAGGAGTGCGTTGAACAGGTGCCATTTTAAGAATTTAGAAAACACCTGAAAAGGGACGTAGTAGTACAGAGAATTAAATTATACTGTCACCAGACAACCCAAGCACAAGGTTGAGGGTGTTCCTGAAAGTGAGATGGAGGGAGGAGTTTAGAAACTTCTTCATAGCACAGAGGAAATGATCAAAGAAGTGATACGAAGATGACTCGAAGGAAGAGCTACTGCTTCGAGATATGTTTGAGAAGAATTCTAATATAATTTAAAGGTAATATTAAAATTTTTAAAATCTCACGAAGGGTTGGAAACTCAATAATTAAAGATTTAGGATTTAGAAATGATTACTGAGAAAATAAGGAAAGATATAATAATAATGATTTGAACTGAAGCTTTTACCACTATTAACTATATATACGTTTTATAATTTAATTCTAAAGAATTTCAAACCAAAAAACCCAACCCCTTTTATATCCTTTACTCCTCCTCGCATTGACCTCATACCCATCCATATTTTGCACACCACAGACCATTAAAAAATACACCCGTTACACCTGGACCCTCCTCACTAACATCTGTCAACCCTTTAATCCTCCACTAACCATTCTGTCCATGCTCACTACCCCTTTTAATAATTCACAGACATTTAATAAACCTTTTAGTGTACTATTACATTGACTATTGCGCTGTGCGTTGCTTATTGAGGAAAAGACTGAGACACACTATTGAGAGATTGACTAATTTAGATTTAGAGTTTAGACTAGCACGGTTGAATAGTGAGTACACAAAGGAAAGTCGCAGTTGCTATGTAGAATGGCTTTTTGCGCTTCGAGTATGGATTTAGACCTCTGTATTATTGATTTAATGAGCTACTTTTGCCTCGAGTGTCATGTGGCACGTGACACCCAATTATCTTCCACAATTATTTTTTTCTAATATTTGGGTTATTAGAACTTTTATGTTTCAATGTTTACCTCTATCAGACATTTTTATCCTCAATGTTTTATAAAAAAATCTTGGACAACTTTCTGGGTGTGCCAGCCTTGCTACCTTGCTGAACACTCCCATCCTGTCTATTCATTCTATCAGTTCAAAACCCCTCCCAATCAAATCTGTTTGTTTCTTCACCTTTTAATCTTCAAATATCTCAACATGTCTTGTCATCATAGATCTTCTCAAAGGCAGCCTTCCCCAAGTTGTTCTTCAAATCCCATTGCTCCCTCTTTCCCCTTCTCAGCTGAGAAATCAAAGACTGTTCAACCAAAAAAATTTGATCATCTCATTCTTATCAACTGGCTAAAAACTAAAACTAATTATGATTCTTATTTTGGTTCTGAGAATGCAACTAAAGTAAGATGGCTCCCTGCATCAAAATTCAATGGCTATCTTCTAATGGCCAATGAATTACAAAATAAGACAAAGGGAAGGATTTATCTTTTGCCTAACCAGATTTCTGAAAGTTTTAAGCACTACCAAGCCAAATACAAGAAGGTAAAGACTCTGTCATTTTCTACTGGTTTTGGTATTACCAAAATTGATATCAGTAAGAGCATCAAAACTATAGATGATAAACTTAATTCTTTATGTCCTTACTATAAAGAGAAGGATTCCATATTTGGAAAGGGAGCTAATTATAATCCTGAAAAAATGTTGGATGTAGAAGATGATATCTCTGAACATGATGTTGAAAGAAATCTTTTTACTTCCTCTTCTACTCAAGCCTCCCCTCATTTGACTTCTACCTATAAGATATCTTTTCAATAGATCCTTATGGCAATATAAACCAACCTGATCTCACTCCAGTTAGATTTAATTTATTATCTAGTTGTTTTGTTTTTTAATTTCTAAAAAGGCTAATGAAAAAATCAAGGATCCTCAAGCAAGCAAGTCTGAAGCTAGCATAGGAGAAGAAATTAGAGCTTTCTTTAAAGAGGGATGAGAGAGAAAAAAACTTGTAGGAACAGATATTCAAGATAAAGAAAGAGGAGAAAGTTCTTCAGTACTATTTCCTATTGGATCAAATGAAACTCGAGTATCAATTATAAGATTGTACAAAAACAAAAGTTTTCTTGATATAATTTTCTAAAGCTAATAAATCTGTTAAGGAAGTTGAATGCTTAATGCAAATGTTTGATGACTAGTTTTTTTTAATTTGTTCATATTTTATTTCAAGTTTTTTTAGAAATTTTTCTTGATAAAATGCATTAAAGCTAAGAAGTCTGTTGAGAAAATCGACTGCTTAATGAAAATGTTTGATGACTGGTTTTTTTATTTTTTTGTTCATATTTCATTCCATTTTTTTTGAAAGTTTTCTTGATAACTACATTAAAGCTAATAAAGCTGTTGAGAAAATTGACTGCTTAATGAAAATTCTTGATGAATAGTTTTTTTATTTTTTTATTCATATTTCATTCCAAATTTTTTTCAAGTCAAAATATTAACATATCGTGTTTGAAAATTCGGCAATACCCCCCCCCCTGCAATTTATTCTGGGAGGGGGTAAGGATTACCAAATTTTCATTTTATTTCATAAATAATTAAGTAAATCAATTAAAAAAGATAATCAACCAATTAAAGGAATCCCAAATACTATCTGTCAATGATTTCATGAGAAAATTCAAAGAAAACACATGACAAGATTGGTATTATGAAGTCATTCATAAAATATCATTGAATGAACACCTTTATACAGCACAAGGGCTTGATGGTAAAATAATAATTAATTTGATTTATTATCTTTAATAACTGATGAATTGAAAATTAAAGAAATAAAAATAAAAATTTGAAAATTCTTTAATAACTGTATTTACAACCCCTCCCTAATGTTTTAGTAGCCATTGACCCTTCACCCATTACCTTACTTACCTGGTTTATCAAACTTTGATTGATCTGAAAAGAACATCCAAAATGAGTTAACATTTTGAAAGATTCCAATCCTGGAGGTGCCTTAGTTTTTTGATCATTATATCTTGAAGAATTCCAAATCGCTTCCATAATCCCATTTCCTAATCAAAATCTCATGATACATTTATGATCCAGAAAGTATAGTTTGTGGCCTTTGATTTTAGCAGGTGAAGGGATTTGTCTTCCAGTAATAGGATTGATATTACAGAAAAGCCAAAAATTAAGCATATTAGAATCAGTTTTGTCAACATGGCTCTGGATATGAAATCCTCCATAGTTGATGATAACATTAGAATAAAATATATAATCTTTACTGTGTTCAACCCATTCTATATCTGCCCAATTTGGAAGTCCAGCTTTCTTGGCCAGTTAATGATAAGATTTCAAAGCACAAATATATAATTTTTTAAAGCAACTGGCCAAGAAATAATTGAGTCATCCAAAGATTTCGAAAAAAAGCCTAGATAATCATCAGATAAGTATTTAAGAAGCCTTATTCTCTAATTATGCAATATAAAAACATGAAATAAATTAAGTGAAATTTAGAAAAAAGGCTCAACTTCAAATGTCAATATCTCAGCAAAAACTGAACCGAGTTCAAATACATTTATGGGAAATGAAAGATAGGCTTCAGAATAATCTTCTGCTAAAAAAACATGAGATTTGAATAAAAATATCTCTTATTCTGGCTTTTATTCTTAAAATTGCACAAAAACTCAAAAATTGATGATGAAAACTCCAACAAGATGGATATATAAGCCTAGATAAACATCAGATAAGAGTTTCAGAAGCCTTATTCTCTAATTATGAAATATAAAAACATAAAATACATTAAGTGAAATTTAGAAAAAAAAGTCTCAACTTTTAAGGTCGAAATCTCAGCAACCACTGAGCCAAATTTCAACCTTTTTGTGGGAAATAATATTTAGGCTTCAGGAGAATCTTCAGTTAAAAGACAAGAAAATTGTTACATAAAAACATGAAATAAAAAATTTTAAATTTGGAAAAAAATACTCAACTTTAAAGGTCACTATCTTAGCAACCACTGAACCAAATTCAAATCTGTTTGTGATAAATGAAAGGTAGTCTTCAGGAGAATCTTCATATATAAGGAAATTAGATTTGAATAAACCTAACACTAATTCCAAGTCTGATTTTCAAACTTTTACAAAAACTTGAAAAGTGGTAATGGAGATGAGAACAAGAAGAGTTTAATAAGTCCACTTTTATCCAGATAAGAGTCATGCATATATTTAAGTATAATATGTTCATAGAAGGAATGTGTCAAGGTGGAAATTTAATGTCTAGAAGAATTTCAAGGTATTCCAAGGAAGGCAACAATGGATTTAAAGGACTCAAAATAATGTATGTATTTCTCTTATAGTTTTTAAGATTTATTACTCAATGATTAGAGGTAAGATTTTTAATTATAATTATAATTATTGATTCAGAATTACGAAATGTAAGTACTAAGTCAATAATAAATAGTAATAAATTTTAATGGTAGTATTGGTTTGTAAAAAAATTGTAAGTAAAAAGGAATGTCTGGAAGAATACAAAAAGAGAGGGCCTTTATATGCAAAGATGTGAGAAATAAAATACAGAGTTAACACCACTTAATACAAGGGTGTGAGAAAAAAGAAGCTAAATAAGGATTGTATGTGAAATAATAAGAATTATACTAAATAGTGTGTAAATAAAAAGTATTATTTTATTTGAAATAAAAATCTGAATCCCTTGGTCCGTCATATTTAGTGCAAGAACATTTGATTTAAAATATTGATTCAACAAAATCTAAATAAAGGAATTTGAAAAGTTTTCTTCTTTTTATGTTTTTATATTTTTAATACTAATTTTATTCCCTCTCATCTGTATTATTGAGCTCGGTGTTTGGGAGTAAAAATGTATGTGACAGTTACTTATTTCTTATTAATTATTTACATTACTTATTGTACTTAGCTAGTTAGTTGTAAGCAATACATAAGTAGTTTTTAAATAATTAATTATTAATAAGGATTAAAAGGTGTAAATTAATCTCAGTAAGATAATTAATTATTTTACTGGGTGGGTCTAGTAGCCTGTCTGACAGAATGAGATATCATTTGGGCATGAAAAAAAGGAGATGAAACTTACCTTGATTGAAAAGTATGAAAAATAGAGTGAGAAAGATTGATTTTGGAGTTTGGGGGAAATTGAATATGGAGTAAGTGAAATAGGAAAAGGGAGGATAATAATCATTCCAAGGAGGGATGAATAGTAGGGTGATAGAGCTAAAAAAAGAAAGAAAAGAGGGGGAGAAAAAAAGGTTAATTTTACCATAAAAATCAAAAATAACCACTTACAGAAAAAATTTAGATACAAAAAAGAAAAAAAAATTATAATTAGAAATCAAAAAATCAAAAAATGAATAAAATGACTTACCTGGAGAGATGAGATGAGACAATAAATAAAACCAAGTTGTTTGAGGGATGTTTGTGGAGAGGAAAAAAGGATATTAGGGAGAATGAATAAGAAACAGTGAAAATTTATGTGATTGCAGAAAATATGTGATTTCATGTTGAGCTGGTGAATGAAAACAAATGAGACATCCAAAAAAGAGACATTCAGCATTAATTCAAAATAAAAATGATTATTCAAAAAACAAAATTACCAAACCAAGTGAATAAGGCACACAAGTTGAACATTTGCTGAGCATGAAAAAAAAATTAAATTAGTTGTGTTTCAAATGTTGGAGGATGATTGTCATAATGACAGAGCTTATGCTGGTAAAAAGAATGTTCTGTGATTCAAGGGAGGGGATAGCTGGTGCAGTTTTGGGATCCTCTTCTTCATAAAGATAACTGAAAAGACATATAAGCTTAAGTGTCTTCCAAAACCAAGTCAGAATCAGAGTCAGCAGCTAATGTTAAAGTGATTGCATTCATAGCTGAGTGAAGCTGCTTCCTAGTAGAGAGGTGCTTCATTATTGTTGGTAGAAGGTTTAGGTGATGAGTGGGAAGTGGAAATTTTCCGCCAAATAAGCAAGTGGAGTGTGTAGGTAGAAAAAAAAAAGTTATGTGTTCACCACCATAATTAAGTAGCATAGATTGAAGAGACACATAAGTATGAGAAAAAATGTTATGTGTTTGCCACCAAATTCAAGTAGAATAGATTGAAGAGACACATAAGGATGGCATCTGCAATTATATGTCATGTGACTTACTTACAAATCAATCATGGATGTGATGAGTTTGGGATCAGTAATTAGGAATGGAAATTGGGGTATAAGAGGTGGGATAATGCATTATTGTGCAATCCTTATTCACTAGCCCTAGGGCTAGTGCATAAGAATCATCTGCAATTAATAATGCCTGATCCTGGAAAAAAAATTCCTGATCCCTAATAGTGGATCCCTGAACATTGATACCCTCTATTATGCAACTTTTAAACAACTGTTACACATTTGTTATGCCTTGTAGCATAATGAATGGTGTTGGTAGTGTTCCTCCTTACTTTCAGTGTCTTCCCCTCCATGTATTTAGATATCCAAGCCATGTTTTTTTTTATTTCTTACAATCTCACCCAGCTAGGGGCATGAAAGGTATGACTAAGTAGATGCAGGAACATGATGAGAGGAGCAAGGATGGAGCGGGGAGGGCAATAAATCTATTTACAAATTTAGTGGTTACTGCGTGAGGGGGATATTATTGGGGACCAAGCCACGCTTGCCTCCTTCATGCCCCCAGTTGGGTGAGATTGTACGAAATTAATAAAAAATAAAAAAAACCCTCCCTTATCTATCTCTTGCCTAAGATCCCATTTAAAATTATTCACTAAGTCACCCATCCTCTCTCCTTCCAATTCTGACTCGCTTACATGCATCAAGCCCCTTGATTATTTAAATCACTTGTGTCAGAATATGGACTTATTGCAATCTATTAAGTAGCCAAATCACTTGATTTACAGTGTTAAATCATGATGAAACTCAAAGTTGAATACAATTTTATGCATAGGGAAAAAATGTAACTGGTATGTCAGAACCGTTATGTCTGGTGATAGAACCAGTATGTCTGCAGGCAAACTACATTTTTTTCACAGTGATACAGAAAGTAACATAAAGGACATAAATGAAAACCAAAAAGGGATAAAAATCACATAAGAACCTTATGTCCTGTGGTGTTAAGATCATATGGTGCTCAATTATCCTCCATTATTGTCAATTATGCAATTTGCATTTATAAAGATAATTTTTTGATGAACATTAGCAAAAGTGATGGTTGGAGTGAAAATGGCAAATTAATGCAAAAAATTGCATAATTGGGCTAATTTGATGGACAATTGTACGGTGCCCAGAAGAAAGTCTTCGGGATTGAAGTTTTCCTCATAAAATCTACACTCAACTCTCATTTTCACTACGAGATTGCTCATTATGGTTAAAGTTGTTGTGTAGATTACAAATATCACAACTAAAAATCTTAATAATCAATATTTTTATATTTACTTCATTTTGTAAAAAAAGGTGATTCCATAAATTTTAAAGTAGGCATTTCTAAGCAATGAGACTTGTTTATATAGAAAGCTAGACTCAGATAACCCCTAATTGTAACATCAAAGCATAAAAAAAGAAAAAGAAAAACAAGCTAAAAATTTGAGATTCACCAGCGGGTGGATCCACCATTTGCATCAATGACAGCCTTCATACAAGCAGGCATTGATGACACTAAGTGAATAAGAGGCTACTCAACTTGGCTTTGCGATTAGAGAGGATGAGTCGTTTGAGTTCACGCATGTCTTGTGAGTTTGTTTTGAGGAGACAACTGGAACGGGGTGCAGTTTCAACATTGCCCCTAGCTCTCCATCTCTCCAATATTGAGCAAACAGTAGAGTCAGCAACACCTAGCTTTCTAGAAATTTTAGCTGTTGTGATTCCTGCTTCAGCCATGCCAACAATGCAAGCTTGTTTTGTTATTGTAAGTTGCTTCCTTCCAGGTCTAGAGGTCACCACAGTGCAAGGAAAAGTAAAAAAAAAAACTAAAGAAAATAAATTAGTTTATATCTTGCCCAAATGAGATAGAGTACATAAAAATACTATACCAAATGAAACAGGGGAAGGTGAAAGACCAAAAAATAAAATCTTGAGGCGTTTGATGTGATAGTGAACAAGTGATGGCTGGATGAAGTGGTGGTTAATGGAAGGTGCTATGCATAAAAAATCCCGAAGACTTCCTTCCGGGCACTGTACATGCTTTTAGTTTAAGGCTTGTGCATTTTGCCGTAACTATGCACACTTTGCAGAAAAATTTACTGATGTCATGGGTTACCGAAGGGTCACATTGCCATCAGGAATGAATATTTTTGACAATTTTCGGTAATTTATGCATACACAGACTTGCACACCTCATCAGGGTGGATGCTCTTACACCACAAGAAAGTCGACGACGTTTTATGCTATGCGCCACCCGAACGTTTTATAAGTCGGTTGATATTTTGGTCATTTTTCATCTTTTTTGGTGAGAAATGAAGGAAATCGCAACCGACAGGTGAAACGTTCGGGTGACGTGTAATACAACACGTCGTCAAATTCCCTGTGGTGTTAGTTTACCATGCCTTCATGTCCCTAGCTGGGTAAGATTGTAAGGAATTAAAAAAAATGCTATACTTTACACGTTTCACCCATTTATTATAGATATTAGCACTAATCAACTCAGAAAAAACTCGTTTTGCTCCTGAATTACAACATTTGGGTACTGGTTTCATTTTTTACCAACAGTGACATTTATATCATCCCCCGAAATATGTGAAAATTGAAATCATGTTACAGTTTTATGACAATGACACAGGTCAGAACGACCATCATGATCTTTTGGCGCAATTCAGGTTCACTGTTAAATACAAAATGTTATCACCACAAAAAATGCATCTCCCCAACGTCTTTTTGATTTTCTTTTGCAGCTCATTCGTTGTGAATAAAATAAAAAGTGTTTTGTGTACATAAAATGAATCTTCTTTTTGTTCTTTCAATTTGGCAAGGATATCTATTGAATTTAGTTATATATTCAGCTCTCCTAACTAGAAAAACAATGACACTAGATTCAAGTTCTCCCTTAACTGGTCATTTATTCAAAGAAACCCAAGTGATGGCGTTTGATCTTAATGTCCCATTTACTGGAAATTCTTCTAACGTAACTTCCTATTTTTTGGAACCAGATCTCAACACAATCGCACCTATAAATAAGGACACTCATTTTCTGAAAACGAAAACATTATCACTCGGGACTCGTACGGAATCAATAAATATAAGTAAGGGTCATGATAGAGAAAGTGGGGATCAACCGTGGCAGAAAAAGTTGGAATCCACCAATGGTAATTGTTAGATATTTAGTTTCATGAACGCTTTCAAGTTAATTATTCTATCATCATATAGATTCAATTGCTATACCGCGGAAAGTTGATTGGCAAGTAATTATAGAACATTCCGCTGGATGGAGAATGAAACTGAAAGAAATCATTCCCTCCACCTTTAATCTACCTAAAATTCTTCAAATATACCATGAATTCCTTCCTGACTTCCTTCAAGATGAAGGCAAATTCGAAGAAGATTTAATTAAGTTATTATATGTACAAGAAATATTTTATCTTCACTGGGACAAAATTTTAAAAGAAATAACTTTAGATGAAAGTATTTTAAGGAAGTTCAAATCAAATAAGATTGTTCTTGAAAATTTGTTCATTTATTTGAATTGTTTGTTAGAGAGAGGCCTTCCATGGCTCACATGCCAGAATATCATCAAGTTGTTAATCGCTGTTACTCAGGGTACAAGCCGAAACATCACTCGGTTAAGGCTGATTAGAAGGATTGTGAGAGAGTTTGATAAAATTTATATGAATAGGCTGGATAATAACATTGAAAACCCACTTTGGAATGCCGCTCGGGCGTATAATGGTCTGAATGGTCAACCTACAAGAGTGAATAATGAAATCCTCTCATTTTTGAAAGATAACAAGAAAGAAAATTTTAATGATTTTTCGGTTGTCGAGAACCTATCGGCGAAGCTCATTCATGACTTTCATGATGATAACAATGATTTTCCTAAATTCTATGTCGTACTTGGGCTCGATAGTCAAGAGCAGAAAAAACGGAAGGAGGTTTTCGAGAAACTATTTCTTTGCCAAATCACCTGGTATCAAAATATTGTGATGGATAGCTTGAAAAATAAATTCAATGAAGAAATGATGCCAAGTCACATAGAAAGTAATTTTAACCTGGATTGGATACAAAAGAGGATTCTGCCATCTCTGCTCAACACCGCCTCAAAAATGAGTTTAGAAGGAAATAAACAAAACGAAATTCAAAATTCAAAATGGATAAGACCTAAATGGTGCACATTTAAAAGTCATACCGATGAAATAAATGTAATACTCCGCAATCCACAGAGTACGAGCTACTCAATACAAGAATTCGACGAATTCAAATTGTCACTCAGAAATAGTTATTTCATCAACCAACATTTGAACAGTATTATTCACAAATTAGACGGAATCTGTGAGATCCCAGCTATTGTCGAAATATTTTACCTGGGCTTAGGAATGTTTTCAAATCACAAAAATTTGAGCGATACTGATTACATAGTATTAATGGGTATAGGAATTGATTGGACCCGAACATGGCAAGAGTTCATCCAGGAAATTTTGGAAATTGTCACCTCTGATGCTTTAAATCTTTGTACTTTAAAAATCAATGAACTCCTTGGTCTTTCTTGCATCATGTTCAATCATCTTCTTGAGAAGGGAGTTGGAGCTTTTGTGGCAAAAAGAATAATAAAATTTTCTCTCATTTTGTTTGAAGATAAATTGCAAGAAAGAACGATTTCTGATAAACTTGAAAAATATTTTATAGTAGTTCTTCAAGATGAAAATTTACTTAAAAAAAAGCTCAAAAAAGTTGACGATTTCATGACATATACTGAAGCTTACTTGCGGAAAATAAGTTTGCAGGATCTCATGATCCGTTGCTTTAGTAGCTCAGAGCTTATTATTGATCAATACAATCCAAAGATTAAAGGAAGGCTTCAAGGATATCCAATCAATGTGTTGGCCGAAAGGATTATTACACGTATTAGAGGCTTTCACGAAAAACATGTGGATACAACATTTTTCTACTTTGATTCAGAGGATCATCCACCAATAACTATTGAAAAAAATTTCATCATGCTAAATCAGGGGAAGTTCCAGCAATATTCTCTTTTTAAAAGTGAAATTGAAAGTTTCAAAAAAGCAGCTGGGGATCAAATTAGGAAACAAGTTGTTGAATTTAAAAAACCATCATTGCACAAATTTATTAACAAAGACGAGCTCCAGAATTATGAGTCACAGGAAAACTATGATGATTTTTTGAAATTTGGAAGTTTGACTCAAGCTTTATCTTCTTACAATTATGTTCTTAAAAGACAAAATTTTACTTCACAGCTTGATTTGGGTAAGATTTCTTTATATAACTTCTTTGATAAAGATTTTAATCATTTTCTATAAATCACATAATAGTGCAAAAGAGAAAATCGGACACAGAGGATGGAAGAAAAAAAAAGAAAGTAGTAATGATAGAAAATTTGTGAATATGCATCATTAAATTTCAAAAGCCACCACATGAAAACTCTTCACACTATCATGTTTATTAGCCCCAATTAAATTTGAAAGACTTCAACACAAAAAAGGGGATATGCTTTAGCAAGCTCATAGCCATAATAGGGGGTATCAAAGTTAGAAATCTTCCATTCCAAAGTACCTCTTTTTTCCACCAAATCAACCATGACTATTTTTTAATATATGGCATATTTCACCCCAAAAAAACCTTTTAACTGAGAATTACTGTCAAGTTTGTGGATTTCTTTTTGTGTTGTGAAATACTTTTTAAATAATTACAAATTTCTAACTTTGATACCCCCTAATAAGGGGACTCAAACACGTCAAATCAGCCATTAGAAAATCCCATTTTTTCAAAAAAAAAAATTAGAGAATAAAATTTCAATTATAAGATTTTTTCATCATGAAAAATTTCTTTTGATGACTTAAAATGGAGGAAATAACTATTTTTTCATGACTTCAATGAATTTAATGTATTTTAACATTTGGCAACTTGAGACCTTTTGTTGGGGGGTGTCAGTTGTGGCAAATTTGCACTTACAAATCAGCGCTTATCTAAGTGCGGATTTTCAAAACACACCAGCACAAACACTTGTGAATTTCAATAATGAATTGGGTCACTTATTGCACTCAAATACACACTTTCTCAACCAAAGGTGCTGGTCTCACCATAAAGTCCTATTTCACTTATTTGTCAGTATCATCATATTCATATGCAGAAATCTGCAGCATAACACTTCATAGCTCAAAGAATCATATATAATAGGGGGTGTCAGTTCTGGCAAATCCGCACTTAAATTTGACCAAATCTGCACTTATCTAAGTGCAGATTTCCAAAACACACTAGCCCCAATACTGGTGGATTTCAAAAGTGAAAAAAGTCACTAATTTCACTCAAATCCGCACTTTCTCAACCAAAAGTGCTGATTTCACCATCAAGTCCCATTTCACTGATTTGTCAGCATCATCCCATTCATACGCAGCACTCCGCAGCATAACACTTCATAGCTCAAAACATCGTACATCATTTACATCTTCATATCATATCATATAAGAGTTATGCCTTCCTCACTTTCAAATTGTGATAAATTACATAAAGCAATGACTTTCATGGCTCTTGAACTGCTCTTGGACTCTGATTCCAATTCTGATTCTGATCTACAAGAAGATTTTGTCTTTTTATCAAAAGTGGCCACAAAACATTACCTTCTTCCCAGAAAGCCTCAAGTACTTCATACCCCCAAGTACACCATCCAAACACTTCTTAACCTATCTACACCCAGTTTTAGAAAGCTGTTCAGGACTTCTCAGGAATGTTTCCTTAAATTTCTTGAGCTTATTCAGGATCATCCCATATTTCACAATAATTCTCAAAAAGAACAACAACATCCTTAAATTCAATTGGCCATCACACTATGTCGTTTGGGTTCAAATGATAATGGAGCCACTTTGAAACGTTTAGAAAATGTCTTTGATTTAGGGTATGGTTCAGTTAACACTTATATCAAACAATGTATCACTGCCATCAACTCCTTGGAATCTCAACTTCTCACCTGGCCAACAAAAGAAGAGCGACTTGAATCATCTCAGGTTATGCAAGCAGAGGGCTTCCCAGGATTTATTGGTTTTGTTGATGGTACTACTATTCCTTTGAGCCAGAAACCTGCTCAAGGTGGAAACAATTACTTTGACCGTAAAAGGAGGTAGATTATTTTTAACTCCTTTCATTCTCTTTGAAACTAACACAAACAAATATATCTTCTTTATAGATATTCAATTTCCGTTCAGCTTATATGTGACACAAACAAAAAATTTATATCATTCTTTGCTGGCTATCCTGGCTCATGTCATGACTCCTACGTCTTCCAAAGAATGCAAATTTCAAATGAACCTGAAAATTCTTTGATGAAGATCAGTATCTTCTTGCAGATTCTGCTTATGTGAATGGAAAGTATGTACTTCCTGCTTTTCAGGGAGCAGCTTCAGAAGACAGTCAAAATGCCAAGTTCAACAATCATTTGGCTAAGTCAAGAGTCCGTATTGAACATTCTATTGGAATCTTGAAAGGCCGTTTTTCTAGTTTAAGGGAATTAAGAAGTCCTCTTAGAAATAAATCTGAAATGGAGGCGGTGATCAACTGGATTCTGTGTTGCACTATACTTCATAACCTACTTGCTGACCTCAAAGATCAATGGTTAGAGCTGTATGAAGATGAACAAGTTGATTCACCTCCGACTATATCCAACACTTTTATTTCTCAATCAACTAGTATAAGGGCAAAAATTCTTCCATTAACAATCCAACATTTTTCAATGCAATTTTAAGTTTAATTTTTCATTCTCTTCAAATGATCAATTTGCATGGGTTATTCACTGAGAATGGTAAATTTTTTTGCATATTTCTTTGGTTTTTGAATTTGCTGTTAAAGTCTTATTTTTTTTATCTCTCTGTGTTTTCTTTCATCAACTCAACATGAAATCGCATATTTTCAGCAAACACATATTTTTTCAGTTACTCTCTTTCTTTTCTTCACTCATATCCATTTTCTCCTCTCTTCCTACTTCACTCAAACAATTTCACTTATATTTCTTTTTTCTCAACTCATCTCTCCAGGTAAGTCATTTTATCTTTTTACTTAATTTTTTGCTAATTTTTTTTTGTTTTTTTGGGTTTTTGTATTTGTTTTTTTTTTGTAAGTGATTTTTTTTAAATTTATAGGTAAAATTAACCTTTTTTTTTCTCTCTCTCTCTCTCCCTCTTTTCTCTCATTTATCCTATTCTTTATCCCCCCTTGGCCTGGGCTTTTTCCCACCTTTACCCTCTCCTTGGAATGGATACATCCCCTCTCCTTCAGTCTCAATACATCAATATACATTGTCAACAAATCCCTTTTACATATGATTAGATCAGGGTACATATGTTTTTTCTCCTATTCAAATATTTCTTGAAATTTGAAGACGTGTACCCTGATCTTCAGCCGAAGATCAGGGTACACCATGGTATTTTTGCCTGCAACCATGTGTTCAGTGATATTTGAAGAGGTGGACCTTCATCTTTGGCCGAACATCAGAGTCCACCATTGTATATTGGCCTTGATAAAAATTGTATCAGAGATTTTGAGAAGTGTACCCTGATCTTTGCATGAAGATCAGGGTACACATGAGTGGGTTTACCACTATATTGTTTCTTTCAACACATTGTTCTTAAAAATTGAAAAGGTTTACCTTGATCTAAAAGCAAAGATCAGTGTAAACATGTGTATTTTTGCTTCAATTCAAAATGTTTATGAAATTTGTAGAGGTGTACCTGAATTTTCACATATATTAATCCTATCACTGGACAACCTATTCCGTCACCTGCAAAAATTAAAGGACATGGATTATATTTCCCGGATCATAGATGTATAATTGATTTTGGATTAGGAAATGGAATCATTGAAACAGTTTGGAATTCTTCTTACGATAATCACCAAACCACAAAGGCTCCTCCAGGTTTGGAATCTTGTCAAGACTTCACACATTTTGGTTGCTCTTTCCAGATCAGTCAAAAGTTAATCCAACGGATAAACAAGTTAAAAAAAGAAGAAAAAGGTAATAAATTTAAAAATTCTTTAGGTAGATCTAAAAAGTATGGGTATTCGTAGAGTCACCAAATATTTAATATTCTTCCAAAAATTTTTAATAAATAAATATGATATTTCAATTTATGAAATTAAAGTAATGGGCCAACAACCATGTGTTGTATAAAAGGTAATCATGATAACATTAATTTGTTTCATGGGGTTCCTCTAGCCTATACCTGTGGAAAGTCCCAAACCTAGTTTCTAGACTTGATCTGCATTTTGGCATGAGGAATTATCATTACTTTAAAAGTAGTAAATATGACATATCTTATTTATATATTAATTAATTTATGTAATTATATTAAATTTTGATGACTTTCACCCTTTACTTCAATAAAATGTAGGGGAGGGTATAGCCAATTTTTTAAATCTGACATGTGAAATTGATGACTTAGAAAAATTTGGTGGTACCCACCCCTTGTTTCAATAAAATTCAAGGGGAGGTATTGCCAAATTTTCAAAAGAGATATAGAATTTTATTGACTTAGAAGTATTTAGATAAGCAAACTTATTGACTTGAATGTAAAGATAGAAAAATTGTATGATATTTTCAAAAATTTGTCAAAAATAACGTACTATATTCAAGACCTTTTATAAGTCAGAATATAAGAAAATATTACCAAAAAGAATTCAAACAAAATTAAATTAACTAGAAAAACAATTTATCACTTGAAAAGGTCAAGTAATTTTTTAATGTCCTCATAAGATTGGCCATTTTTTACACATTTCATAATGAAGTCTTTTTTTTTAAAACTCTCTTGTTTTTCCAATTCACAAGTAGCCATTTCTCTTTGAAATTGATGGTTTTCTCTTTGAAATTGACAGTAATTTACTCTTTCCATCTGCTCTGCCTCAAATTTTTTTCTTCCAAATCTAAGGCTTGCTGATCTTTCCTTAGCATATGATAAAACTTCATCTTCTCAAAGTCAAGGGCATTTTTTGCAATAGTTGATTTTTCTGAGAAAATTAAATTGAAATAAATAAATAAATGAGTTAATGATTAAGATATATAGTTAACAAATCTTACTTGTATCTTTTTTTTCAAAATAATCCTCAAGGGAGCCAAATGAGCTTGTTGAAGTATTACCACGTTTTAATAGATGGTTCAAGTTCATTGAAGTTAAGGCTTGACGCTTTAGTTTGGAGCTTGAGCAAGAGGCTTCAGGAAGTTCATCTAAAGCAGCTTCTAAAGTGGGATTCACATTTCCATAATCAAGATTATTCAATGGAGATTGAGTTTGAGTAGGAGGAGACTAGAATGAAAGAGAAATTCAGAGAAAAATTGAAGAAAAAACAAAAAGTAAACATACATTTAAATTTTGGGCCTCTGAGGATTCAGATCTGCTGCGATATAATTGTTCTGCTTGATAGTCGGGATCATCTTCAGCTGAACTATGGTTAGAAGGTGGAGGGGATTGATCTCCTTCAAGTAAAGGTGTGTCGGGAGGATTATAGGAAGGTTTGGATCCAGAGGGTATATCATTAGTAGTATCATGTAGAAACCAAGGGTTAACATCAACTCTAAATCCAAAAAGATTATCCATTTCCTCATAGAAAGGACACATGACATTGAGCTTTTTGGAAACAGTAGTAATTCCAATCTCCAAATCATCATTGCCAATACCAAAGCCAGTTTCATTTGCAGCATGATGAGCCTTTTTATATTTTGATTGGTAACTCTTAAATCTCTCCTTCATTTGTTTAGGATTGATATTGATTCTCCCCCTTGTTTTCTTCCTTACTTCATTGGCTATCAATAAGTAGCCATTAACCTTTGAAGAAGGTGGACGTCCAATATGAGTGGACTTTTCACATCCAAAACATGCTTCAAAATTTTATTTTATTTTAAGGAAGTTGATTATGATGAGATAATCATCCTTTTTAAGCTGACCTGAACCTGACTTTGATTTTTCAGGTGTAGGGCTTGCTTTACGAGGAGAATTTTGTGACAAAGCATATTTTTGAGTTACCTTTTGAGATTTTGAATGTCTGGGAGGCATTATGAAACTGGCACATAACAAGTAAAAAGATTAAGAGGTAGAAGAAATAAGTAAAAAAGAATTTAAACATGCCTGGTCAAAATGTTGAAAATGTCAGGAAGGGGTGTGTGCCGAGGATTGATGGGTAGGTAGCAAGGAAGGTCAGTGTATCACATTTGATAGGGATGGTATGGAAAGAAAGGGATGATGTGGCCAACATGTGGTTTTGAAAAAAAAATCATGAAAAAAGTGCTGATTTGAGGTCAGAACTGACACCTATTTTTGAAATAAGTGACTTTTTTGCAAAATTTAAGTGCTGATTTGGTTTGAAATCTGCACTTAAGTTAAGTGCCGATTTGCCAGAACTGACACCCCCTAATTTACATTTTTTTACCATATAAGAGTCATGTCTTCCTTTCTCACATATTGTGATAACCTACATCAGGAAATCAGCTTCATAGCTCTTGATCTCTTCTGGAATTCTGATTCTGATATTTAAGAAGACTTTGTTTGTATATTAAAAATGACCATAAAAAGTTACTTTCTTCCAGGAAATCCAAAAGTACTTCATACCCTTAGGTATACCATCCAGAGACTACTAGACCTATCTGATCCAAGTTTTAAACAGATATTCAGAAATTCCCAGGAATTTTTTCTCAAATTGGTCAAGCTTATACATGATCACCCCATTTTCAACAACAATTCTCAAAAACAAAAACATATTCCTTTCATTCAGATAGATATCTCACTATGTCATTTGGGCTCCAATGGTAATAGAGCCTCATTAAATTTTTGAAAAATGTTTTCTCTTTTGGGTATGTCTCAATTAGTTTCTATAAAAAAATGCATCACTGTTATTCTTTTCTTTATCTCAACTGTTTCTTGGCTGACAAAAGAAGAACAACTTGAATAATTTCAGGTTATTCAAGAAGAGGGTTTCACAGCATGTATTGTTTTTGCTTATTGTAAAACAATACTATTAATTCAGAACCCTGATAAAAGTTAAATAATTATTTTAATAGAAAAAAGAGTTGGAATTTTTTTCTGCTTTAAAAAGTGCCAATGCTTTTGTTCACAAGATAATTTTTATGCACAAAAATTTTTCATTAATTGGTCATGTTTTTTGTTTACAAAATGTTATTAAATGCTATGAAAATCTGGTGCATTGTTGAATAAGTGTTTTTAATCTAAAAGGAATCCATTTAAGTGAATAATTTTTTGTATGTCTAATGTACAATTTATATTCCTTTGAATTTAATATGTCTAACATATAATAATTTGCTTTTTTTCTAACATTACTTAATGAATTATAAATTCAAAAAAATGGCAATACCTCTCCATGAATTTTATTTTAGTAGGGGTCCAGATTGCCAAATTTAAATTTCAAGCCTTAAATTAATGATAAACAAGTAAATAAAAACAAATCTCAAATTTAAAGTTTTTGGATTTTAAAAAAATGAGTGGGGTTAACAAAAATAAAGACATGAACACATGCAACAATGAATTGTTAAAAGGTACCACCACACATGGCCCAATGGCCTTAATCTTTAAGTAAGTGAAATTCTTAAATGCTTGCCTGCATTAATTAATGAGATTTAAGGAGAAAAATGAAAACCTTTCTTAGACCCTGTACTTTGATCTACCTAAGCTTTTAGAAGTAAAAAATCTTCTTTTATTACCTTACTTACCCCATTGATTAAGTGTTTTTTGATTTAAAAAGAACAGCCAAGATGAGTGAAGTCATCAGATTATTCAAAAACAGGGGGAGATTGTGTTGTTTGATGATTGTTCCTAGAATGATAAAGAAATGTATCCATTTTTGTTTATTTGAGTCAACATGATCCTAAAATATACAGAAAAAACTGAATATAATAATAAAAAATTCATAAAAATAGATTGTTTACTTATTTTAGTATAATCATACAATAATAAACCCAAAAAAATTCAGGCCAAAAATATGCCAAAAGTGTACCAAAATAAATTCAAAAATCCCGAAGGCAGAAAATGAAATCAGTAAACTTCAGATTTTATTTCAAAATTAAAAATTACTGTTAAAAATATGCAAACTATCAATATATAAGTATATCAAAAGCTTCATTTATAAGTTTTTAATATAAGAGAAAAAAATGACTTGACTTTAAAGGTCAATATCTCAGAAACCATTGAAACAAATTCAAAAATGTTTGTTTAAAATTTATGGCAGGCTTAAGGAGAATTTTCAGTTAAAAGGATATGATATCTGAATAAAACACACCATACTTCCAACTTATTTTTTCAAAATTTCAGAAAAATTTGAGAAGCAATAGTGAAAATGACAGTTAAAAGGGTTCAATAAGTCCACCATTGTACGGAGAAGTGTTCTATATAGATTGGAGTATGCATTCATGATAGAAAGAAAGAGATATTAGATAGGAATGATAAAAAGGAAATGAACCTTACATTGATGGAAAGGTAGGAAAAAATAGATTGAGAAAGAGTGAAGTGGAAATTTGTGGGAAATTGAATATGAAGCAAGTGAAATGCATAAAGAATGTGCTATGAATAGTGCAAAAAAGAAGGCTCAAATTTTAAGGTGAATATTTCAGCAACCATGTGATGCAGGGAAGGATGAAAAATTTATGTGGAAAAAGATGATGAATCTACAAATGAAAAGGAAGGAACATACTGTGATGAGAAAGATAAAAATTTGAGTCAGAAATGTTGACAATGAAAGTTTCAAAAACTTCTAAAATATGAAAATAAAATGTTGCAAATTTAAGTGAGGGGTGTGCTAAGGATATTTTGGTAGAAAGGATGATCTGTGTATGACATGTCACAGGAATGAGGTGAGCAAGGAAGGGATATTGCATCCAACATGTGGTTTTGAAAAATAAAATTCAAAAAGTGCTGATTTGAGGTCTGAACTGACACCCATTTTTGAAATAAATTACTTTTTTTCAAATTTTAAGTACTGATTTGGTTTGAAATCAGGAAATAAGTTAAATGCAGATTTTAAAGAACTGAGACCCCATATTAAAGAGCCTCAAATATTAGGGGGTATCAAAGTTGACCAAACTGCAATTAGGGATCAGGAATTATTTCCCAGGATCAGAAATTATTAATTGCAGAAGATTCTTATTCACAAGCCCCAGGGCTAGTAGATAAGTAATGCACAATAATGCATTATCCCGCCTCTTATACCCCAATATCCATTCCTAATTACTGATCCCAAACTCATCACATCCATGATGGATTTTTAAGAAAGTCAGATGACTTATAATTGCTGATGCCATCCTTAAGTCTCTCCTCACTCTATGCTACTTAATTTTGGTAGAAAACACTTAATTTTTTTTTCTATCTACACACCCCAACTGCACATTTGGCGGTGAATTCCCACTTCCTACTCATCACCTAAACCTTCTACCAACAACCTATAACACCAACAACAATGAAGCACCTCTCTACTAGACAGCTACTTCACTCCACTATGAATGCTATCACTTTCCTTTTAGTTCTCTACTATAAATCTGACTCTTATTTGGAAGATGCTTTAGCATATTTTTGTTTTCTTTCCAAAAAGTGTTACCTCATTGCCAGGGGTCCAAATCTTTATCATGATCCCCAATATGATCTCTTCTCCATTCTCAACATTCCTCAACTAAACTTCACTCAAATATTTAGAAATTCTCCAGATTCTTTCTTCAAACTTTATCAACTCATCTCTGAACATCCTATCTTTCATAACTATTCCCATTAAAAAAATCATAATCCTGCCATTCAACTTGCTGTCGCACTATGTCGCTTTGCTCAAATGGAAATGGTGCTTCTGTAAGACGTTTGGATAATCTATTTAAAATAGGATATGGTATGGTGATATTATACACCAAGAGCTTTATGATTGCTATCCTTTCCCTTAAGTATCAAACACTTTCTTGGCCAAATCCAGAACAATGACTTGAATCCTCTCAAGTAATGCAAGCCAAAGGTTTCTCTGGCTGTGTAGATTTTGTTGATGGCACAACTATAGCTTTGAGTCAAAATCCTGCTCATGATGGGAACCATTATGTTGATCACAAAAAAGGTTCATTCAAAATCTTCTCTAATTTCTCATAATTCATGAACTAACTTTTTATCTTCCTTCTAGAGACTCTATTGCTGTTCAACTTATATGCAATGTCAATAAAAAATTTATTGCTTTTCACAGTGGCTGCCCTGGATCATGTCATGACTCTTCCATCTTCCAAAGAATGAGGATTTCTCAAATCCCAGACTCATACTTTGACGAATTTCAGTACCTCCTTTCAGACTCAGCATATGCAAGTGGGAAGTAAATTATGCCTGCTTTCCGTGGTGCAACCTTATAAAATGACCCCAAAACTAAATTTAATTATCACCTTGTCCAATCAAGAGCACAGATTGGACATGCTATAGGTATTTTAAAGGGACAATTTTCTAGTCTTCAGGAGCTCAGAATCCAATTTCAGAAAAAAATTGGAGATAAAAACTGTGAATCATTGGATCATGACTTGCATTATACTCCACAATATTCTAGCTGCTTTAAAGGATGAGTGGAATGATCTTTATGAAGAAGAGGATCCGAACCAGCATAGGCTCTCCCCTCACTTGAATCACAAAACATTCTATAAACCAGCATATGCTCCATTATAATGTCAATTACTCTCCAACATTTCACTTCACAACACTTTTAAAATTTTATTTTGGTACTCTCCACATGTCCACTTTGTGTATTTTATTCACTTGGTTTGGTATTATTGTTTGATGCAATTTTTTTTTAATTTATGGTGTGGTCTTCCAACATTGGAAGACACCTTTTTTTCTCTGTTTGGTGTTGTTTTGGCATGTCTTAATTGGCATTGGTTCAATAATTGAGTTTTTTTCTGGTTTTATTCAGTGAATATTGGGACTACTGGTATGTTGGTACAACCATTGGATTTCCCCAGTTTTCCTCTATATTTGATGTCTTGATGATATCTTTCATATTCCAAGTTTTAAGGGGTCATTTAATTATTTTTCATTTCTAAAAGATAGCTGTTTAATTTTTTTTTTGTGTTTTAAGAGCTAACTTTAAGTCTTAGGGTTAAGTTCTTAGTACTATTAAGTAGAGCTAATTTGGATCTATATTTTATGTCACAATGTTTTCCTAGCTTAATTTTGTGAGTTAAGGGTTTTAGTAGTTGTGGTGGATTTTTCTAAGTATTTTGGGCTTTATTGGAGGTTTTTGGTGGTTTTCTGGCTTCAGGGTGGTCCGGCCACCTCTAGGCAGGCCTCCTGATGTTGGGCAGACCCCTTGCCTTGGTGCTAGAAGGCTGGGAAGAGCTTCTCTTTTTTTTGGATGGATCATTGGTTCTCTTTCACCAGCTCAACATGAAATCACATATTTTGTCAGTGTTTTTTTCATTCATCACTCATATCCTTTTCAACCTCTCCTCAAACATCCATCAAATATTTTCAATTCCTCTATTTCTCATCTCATCTCTCCAGGGAAGTCATTTTTTTTTCTTATTTTTGATTTTTTTACTTGCTATCAATTTATCTTTTCTCTTTTTTTTTTGTCCTTTTTTTTCTTTTTTTTTGTCCTATAAGTGCTTTTTTTTGGTTTTCAAGGTTAGACTAATTTTATTTTTATTTTTTATCTTTTTTATCTTTTTTTTCTTTTTTTTCACCCCCCATCATCCCCCTTTCCCCCCTCCTTGTCTGCCTCCATTGCCTCCTTTCTCCCCTTCTTGGCCACCTCAAGTCCCCCCTTTTCCCCCCTCCTTGTCTTCCTCCATACCCCCCTTTCTCCCCTTCTTGGCCACCTCAACTCTCCCCTTTAATCCCTCCTTGCCCAACTCAACCCCCCCTTTACCCTCTCCTCGCCTGCCTCAAACCCCCCCTTTAGTCCCCCTTTACCCTCGCTTTATCCCCCTTTACCCCTTCTTTACCCCTTCTTTACCCCCTCCTTGCCCACCTCAAACCCCCCCTTCACCCCCCTTTACCCCTTCCTTGACCCCCTTAATCCCCCCTTTACCCCCTCAATCCCCCCTCAAACCCCACCCCCTAACTTATCAAATTGTTACCAATTTGATAAGTAGGTCGTGGGGGGGTGGAGTGGTTTGAGGGGGTAAAGGGGGGGCTTAAGGGGGTCAAGTAAGGAGTGAAGGGGGGGGGGTTTAAGGCGGGAAAGGAGGGGGTAAAGGGGGGGTTGAGGCAGGTAAGGAGGGGTAAAAGGGGGGTAAAGGGGGTTTTGAGGGGCGCAAGGAGGGGTTAAAGGGGGGATTGATGGGGTAAAGGGGGGGACTTTTTGGAGGGAATTTTGAAGAAAAAAAAAGACAAATATCTGCTTTTTAATTTTTTTTACAGAATTTTTTTTCTTTCCTTTAGTTTCTGGGCATTTCCCCCTGTTTCAAAAATATATCAGTTAATTTAATTTTTTTTATTTGTGTTAGTTTTTGCAAATAATTAATTATTCTGAAATTCACTGAAATCAATTATTTTAATTATATTTTAATAAATTGAATTGAATGACATCAAGAAGTATTTCCAATAGAATGTAAGTAATTTTTATTTATTTATTTATTTTTTTTGCAATTAAATTTACTGAATTTTTTTTAATTTTTTTTAATTTTTTTTTTTTGGGTGAATTTGTTTGACCTTGTATTTCAATCATAATTCAGGTTTTTATTTTGAATTTTTATTTTTTTTCAAAATTTTTTACTGATTTTTTTGCAACTAATTTTTTTTTTTTTTTTACCAAAAAAAATTTTTCTTTTCAATTATTTTTCTGATAATTTTTTATTGTTGGGGGTTTTTTTAATAAATTTTTTTTAATTTATATTTTTTTTGTTTTATAAATTTTTTTTCCAGGAAGTTACTTTGAAAAATTTAACTTTCTCATCTTCATTATCATCAATTTCTTCTGAATCATCTTTATCCTCTCTTTACTCCTTGTCTTCAAATAATGAAAGCTCCAAGAATAATCATCAAATATATTCAAATTCTTCTTTTTTATCTTTACTTTCTTTTATCTCTTCAATGTCCTTCAATTCTATTCCTTCTCCCAATCAATCTGAGCTTTCCTTACCAGAAAATAAAAAGCAGAAAATCATGGAGCCAGCTAAAGAATCAAGCAATTCAAAGACAAAATTCTATCATAATCAAAAATTGATTAGGATGATGATATTTTGCAAAACATTCTTTGGACATTTGGATGATCTCAAATTTTATAAGACTTAAATATCAAATGTTAAGAAAATATTTTTTTACAAAAACATCAAAAACCTAACAGAAGGTGGTATAGATCTCTTTTTTGCAGTTGTCAATAACAGAAACAAACCTCAATTCATCTTAGAAGTTCATTCATTTAATGGTAAAAAGGATGAAGTTTTTTGCCAGCTTTCTGATTTAATTTCTACTATCTATCATATGGCTTT
This sequence comes from Hemileia vastatrix, assembly GCA_030280995.1. Classification (NCBI taxonomy): domain Eukaryota; kingdom Fungi; phylum Basidiomycota; class Pucciniomycetes; order Pucciniales; family Zaghouaniaceae; genus Hemileia; species Hemileia vastatrix. The sequence goes on along the minus strand of JASXTE010000008.1, from coordinate 11,114,323 downwards.
GGTTCAAAAATCCCTATCAAATATAAATCTGATTTCTGGTGTTATGAAAGGTTTTGGTTGGAGAGCAGGATATGATCAAGGAGTTTTTTTTGGTATGTAAAAAAAAATTTTATTATAAGTAATTTTTAATTTTGTCATATATTTCAGGAATTAATACTTTATTGAAAAATTTGAAACTGGAGCAAATGGAAGAAGATCTGAAACAATGGAATTCTTTAGGATAATTTAATTTTTTCTTGGCAAATTGTTTAAAAAATTATGTTTTCAAGCTTTTCAAAAAAACCATCAACTTGCTTTAGAATCTGGTTTACCAAATTGGTCTGATCCTGAATGGGAAGAAGCAATAAATGATTATGTTTTTTGTTCAAATGTTATCATCACATATAATGGATTCTAAAATCATGTTCATCTAGATAAACATGATAAGAATTCTCTAACATTTTGAATTTTCTCTTATATTAATCCAGAGACTTGTGTTCCTATTCCATCACCCTCTTCTTATGAGGGACATGGCTTTTATTTTCCTGACCATAAATGTATTATTGATTTTGGTAGTGCCAATGGACTAGTTGAGGCTATATGGAATTCTTCTCAACATCAGCATCAAACAACTATAGCACCTCTAACTTTAGTTTCTTGTAAATAATTTACCCATTTTGGCTGTATATTCCAAATAAATGAAGGGCTAATTAATTGTATTAATAATCAAAAAAAAATTAGATGAAAAAATTGTTCTTAGTAGATCTGTCAAGTATTGCAAATAAAATATTATATTTTTTCTATCATTAAATATTTTCTTCCAAAAAATTTTTCCTTTTTTTTTCTCTTTTATTAATTTTTTTTATTAATTTTAATTTTTATCTTTTTTATTTTTTTTAAATTTCCCTTTTTATTTTCCTCTTTTTCAATTTTATTTATCCTTTTTAATTTTTTTCATTTAATTTTGGATTTGTCTCTTCTAATTATTTTTTAAAGTTACATCAAGATAGATTACTGTTTTTATATAATGGTGCATCTGGCCTTAGGTTATTCTCCTGGCTATTATATAAAATATGAAAACTTGATTGGGACTGGTGAAAATAATTGGTTGTAGAAATTTGAAATTTTCAATTTTTTTTTCCGTTTGATTTCTTTGATTCAATAATTTGCAGGGGGAGGGGGGGGTATTGCCAAATTTTCATATCAGACTTCAAAAAAAAATTTGACTTGAAAATTTGATGATACCCTTTTCTTAATTCAATAAAATACAGGGGGGGGGTATCTCCAAATTTTCATATCAGACTTGCAAAATTTTTGACTTGAAATTTTGGTGATACCCTTCCCTTAATTTAATAAAATACAGGGAGGGGGGAATTATTACCAAATTTTCATATCACACTTTAAAAAAAATTGTGAGTTGAAATTTTGGTGATACCCATCTGTAACTTCAATAAAATGCAGGGGGGAGTATTGCCAAAATTGCATATAAGACTTGCAAAATTCTTTACATGAAAGAATTTTGGTGATACCCGCCCCTAAGTTCAATCAAATTCAGGGGTGGGATTGGGAAATTTTCAAGTGTGACTTGAAAATTTTAACTAAAAAAGAATTTTTAATATTAAAAATTTTTGAAAATTTTATTTAAAAAAGAATTTATAACATTAAAATATGAAAATTCAACTAATGATGAATAGAGTAAATAAATACAGGAAATTAAGATAAAATTTTATGTACAAATAATTATGAACAGTTGAATTGTGTGAGAAATAAAGTAAACTAGTCATAAAAAAATTTCTTTAAACATTCAATTTCCTCAACAGATCTATTTGCTTTAACACATTCTATCAAGAAATCTTTCTTTTTGGAATTTTCTTCACAATCAAGTTTATATTTCATCTGTTTCATGAGGTTTTGATTCTTGAGTGCTTTCTCCTCTGTCTTTGATTTTTCAATACTTAAAGACAACTCAAATCTCTTCTCCTCCAAGTCTTGTGCCCTATCATCCTTCCGTAAAGAGAGTTTATACTTCCTCTCCTCCAAGATTTGTGTCCTATCATCCTTCTGTGAAGAGAGTTTGAACTTCTTCTCTTCCAAATCATGTACCCTGTCATCCCTCCTTAAAGAGAGCTCTTATTTTTGATTTTCAAACTTTAGAGTCTCTTTAGCAACTTCCACTTGCTCTAGAGTGATAAGAAATATTAACAAAAAGTAGAAGAAAAGCAGTGTAAAGTATTAAGAGGTTTTGTATCACTTACCAGCATCATGTTTCTCCAAAAATTCTTCAATAGAAGAAAAATGGGTTTGGGATGAAGTATCACTTTTTCTTCTTCTTTGAGAGTGTAAATTTAGACTACTTGAAGCCCTTTGCTTTATTTTCAAGGTCACGTTTTCCTCCTCATTATTTTTTCTGGCTTCTAAATCAGTTGATTGTGGCTCCTGCATTAGTTCTTCAGCCTATCCATAAATAAGAGAAAGTAAATAAAAAAAGAATTGGTAAGATGGAAGAAAAAAAACATACTTTTGTTAGATCAGGTTAGTTTATATTGCCATAAGGATCTATTGAAAAGATATCTTGATTTGTGGAAGTTATATGAGGGGGGGCTTGAGTAGAAGAAGAAGTAAAAAGATTTCTTTTGACATCATGTTTGGAGATAGCATCTTCACCATCCAACATGTTTTCAGGATTAACAGCAGCTCACTCTCCAAAAATGTAATCCATCTCTTTAAAGTAAGGACATAAAGAATCAAGTTTATCATCTATGGATTTGATGCCCTTACTGATATCAAGGTCAGTAATAGCAAAACCAGTAGAAGATGAAAGAGTCTTTTCCTTCTTGTACTTGGCTCAATAGTACTTGAAGCATTCAGACATCTGTTTTGGTAAAAGATCTATCCTTCCCTTAGTCTTATTCTGTAATTTGTTGGCCATTAGAAGATAACCATTAACTTTTGATTTGGGGGGCCATCCTACTTTAGTCACATACTCAGTTACAAAACAAGAATAATTGTTAGATTTAGTTTTTAGCCAGTTGATAAAAATGAGATGATAATCTTTTTTTTAGTTGAACAATTTTGTATTTCTCAGCAGAGCGGGGGAAAGAGGGAGTAGTGGGATTTGAAGATCAACTGGGTGATGGCTGCCTTTGAGAAGATCTATGAAGACAAGGCATGTTAAGATAATTAAACATGAAAAGGAGCAGAAACAAGCAACTGAGATAGCGAGATAAAAAGGAGCAGAAACAAGTAGATGAAAGAGTGAGATGAAAAGGAGCAGAATCAAATAAATGAAATGGGGAGAAATTCTGGGCGGATAGAATGAACAGGATGGGATGAGAATGGGAGTGCACAGCAAGGTAGAAGGCATATGCAGAGAGTAGTCCAAGATGTGTTTATGGAAGAGAGTTGTGCAACATGTGATTATGACAGAAAGCTGTCCAAGATGTGGTTATGAGAAATTGAGTAAAAAAATGTTGGATAAGAGGTGAACATTGACACTTTAAGTGTCTAATAAACCAATTATTAGCAAAAATAATTGCAGAAGATAATTGGGGTATAAAGATTTTTATCCGCAAATAATTTAATTGCAGATCCCTGAAAATTGATACCCCCTAATAACTGTCCCCATCTCTAATACATATTTCTAGCATATTTTATATGCTTATTTTACTCATTCCTTGGAATATACAGGCTGAAAATCTTGGTTACTTAAACTAAAATTATTCCAAGTTATATTTGAAAAAAAATCTCCTTGATCTCCATGTGGTGGATGGCTGAGATCACTACAAAATTCAAAATTCTGATCAGAATTTTTAAAGAATATTTGTTGAATAAAAAAAGCATAAAGTTTGTAGATGAATTTATGTGCCATCTTCACTTTTACTGGGTTAAGGTACTAATTATTGTAGAATTTTCAGCCTGGATAATCCCATGACTAAGTGAAAAGCACTTAAAAATTATGTTAAATAAATGTAGTATACATGGGGACAATAAATAAAGTTACACAAGTTGTATACATAAGTGAAATTTATGATAAATTCAATATATGCCATTATAACACCTTATATACAACCATATATCCACATTTTATGAGTCTTATATACTTAATAGGGGGTATCAATGTTAAGGGAATCGCAATTAGGGATCAGGAATTTTTTTTGCCCAGATCCGACATTATTAATTGCGGAAGATTCTTATCCATTAGCCCTGGGGCTAGTGGATAAGGAATGCACGATAATACATTATCCTGCTTTTTATACCCCAATTTCTATTCCTAATTACTGATCCCAAACTCATCACATCCATGAGAAATTCACATGGTTTCAAATCACGTATCCTAACCTTATGTCTTTCTGGAGCATAACACACCTACATTTCTGTTCTTAAGCCCTAAAATAAAATTTTTATCTGCACACCTCACTCAAAGATTGGTCCAATTCACCCTCACCACTCATAAATTTGTCTAAGTCACTCAAAACACTCAAACATTTTTCCAAGTCATTTACACCACTTGGAAATGTGTCTTAGTCACTTGCAACACTCAAAAATTTGTGTGATTCACTCTCACCACTTGGAAATTTGTCTAAGTTGATTAAAACACTTAAAAATATGCATAAGTCGCTTTTACCACTTGAAAAATTGGCTAAGCCCATATTTTTTAAATTTTTCTTGGAGGAAGTTGCCACTGGGAAAACCAAGGAGATGAAAGGACAATGAGAGATAGGTGTATGAACTCCAGCAGAAATGAAATCAAAAAAAATGTTGTTGGGAGTTGGGGGTGAGCGTAGATGAGCAAACAGACTTGACAAGGTAAGGAAGAATAGATGGCCAAGTTGTGGTTATGAAAAATTGAGTAGAAAAATGTCAGATAAGAGGTGAAAATTGACACATAAAGTGTCTAATAACCCAATTATTAGCAAAAATAATTGCGGAAGATAATTGGGGTATAAGGGTTTTTATCCGCAATTAATTTAATTGCTGATCCCTGAAAATTGATACCCCCTAATATTAAGCTAGAAAATTTGAGGGTAAATTTAAGAACCTTAAAAATAAGGATATATAACTTTTAGGTAGACTTAAAGCTGTTGTTTTCATTTTTTATGTGAAAAACAAGAAATGCACTTTAAATCACTTAAAAGTTGAATATATGCGCTATAAATTTAATAATAATAAAAATATGCCTTTAAAGATCAATTTTTCTTAACTAGGACTATTGATTTGGCTACTCAAATGCATAAAAATAACACTTTTGAAATTTGGTGTTTTTATGCCAGAAATGGCTTCTGTATACTGGTCCATACTCCCTGTATTTTTCCCACATGAATAGCATCTTTTTTAGCAAAGTTGGCTTTTCACACTATAATTACCCCACATTATATGCCTACTATTGGGAAACATGCTAAAATAGGCAATAGGCACATATTTAGTGTCCTAATTTAATTATAAGTGCATTGACTGCATTATATGCACTAATTTCATTTACAACCTCAATATTGGCACCATTAAATCACTAACACACTTAAATTTCCCTAAATTAGTCAAGGATATACCCATGAAAGTGCCTGAAAAGGACTGCATTCAGTTACCCCACATCTAACGTCCTTTTTTGGGTTTCTCAGTGGTTTCTCAGTCATATTTGGTTAATTTTGGATGGGGATTTCATGTAGTAATTTGGAATAATTAGACCCTTCATTTCTAATTTTAATCCCCCTTAATATTGTGTAATATTTAGTGCAATTATTTCTTTTTTTAGCCTTTTATCATAAGGTATTATACGCATATAATCTCTTTTTTGCTAACCTTTTATTTTGATGGATTATCCCTATTACTCCAGGATTTTGACAGGTGATATCAATCTAATTGTGTTATTGGTTATTCCTCATGTTTATGGAAAGTTGTATTAGCTAGATTAAGGCATGATTAGCAATGTATAGGACTGGTAAATCAGGTGGAAAAATTGAAGAATTATCGGGTATAAAGGGAGGGGGTCTTTAATCGTATTTTCTACCCTCTTTATCTTTACAATTAAAATATATAACCAATACAATTATAATACATATAAATAGTAATTTTAAGACCTTTTGAAAGTATTTGACTTATCACAACTATTTTTATACCAACTATAAGATTGTAACCCATTTATAATTAGTGAGATAATAATTACTGAGACACTTAAATTGACTTCAATTTTAATACTTATTGGATTTGTATTACAGTATTCATATAAGACCATTAAAGGCTTCTAGAAAGCTGACTATTCAAGATATTCACGTCTCTGTACTTAAGCTCAGCCTGACAATCGGGGACCTTTACTTAAAAATTCTGTTGGTTATCTTCCAGTAAGTAAGAATTTCAAAAAAGGCTAAAAGTAAATAAAATCCCTATAGAAGTATTTGGATAATTACAACATTTTGGGGTCACTTATATAGTGATTTAAGAAAAAGAAGCCCTGTTATATAATAAAATTGTGATATTTTATAAAAACATTTACCACTAATTCAACATAAAATTGTTCTTAGTGGGAGTCTATCAATAGACCAATTAATTTTGTGATCTTTGCAGATAATAAACCAGATAATAAAAACTGATTAATTGTTTCTTTTAACAGGAATTTTAATCCCTCTTTTCTTAGTTTGTAAAACTCATTCAATTCTCAAAAAAGAATATTACTGAAAAATTTCTTTTTTAAATATAAAAACATGACTAAATATTGTAGACCAGTTAAGTAAAGTGACCACATAAAAGAACATTTGACTTTTGGCAGGTATAAATTCACTTAAAACCTAAATTTAAGCAATTAAACTGACTTAAGTAGTGTTAAATCATACTGATAAAACTCCTTTTTGAAGTTTTAATAACTCATATTTCATTTTTTGATTTAAATTCCATGTAAAAATGTGTGAAATCATTGGCATTGTGAGTAATAAGGTAAAAATTTATAATTTAAGACCTGTCACAGGACACTTAAATGGAGGAAGTATCTCCAACAAATGGCAACTTACAACAGATGCCTCTGGAGGAAAGGAAAAGACTTATAAACCAAGTAACAATAAAGAAAACAAAAAATACATTACATGAATAAATTAACTCCCTTTCAACTCTTTTAAATACCCTCACCATAAAAGTCAAAAACGTGGTGGACCAAATGAGCAATCTGGAAAAAAGAGCAGCACAGGGATTTATAGAAGTCAATTAAGCTCTAGTAGGATTAAAAGCTCAGCCAACAACAGTAGTTTTAAACCCTTTCACAAAAGTAACAGCAGCACCTCCAGCCCAAGAGAAGGACCAAAAGATTACTGTGAGAAAATGGAAATGGGACTGGTATTCCCAGAACTTAAGCCACCCTCCACAGCAGGGTTCCAGAAGTCACATTTACAGGGGAAATTGAATAAGACCTTGGTAAGTCATCCATATTCTCATGATCAATTATATGATACTAACAATGCGTTACTCATAAGTAATGAGATTGATAGAGATGGACTAAATATAATTGATAAAGTTCTTAAATATTACTCATTTAAAAATTGCATTTTAAACTTGTCTTTACATGATGAAAATTTACATAGTTTTATTGATAAAAAAGAAAATATTAGGAATATTTAGATGGAACCAAATGAATTAAATATTGAGCCAAAAAATAATGATAAGTCTTCTGATTTGGACACAGATAAAATTGAATATTTCTTGAAAGAAAATCCAATGGAATAAAATATCATAAGCAACCTAATATTAAGAGTTGAAAAATTAGAAGAATTCTCTAGAGCGTCTAAAAATAATACAGAAAGTGTATTACTAAAACTTAAACAATCATTGATTACTACAGCCAAAAAATTAAAGGACATTTAAAATTCAAATAATGAATTTAAAAATGAAAATATAAAATTAACCTCTGAGATCAAGAATTTATATAATAAATTAGAACAATCTCAAAATATAATGGCTACAATTAGGGATGTGTAAAATTGTCTTGTTCAAATTTAAATGATACTTTATCACATGTAGCTTAAATAAAAGATAGGTTACAGAGATTGGAAATAGAAGTAGCTAATATTTTGAAAAATACTGACAAAATAAATGACAACACCTCTTATGTTGAGAATATACCACTTTATATGAACAATTAATATGAAAAACCAATTATTGAAAAAGAAAATAGTGTCATGGGCTCTGCAAGTAAAAAATAAGTGCAAGATGAAATACATGATCATCTATACAAAGTAAGTGAGTTACTAAATATTCCTTAGGTTAAGGAACTCAGAACATGCCAAAAGTACTGGAATAAGTTAGATCAGTACACTTTGTTTGATAAAGGTTCAAAATCTGATTGGAAACAATCCATACAAAGAATTGATAACTTACAGTTTTCATACAAATTACCTGATGAAGAAATTGCATCAAAATTAATATCTTTATTTACATATGAGGCCTTATTATAATTTGAATCTTTACTGAGTGAGAGAATTAACTACTCCTGGATTGAATGGTGGGCACTAATTGAAAGAAAATTTGGTGGCTCAAAATTTAGAATCACTTAACAAATATTGTATGAAAAAACAAGATATAATCTGAATTCTGGGGATAAACCATTGTTGTTTTTAATGAATTTAATAAAAATCATAAAAGCCATGAATCAAAAAATTGATTATGATGAGTGGAAAGAAGAAATAATATATAAATTGACTATATCAGTCAGAGAAATTATTGTAGCTAGAAATGAGACCATCAGAGATACTTCTGGGTTTATTAATATAAGCAATTAAATATTATTGAACCACAAATATGAAACCAGGTATAATAATTACAAGAAAAGTGTTGAGGTAGTAAAACCTACTACAAATAAGTTACCAGTGGAGAAGAAAAAACCTTATGCTCCCCTTTTCCCTAAAAGACAAGATAATAACACTTGCTAAAAATGTAATGAACCTTGGTCTAAAGGTCATACTTGTAAGAAAAGAATAAATGTTATTGAAAACTCACAAGATTCTGAAAAAAGTAATCATGAAGATGAAAAGGAGGAATCTAGTGAGGATTGTAAAAGTAACATTTCTTAAAGTGACGATGAAAATAAGATATATGTATTAGAACAGGATATTATGTTCCTGAATGATGAAATACCTCATACAGATACATCTTTGACTTCCACTGAAGAAGCTGAAATTATTAAAGATGTATCTCATGATACTTACAAAATAACACCTATTAGAGCGCCTGTTATTATACATGGAAAATAAATGAATGCCATTCTTGACACTGGGGCAGCAGGTAGAGTAGTTTCCATTAACACTTTAATGAAACTAGATAGTAAGTATAAGGAAAAACTAGAACCTGTACATTCAAAGAACTGGAGGGGTTTTGGTTTAGTTTTTAATCCAATTGGCAAATACAAAACTACTGTATTCTTTAAATATAATAAAGGATATGTAAGAGCAGTGTGTGAATTTGTAGTAATGGATAATAATAATTGTAGTGATTGGTTTATTATTGGAAATTACTTATTTACCAAACCTGGAATCAAAATAGATCCTTCAAATAGTTGCTTCACTATAGGAATGAATGGATAAAGAAAATTCAAGCTTTGCTCTCAAGCTGAGATCAAGTACAGAGATGTGAACTAGCTTAAATTTTTAGTTATCTAGAAGGCTTCAATGGTCTTATGTGAACACTGTTGTACAAATCCAATAAGTACTAAAATATAACTCAATATAAGGGTCTCAGTAATTTAAATCTCACTAATTATATATGGCTTACAATCTTTTAGTTGGTAGAAAAATATATTTAATAATTCAGATACTATTAAAAGACTTCATAAGCATTATTGATATGTATTGTAATTGTATTGGTTATATTTTTAATTGTAATGATAAAGGAATGTAGAAACCAAGACCAAAACCCCCTCCTTTTATACACAATAACTTTCCCAATGAACCCCTAGATTTACCAGCTCTATACATGGTTAATGATTCCTCATTCCAACTAATAAACATTTCCAACAACATAAAGAGTTACCATTAACATAATTAGAATAATATCACCTGCCAAAATCCTGCAGTAATAGGGATAATCCATCAAAAATACAGAATAAGAAAAAGAAGAGAGTATATGTGTGTAATACATTAAATAAAAGACTAAAAAGGTAAAATTAAGACAAATTATTACTCCATATTAAGTTTATTGACAGTAGAAATTATGGGTCTAATCATGACATTAAACTATGTGAAATCTTCATTCAAAAATAACCAAAATTGACTGAGAAACCACTTTAAACCCAAAAAAGGGCGTGAGATGTGGGTTAACTACATGAAGTCCTTGGCAGGTGCTTGCACAGGTAAATCCTTGATTAATTTAGGCAATTTTAAGTATGGTAGTGAATTAAAGTGCCAGGCTTGAGGTTATTAATGAAATTAATGCATAGAATAAGGGTCAATGCATTTATAATTAAACTAGGACACTATAAAAGCCCCTGTTGCCTATTTTAGCATGTTTCCCCACAGTGGGTGTAGAATGTGGGGTAATTATAGTGTGAAAAAGCTAACTTTGCTAAAAATGAAGCTTTTAACACTGGAAAAATGCAGGCAGTATGTGGCCAGTACACAGAAGCCATTTCTGGCATAAAAAACACCTAATTTGAAAAGTGTTATTTTTATACATTTTAGTATCCAAATAAATAGCTCAAATTAAGGAAAATTGTTCTGTCAAAGCGCATTTTAAATATTATTAAATTTATAGCGCATATAGTCAACTATTAAGTGATTTGAAGCGCATTTCTTGTTTTTCACATAAAAAAATGAAAACAACTGCTTTAATTCTACTTAAAAATTTTGCAGCCTTATATTTAAGGCTCTTAAGAATACCCTAACATATTCAAACTTAATGTTAAGTACATAAGACTTGCACCAGGTGAATATATATGTGTATATAATTTATTATAATGGCATATGTGGTATTTTATCTTTTATTTACTTATGTATACAATTTTTGTACTCTAATTTATTACTCCCATGTATAGTCAATGTGTTTAACATAGCCTATAAGTACTTTTTACTCAGTCCTGAAGATATCCAGGCTGACACTTTTCCACCCAAAAAAAATAATAAAAAATGATAAGTTATACACTTTTTTATTTTTATTTAATTTTTATTTTATTCAGAAAAATTCTGTAGCATTAAAGATTAAATATTTAAAGAAATAAAACATAATAAAATATTATGAGTACTAGTTTTCAACCCCTCAGTTGGTTGAATAGAAATTTATTTCTGTTTAAATTTTTTGAGAAGGGAGGATAAATTTGAAATTTCTTTCTCAGGTATCCATTTATCAAATTCAGTTGATTTTCCCTTAAATCTTAAAAAATACTCAGTTCCTTTCTCTTTGGTAAGGATTCTTTTCTAGAGTATTTATTCAATCTCTTCCTTTTCCACAATTTCATCAGGTTGCTCTTTTAGGCCTTCCTTTTCTTTTTGGAAATAAGTCAGGATCATTTGCATGGTAAGGTTTTAATAATGAGATAGGGAAAACTGGATGTTTCCTATCATATGGGGAATATAATATGACTTCCACAGCATTATTACCAATCATTTTGCTTACAAAAAAAGTTCCTACAAAGGGATCCTTCAATTTAACATTACCTTGTAAGTTAAAATAAAGTGTTGAAATTAGGACTTCATCTCCTTTTTTGAATTCAAATTCTTTATGAGATTTATCTCACCTTTTCTTTTCATATTCAAACGATTTTTGGATGCATTCCTCTGCATTATTTCTACACATTTTTTGCATATGAATAAAGGATTTAGATCCAGGGTGTATATCTAACCTTGGTAATTTATTTAAATGATTTACTGACGTATTTAGTACATATCCCAGCCAGAGTTCAAATGTTTTTTTCTCTGTTACAGAATGATTTGTGCTATTGTAAGCAAATTCAAGACCAAGAATTAATTTTACCGAGTCATGTGTGAATTTCTTATTGTCTTTGTATTCTAATCCAAAGCCACAATATCTTCTAATCATATCTTCCAGAGTCTCTATCATTCTCTCAGAAATCTCATCAGTTTGTAAATGGTGTGCTCTAGAAAATTTCAATTGACAACCTGATACTCCCATCAAAGATGTCCTGAACTCTGAAGAAAACTTAGGGTCTCTGTCAGAGATTATGGCTTTGGGGAACCCAGAAGTATTCATCATTTGAGTCCACCATTTTAATGCAAAGTCTTTTGCAGATACCTCTTTATGGGTAGGGATAAATTTACACATTTTTATTAATCTATCAACTATTATTGAGAAAGAATTGAAACTTTCTTTTCCTGCTAATATCAAGCCAGTGACAAAATCCATGTTTATTATTTCCCATGGAGCTTTAGGCTTCTCTATTTGTTGTAAAACCCAGCTCTCTTCCCAGTCAATCTTTTATATTTCTGACAAGAGTCACATGTTTCAATTTATTTTTGTACATCTTCTTTCATTTTTATCCACCAGGCTGTATTTTTAACTCTAGTTAATGTTTTGTTAAAATCAAAATGACCAGCTAAGATGTCATAAAGGCAAGTACTTAACATTAAGTCTATCATAGAAGGTGCTATAACTATTTCATTACTTAGCTTTTTTCTGTAATATATTTATCCATCTTCAATTGAAATTTTACCTTTTTCGAATGCAATTTTAAACTTTGGAGGTAAGGTTTTAATTAATGCACTCATACACGCATTAGTTTGATCATTTAAATTGGTAGATAATTTAGAAATATCTTTACCAAATGAGTAGTTTTCCAATATAGTTTGCATACATTCTTTCTCTAAATCCACTATATAAATCCCAAAGATATGTGTTACCTCGCTTTCAGGTACATAAGCAGGGTTGTCATTATCATTTGGCAAAGGGCTTCTGGATAATAAATCCACATTAGAATGTAATTTTTCCTCTCTATGCCTGATTTTCATTCTTCCTCTGTACTCTTGTACAGCAAGTTGCCATCTAAACATGTGCCTATCAGGTATTTTCATGTTTATTAATGCTTTTACTGCACTTAAATCTGTTATTGATTCAAACTTCTGGTCTTCCAGATAGTAATGAAGTTTTTCCGGGGCCCCCACAATGGCTAAACATTCCATTTGGTTGCCACCATACCTTAATTCTGTCTTTTTTTAAGGTTCTGGATATATAGCAGATAACTACTTCAGATAATTTAACATTTATTATCTGTTTATTCTTTAAAGCAGCACCTAACCCTGTGACGCTTGAATCAGTATACAAGATAAAAGGGAGGTTAAAATCTGACAGTCCCAATATTGGAGCTGAAATTAAACATTCCTTCAATTTATCAAAGGCATGCTGTCTTTCATTATTCAAAATAAAAGACCCATATTCATGATTAATGTTTTTAAAGAAGCTGCAATGGATTGGTAGTTTTTATATACTGCCTATAATATCCACACATACCTAAAAGACTTTGAACAACTTTCACACTCTTAGGTATACTAATGTTTTTTGTTGCTGCCAGTTTGTTCTGCTCAACACAATTTTCAATCCAGATACAGCATGTCCAAGTACTTTCAAGGATTTAAACCCAAACTTACATTTTTTAATGCAATTTTCATATTAATTTCATCCATCTTTTGAAATACTCTTTTCAGGTAATTTAAATTTTCATAATATGTTTTTAAAAACACTATGATGTCATCAATATAAACTAAAAGCTATCCTTCAACCATTTCCTGATGAAAAACACTATCCATCAATTTTTGAAAGACTGAAAGAGAATTCTTTGGGACAAAAGGTATTCTCAAATATTCATATATCCCCATGTGTGTGGTTATGAGTAAGAAATTCTGAGAATTCTTTTCCACAGGTATCTGGTGGTAACCTTTGTTTCCATGAAGACAGGAAATATATTTTGCTCCTTGTAAGGTAGCATGGATAGAAGCTATCTTTGGTAGAGGGTAAATATCATCTGCAGTGAATGTATTCAGATCTCTGTAGTCACAACATAATCTTGCCTTATCTTTTTCATAAGAGATTAAAACTGGTGAAATAACACAATACTTTGGTGTTGTGTCCACTTTTTCAATAATACCCCTTTCTAACAACATTGTAATGTTGTCTTCAATGTCTTTCCTTTTTGCAGGAGAAGCTGAGTAAGGTTTCTTTTCAAGCTACCAGGAATATAATCCAGATCACAACTTAAATATATTTTCATCTCATGGTCTTTAATCATTCCTAGTTCATTTGAACCATGAGAAAATGCCATAGGATAAGATTTTATTAATCTCAAAATGTTGTTTTCTTCAATTTTTGAGAATTGAGGACTGAAAGAGGCTTTTTGGATTTCATTTTCCAATTCTACCACTTCAGAGGTGGTTCTTCCACCTTGTTGTGGTCTTTATTTAGGAGAAATTGAAGAAACTGAATTTTCAGATCAAATCTTGAATTTTATTTTCCCATTTATGCCTATAGTGAAGCAACTACTTTCAGGTTCTAGTTTTATGCTAAATTTGCTCAATAAGTCATTTCCAATAATAAACCAATCACTACAATTATTATTATCCATTACTACAAATTCACACACTGCTATTACATATCCTTTATTATATTTAAAGAATACAGCAGTTTTTTATTTGCCAATCAAATTTAATACTGAACCAAAACACCTCCAGTTCTTTGTCTGTACAGATTCTAGTTTCTCTTCATACTTACTATTAATTTTTATTAATGTGGTAATAGAAACTGAATTACCTGCAGCCCCAGTGTCAAGAATGACATTCATTTCCTTTCCACATATAATAACAGCTGCTCTAATATATGTTATTTTGTAAGTATCATGAGATACATCTTTAATACTTTTAGCTTCTTCAATGGAAGTTAAAGATGTATCTGTATGAGGTATTTCATCTTTCAGGAACATAATATCCTGTTCTTATACATATATCTCATTTTTATCATCACTGAAAGAAATGTTACTTTTAAAATCCTCACTAGATTCCTTCTTTTCATCTTCATGATTACTTTTTTCAGAATCTTGTGAGTTTTTAATAACATTTATTCTTTTCTTACAAGTATGACCTTTAGCCTAAGGTTCATAAAATTTGTAACAAGTGTTATTTTATTGTCTTTTAGGGAAAAGGGAAGCTGAAGGTTTTTTTTCTCCACTGGTAACTTATTTGTAACAGGTTTTACTACCTCAACAATTTTCTTGTAATTATTATACCTTGTTTCATATTTGTGGTTCAATAATATTTCATTGCATATATTAATAAACCCAGAAGTATCTCTGATGGTTTCAGTTCTAGCTACAATAATGTCTCTGGCTGATATAGGCAACTTATATATTATTTTTTCTTTCCACTCATCATAATCCATTTTTGGATCCATGGCTTTCATGATTTTTATTAAATTCATTAAAAATACTATGGGTTTATCTCCAGCATTTGGATTATATCTGTCTTTCTCATACAGTCTTTGTTGAGTGATTCTAAATTTTGGGCCACCAAATTGCCTTTCAATTAGTGCCTTCCATTCATTCCAGGAGTAATTAATTCCTTCACTAAATACTTATTCAAACCATAATAAGGCCACATCTGTAAATAAAGATATAAATTTTGATGTAATTTCTTCATCAGGTAATTTGTATGAAAGTTTTAAGTTATCAATTCTCTGAATGAATTCTTACCAATCAGACTTTGAATCCCTGTCAAAAGAATGATACTGATCTAACTTAGGCCAGTTGTTTTGGTTAGTTTTTTCTTCCCTAACCTGAGAAATATTAAGTAATTCTCTTACTTTAGAAAGATGATCATTTATTTCATCCTTTACTGATATTATTTTCTGAGAGCCCATGACACTATTTTCATGTGAAATCATTGGTTAATTATCTGAGTTTTTCATAAAAACTGGTACTCTTTCTACATAGGAGTTATTATCTTTTATTTTATCATTTTTTTCAAACTTTTAGCTATTTCAATTTCTACCCTTTTTAACATATCCTTTATTACAGGTACATGTGTTAAGCTATTATTCACATTTGAAAAAGACAATTTTACATGTCCCTCTATGGTAGTCATAATATTCTGAGAATGTTCTAATTTATTTTGTAAATTCTTAATCTCAGAGTATAATCTTTTATTTTCATTGGTTAATTCACTATTTGAATTTTCAATAATTTTTAACCTATTGGCAGTGGTACTCAATGATTGTGTGAGGTTTAATAATTTAATCTCTGTAATATTGTTTGACTCTCTAGAGAATTCTTCTAATTTTTCAATTCTTAATAATAATTTACTAATGATTTTTGATTCCATTGGATTTCTTTTTAAAAAATATTCAATTTTTTTCATGTCCAATTCAGAAGACTCATCATCAGGTTCAAGATTTACTTCATTTGGTTCCATTTTAATGTGACTAGTATTATCCTGGTGATCAATAAAACCATTTTCATTTTCATCATGTAAAGACAACTTTAAAATATTATTTTCAAATGAATAATATTTTAAATATTTATCAATTATATCCAGTAACTCTCTATCAATCTCATTACCTATAATTAATTCATTGTTAGTATTATATAATTGATTCTGAGAAGATGGATGACTTAACAAGGTCTTATTACATTTGTCCTGCCTCTACTTGCCTTTCCCCTGTAAGAGTGACTTCTGGAGGCCTATTGTTGAGGTTTGTTGTAGTTTTGCGCATACCAGTCCCACTTCCATTTTCTTACTGTAATATTTTGGTCCTCCTTTTAAGCTGGAGTTGTGGCTGTGGAATTGTTGGGTGCAACTGTTGTTGGTTGAGCTTTTACTTCCACTCAAGCTTGATTGACTTCTATGAAACCCTGAGCACCTTATTTCTCCAGATTTTTTATCTAGTCTACTATGTTGTTGACTCTTACTGTTAGGGTTTTAGCAGAGTGAATAGGGAGTGAATTTGTTCTTGTAAAGTATTTTTTTTATTGATACTTGTTTTAAAAGTCTTTCCCTTTCCTCCAGAGACATCTGTGGAGTGTTGCTGTTGGTGGGAGAGTCCTGGCCCTCCATTTGAATTTCCTGTAACAGGTCTTTCAGCTCTAGGTCTTAAGCTATAAGGTTTTGCCTTATTAATCACAATATCATTGTTGTTGTCACAAATTTTTAAGTGGAATTTAAATCAAAAAACTGAAATATGAGATATTAAAACTTCAAAATAGTTTTATCAGTATTAATCAATACTATTGAAGACAATTTAATTGCTTACTTGTAGGTATTTAAGTGAATTTATAAGTGCCAAAAGTCAAATATGCTTTTATTTGGTCACTTGATTTAACTGGTCTACAATATGTAGCTGTGTTTTTATATTTAAAAAAAGAAAATTTGTCAGTAAGATTCTTTCTAAATATTAAATAAGTTCTACAAACAAATTAAAAAGGGAATAAGAATCCTTTTAAAAGAAAAAAATTAATCAGTTTTTCTTATCTGGTTTATTATCTGAAAAGATCACAAAATTAATTGGTCTATTGACAGACTCCCGCTAATAACAATTTTTATGTTAAATTAGTGGTATAATTGTTGATTCAATATCAAAATTTTATTATTTAACAGGGATTCTTATTCTGAAATCACTATATAAGTGATCCCAACCTGTTGTAATTATCCAAAAATTTCTATAAGGATATTATTTACTTGTAGTCTCTCTTTGAAATTTTACTTACTGGAAGATAACCAAAAGAATTCTTGAGGTAGGGCTTCCAATTTTCAAGCTGAGATCAAGTGAAGAGACATGAACTAGCTTGAATGGTCAGTTTTCTAGAATATTTTAATGGTTCTATATGAATACTGTAGTACAAATCCAATAAGTATTAAAATATAACTCAATATAAGGCTCTCAGTAATTTAAATCTCACTAATTATATATGGCTTACAATCTTATAGTTGGTAGAAAAATATATTTAATAATTCAAAGACTATTCAAAAACTATATAAGTACCATTGATATGTATTGTGATTGTATTGGTTATATTTTTGATTGTAATGATAAAAGAATGTAGAAAGCAAGACCAAAAACCCCCTCCTTTTATACACATTAACTTCCCCAATGAACCCCTTGTTTACCATATCTATACATGATTAATGATGCCCCATTCTAACTAATAGAAACTTCCAAAAACATAAAGAGTGACCAGTAACATAATTAGAATCATATCACCAGCCAAAATCCTGCAGTAATAGGGATAATCCATCAAAAATAAAGAATAAGCAAAAAAAGAGAGTGTATGCGTGTAATACATTGAAATAAAAGACTAAAAAGCAAAAATTAAGACTAATTATTACTCCATATTAAGGGGATTAACAGTAGAAATGATGGGGCTAATAATGACATTAAACTACATGGAATCCTCATTCAAAAATAACCAAAATAGACTGAGAAAACACTTAAAAACCCAAAAAAGCATGTGAGATGTGGGGTAACTACATGCAGTCCTTGTCAGGTGCTTGCACTGGTAGATCCTTGAATAATTTAGGTAAATTTAGGCATGGTAGTGAATTTAAGCGCCAAGCTTGAGGTTATTAAAGAAATTAGTGCATATAATAAGGGTCAATGCATCTATAATTAAACTACAACACTAAATAAGCACCTGCTGCCTATTTTAGCATGTTTCCCCAAATTGGGCATAGAATTTGAGGTAATTATAGTGTAAGAAAGCTAACTTTGCTAAAAATGAAGCTATTCACACAGGAAAAATGCAGGCAGTATGTGGCCAGTACACAGAAGCCATTTCTGGCATAAAAAACACCCAATTTGAAAAGTGTTCTTTTTATGCATTTGAGTAGCCAAATCAATAGCTCTAATTAAGGAAAATTGATCTGTCAAAGTGCATTTTTAATATTATCAAATTTATAGTGCATATAGTCAACTTTTAAGTGATTTGAAGTGCATTTCTTGTTTTTCACATAAAATAATGAAAACAACACCTTAAGTCTACTTAAAATTTATGTGGCCTTATATTTAAGGCTCTTAAGATTACCCTAGCATATTTTTTAACTTAATATTAAGTACATAAGACTTGTACCAGGTGAATATATATGTGTATATAAGGTATTATAATAGCATATGTGGTATTTTATCTTTTATTTCCTTATGTATACAATAGGGGGTATCAATGTTAGAAATTCGTAATTATTTAAAAGTTATTTCACAAAAAAAAAGAAAGCCACAAAATTGATATTAGTTCTCAGTAAAAAGGTGTTTTTGGGGTACAATATGGCATATTTTAAAAATTAATTGTGGTTGATTTGGTGGGAAAAAGAGGTATTTTGAAATGGAAAATTTTTAACTTTGATACCCCCTAATTTGTGTACTCTAATTTATTACTCCCATTTATAGTCGATGTGTTTAACATAACTTATAAGTACTTTTTACTCAGACCTGGGGATATCCAGGCTGAAATTTTCTCTGAAAATTCAATTTATTCTATTTCTATTAAAGAAGAGCCACTCCAAGGTGGAAGAACCACTTCTGAAGTGGTTGAATTGCAAAATGAAATTCAAAAAGCCTCTTTCAGTCTTAAACTCTAAAAATTGAAGAAAAAAATATTTTTAGATTGATAAAATCTTATCCTATGGCATTTGCTCATGGTTCAAATGAACTTTGATTGGTCAAAGACCATGAGATGAAAATCTCTTTAAGTTGTGATCTGGATAATATTCCTGGAAGCTTGAAAAGAAACCTTACCCAGCTTCTCCTGCAAAAAGGAAAGAAATTGAAGACAAAATTAAAATGTTGTTTGAAATGGGTATGGTTGAAAAAGTAGACACAACATCTAAGTATTGTGTTATTTCACCAGTTTTAATCTCATATGAAAAAGATAAGGCAAGATTATGTGGTTATTACAGAGCTCTGAATACATTCACTGTGAATGATATTTACCCTCTACCAAGGATAGCCTTTATTCATGCTACCTTACCAGGAGCAAAATATATTTCCTGTCTGGATAAAAACAAAGGTTACCACCAGATTTCTGTGTAAAATAATTCTCAGAATCACTTACTCACAACCACACACATGGGAATATACAAATATGTGAGAACCACTCTTGTCCCAAAAGATTCCCCTTTCGTCTTCCAAAAATTGAAGGATAGTGTTTTTATCAGGAAATTGTTGTAAGATGGCTCTAATTGTATATTGATGACATCATAGTGCTTTCAAAGACATATGATGAATAGTTTAATCACCTGAGAAGAGTATCTCAAAAATGGAAGAAATTAATATTAAAATAGAATTAAATTAATGTTACTTTGGGTTTAAATCCTTGAAAGTACTTGGACATGTTGTATCTGGCTTACAAATTTGTGTTGACCAGAATAAAGTGGCAGCAATAAAAAACATTAATATACCTAAAAGTGTGAAAGATTTTCAAAGCTTTCTAGGTATGTGTGGATATTATAGGCAGTGTCAAATTACACTTTTGGTCTAGAAGATTGGTATGAAGTTTTTACGAGGATTTTGAAGGTTTAAATGGACTCTCATCAAATTTGTACGTATCTCTTAAATCTAGGATGATTATTTTACTCAATTTAAAAGAGGTATGATTAAAATATTGATATAAATTATATATTAGAGTTACGTATTGTAAATACTAATGCTATAGATTATAAGAATAAGTGTTGATTGGTTATTGTTGTAATAAAATGATGTAGTAAAGGAATGATTAAAAGACAACAAAAAGAGGGGCCTTATATAGGCAAAGGAGAGACAAAGCACGGCAATAAAATTCTAAAAACAGTAGTATGAGAGAGAGAAAAGAATATTCCAGAAGGAGTATTTCAAATAATAAAGTTATTCTAAATAGAAGGCGTCAAACAGATGTATTTACAGAGTATGTCAGAAAATTCATCCATTTATTTAATATTTACTGTAGAAGTCAATTCTAAATAAGAAATTTTAATTTTTTGTATATATTTAATATTATTTGAATATTAAAATCTTATTTTAACTTAATATCTATTTTTTAATATAAATTTTTATTTTTTCCAACCTGTCAAATGAGCACGGTGTTAGAGAAAAATATAAGGGACGATTTCCTATTTTAATTTTAATTATTTATTTAATTTTATCATTCTGTAATTAGTTAATTTATTATAACTAATTTTAATGTAACTAAATTATAATTAAATAATAATTAAAATGATAAGGTGCGGCTTCATCCAATAAATAATTAATTATTTCACTGGTTAAGTCTAGTAGCCTGGCTGACACTCCCTCACTCTAAAAAAAACAATAAAAAAAATGCTATGATTTTTTCTTTTTATACTTTTTTAGTAGAGTAGGAAGATTAGATATCTCCTTGCCAGGTACCCAAGAATCATATTCAGATGATTTATTCTTGAATCTCAATAAGTATTCTGTACCCTTTTCAGCAGTGACTATTCTGTCATTTAAAAATTTTTCAATTTTTGCTGTTTCAGTGATTTCATTTGGGGTTTTCTTTGGTCTACCCCTCCTTTTTGGAAATAAATCACTATTGGATGTGTAAGGTTTCAAAATAGATATTGGAAAAACAGGATGTTTTCTGTCATATGGAGAATACAGAATAACTTCAACTGCATTATCTCCAATCATTCTTCTGACAACAAATGGACCAACAAATGGATCTTTCAATTTGTTATTACCTTGTAAGTTGAAGTGGACTGTAGAAATCAACACTTCATCACCCTTTTTAAAAGTGTATTCTTTATGGGATTTGTCCCATCTTTTCTTCTCATATTCAAATGATTTTTCAATACATTTTTGAGCATGATTTCTACATAGTTTTTGCATTTGAAGAAAAGATTTTACACCAGGATGTAGATCCAATTTAGGTATTTTGTTATTGAGAATTTGGGCAGGAGTATTTGGAAAATATCCAAGCCAGAGCTCAAAAGGCTTTCTTTGAGTAACAGAATGAACAGTGCTATTATAAGCAAATTCTAACCCAGGAAGTAAGGTAACCCAATCATGAGTGAATCTGTCATTATCTTTATACTCAAGGCCAAAGGCACAATATCTTCTTATCATGTCCTCTAAAGTCTGAATCATTCTTTCAGCTAAACCATCAGTCTGAGGGTGATGGGCAGTAGAAATTTTCAGATCACAACCACAAACATCCATCAGAGACATCCAAAATTCAGAAGTAAATTTAGGGTCTCTGTCAGAGATTATGGCTTTAGGAAAACCAGCAGTATTAAACATATGAGACCACCATAAGAAAGCTAATTCTTTAGTGGAAACATCCTTGTGGGTAGGGATAAATTTACACATTTTTGTGAATCTGTCCACAATAACCCAACAAGAGTTATAACTGTCTTTACCAGAAATAGTTAATCCTGTTACAAAATCCATGTTTATTATTTGCCATGGAGCCTCAGGAGGTTCAATATGTTGCATTAATCCTGCTCTTTTACCAGTTAATCATTTGATTTTTGGCAAGAATCACAAGATTCAACATATAATTTTGTGTCTTCAGACATATTAGCCCACCAAGAAGTGTTCTTAATTCTGATCATTGTTTTGTCAAGATCAAAATTTCCAGCTAATATGTCATCATGACAAATTTTCAAGATGATTTTTTTCATAGAAGGAGGAATAACAATAACATTACTCAACTTTCTTCTATAATATAGATATCCTTCATAAATTGAAAATTTACCTTTTTCCAAAGCTTTTTGGTACTTTGGTGGAAGGGTTTTAATTAATGCTTGTATTGAATCATTCTTTGGATCATTTAATATGGTGCATAAATTTTTCAAGTCAGTGTCCTTATCATATGATTCCAGAATAAGCTGTAATAGCTCTTCCTCCATATCAACCACATATATCCCATGTATAAGAATAATTTCATCCTCAGGATCATAAGCAGGATTAGAGTCATCATTTGGTAAAGGTAACCTTGATAGCATATCCACATTTGAGTGAACAATACCAGCCCTATGAATAATTGTCATTCTCCCTCTGTACTCTTGAGCAGCCAGCTGCCATCTGAACATATGTCTGTTATGTGTTTTCAAGTTTAAAAGGGATTTAACTGCACTGCAGTCAGTAACAAGTTCAAATTTCTGGTCATCTAGGTAATAATGAAGATTTTCTAGAGCCCATACTACAGCTAAACACTCTAATTGAGTAGCACTATATTTCAATTCACTATTTCTCAAGGTTCTTGAAATATAAAAAATTACTACTTCTGAAACTTTATCATTTATCACTTGTTTTTGATGGAGGGCAGCACCAAGACCAATGAAATTGGCATCAGTGTACAAAACAAATGGTTGATTAAAGTCAGGTAAAGCAAGAATTGGTGCTGACATCAAACAGTGTTTCATAGTGTCAAAGGCTCTTTGTCTTTCACTATTCCAGACAAAAGCAACATCCTTTCTAGTTAATTGGGTAAGGGAAAAAGCTATGACTTGGTAATTTTTAATATACTGTCTATAGTATCCACACATTCCCAAAAAACTTTAGAGCTCTCTCACTGTTGTAGGAGCCTTCACCTGTTGTATGGCTGCCACTTTGCTCTGGTCAACACATATCTGTAAGCCTGAAACAACATGACCAAGAACTTTTAAAGAATGGAAACCAAATTTACATTTCTTCAAGGCAAGTGTCATATTTATTTCATCCATTTTCTGGAATACTTTACACAGGTGTTTAAGATGGTCCTCAAATGTTTTTGAGAATATAATGATATCATCAATATAAACCATCAGCCATCCTTCAATTATCTCTTGATGGAATGTGTTATCCATTACTTTTTGGAAAACTGATGGGGCATTTTTAGGGCCAAATGGCATCCTAATATACTTATAAATACCCATATGAGTGGCAATCATCAGAAAGTTCTGAGAATTTTTCTCAACAGGTACCTGGTGATATCCCTTATTACCATCCAAACAGCTGCTTTATTTAGCACCCTGTAAAGTAGCATGTATAGAGCTAATTCTAGGTAAAGGATAGATATCATCAACAGTATAAGTATTTAGTGCTCTATAATCACCACATAACCTGGCTTTATCTTTCTCATAAGAAATTAGGACAGGTGAGATAACACAATATTTAGGTGTTTCAACTACCTTTTCAATAATATTCATTTTTAAAAGGGTAGAGATATTATCTTCAATATCTTTTCACTTTGTGGGAGAAGCAGGATAAGGCTTCTTCTTTAAACTAGGTGGTATATCAGTTAATGGGAAAGACAATGAAAGTTTCATTTCCTCTTTAACTAATCCCAGTTCATGTGACCCATGAGCAAAGGCCATAGGAAAAGATTTTATCAAGTTAATGATGGAATCTTTATCCTCACCAGAAAGTTGTTCTCCAAAAGAAGCATTGTCAATTTCAGACATAAGGGCATGAATTTACTTTGTAGATCTTCCTTTATATTGAACCACAGAATTACATGTGTTCAATTCTGGTTTTAATAATTTTTTAGGGGAGGAAATCTTAAAATTTCTCTTCCCATTCATCCCCATTGTGAAACATTGGTTTGAAGGATCCAATTTTATGCCATACTTGGTTAAAATATCATTCCCTACAATAAACCAATTGCTCAAGTTATCATTTTTCATGACAACAAAATCACAAATAGCTCTTACAAAACCATGGTTATATTTAAAAAACACTGTGGCTTTGTATTTACCAATGGGGGACAAAACAGAGCCATACCCTCTCCAATTTTCAGAAATGATAGGCATCAGTTTAGATTTATATTCTTGATCTACTGAAGCAAGTGCTCTTTCAGATACTACACTTCCTCCAGCTCCAGAATCCAGAACAACTTCAATGCTGGTTCTATTGATCAAGACTGGTGCCTTAAGAGGGGCAATAACAATTGAGTTATCCTCAATGTTCTTTATGATCTCAGCATCCTCAAATGTAGATAAATCATTATTATCAATGTCAATAGTATTTAAATAATGAATATCTTCTTCCAGCATCAAGATTTCTTGTTGAGATTCATATGAAATATTGCTGGCACAATCACTTGATGTATCATCCAGTGCCACTGTGTCATCAGCATGCTCCTCTGTTTGTTCTACAAGATTTATCTTCTTGTCACAAACATGGCCTTTCTGCCAAGGTTTGTTGCACTTGAAGCAAGTTTTTGTTGCATACTTCTTTGGTGCAACAGGGGCAGAAGGTTTACCAACCTTTTCTAGAGGTTTCTGTTAGTAAGTGGAGAGTTTCTCCAAAGGGGTCCTAGGAATGAATCTTCTGGCATCATACTTATTGTTTAGAAGTATCTCATTGCAAGTATTAATGAAAGAAGAGGGTTCTTTGGAGAACTCAGTCCTAGCCACTATCAAGTCTCTCAGAGACATTGGTAATTTATAGAGGATCCTGTCCTTCCATAAATCAAACTCCATATTTGGGTCCATTGCCCTTAAGATTTTTACAAGTTTCATTAAAAACTCAATAGGTTTATCAGTAGAAGAGCTATATCTAGTTTCCTCATACTGCCTTTATTGAGCCATTCTGAACTTGGAGCCACCAAATTGTGCTTTAATTAATTTCTTCCAATCCTCCCATGAGTAGTCATTCCCATCCAGGAGAACAGATTCATACCACATCAGGACAACATTAGTGAACAAAGAAATTAACTTTGACACAATTTCCTCATCTGGGAGTTTGTAAGAATTTTTTAAGTTATCAATTCTGCAAATAAATTGTTGCCAATCAGAGGAAGAATCACCATCAAATGTTGGGTACTGGTCAAGTTTTGGCCAATTCTTTTGATTTGAAGGAGTCTCCTTAGTACTAGCTTGTTTCTGAGTAAGAAGCAGCTGTAATTTCTCTAATTGTGCTGAAATCTCATTGTTTAATCCTTCTGTTGCAGATCCTGGTGCATCATCAGTTTTTGATGGAAACTCAGTGTTTTCAACAGGTATTTATGGATCTATTTTTATTTTAGATGAACTAGTCACAGGTACTATTTGAGCATCCTGTACTATATGTTCCTTCACAGAAATGTCAGAATATTTTTTGTCATTTAACAATGAGTTCAATTTTTCTTCAATGGTTGTTAGTCTTGTTTTCATTCTTGGAAGACTAGATAAACTCTCATTGATAGTTGCAAAAGATAATTGATTTTTATGTTGAAAAGATGACAAATGGTCATTCAATCTTTTCAGATTTATCTTATCTATCTCTACCTCCTGGCAACAGGCGGATACAGTATCTTTTAGTTTAGACAAATCATTTTTTATATTTTGCCATAAAGCAACTTTCTTTTCATGGGTTGCTTTGTAATGAGACAATTCATCAGAGACTCTCTGTGCTTCACTTCTTAATGCTTGATAACCCTGATCAGTTAACAAACTATTATATCTCTGAGTCAATTGCATATTGTTCATTATATGATTTTGCTTGGCAATAATATCTCTCAAGTGCTCATCATTAATTCTTGCTACATCTGGAGTGTTTCTCAATAAGGAAACTGAGTAACTTTCCAGACTCTCATAGAACTCAGGGTCAAGAGTTTCATCAATCACAGCCATATCAGGATTAATCATTGAGGTAGCAATTAAAAGTAATCGATTAGATACATGAGATATCTGTCTACTATTCCCAGCCTCTATAGGTCTCAAAGTTTCATCCTCCCTTCCAGATTTACCTGAAGGAACAGAGTCAGCCACAAGAAAAGGCACTTGAGAATCAATAGAGGGACGTACCAGGGTTTGCTGGGTATCACCATATTGGGCTTCCTTCTTCTTTTTCCTCCTTGATAAGGGTGGGGAGGAGTGGGGTTGACCTGGGTGGGCCTTGATGGACCTACCTGAGGTAACTGATGCTGGTTTTGAGCCAAGTAGTCCCACTGAGTGTTGAGCCAGTCCCACTGCCACTTGGACACTTCCACCATCTCTTGGGACTGGGGAGCCAATTTTTGTTGATCCCTGGGAGGAAGAGGTTTCTTCTTCTCTTGGAGAAAAGTATCTGTTCTTCTCACCTTTTCTTCCAAGGCATCTACCCTTACCTTTAGTCTCAAGCTGTCTGTCCTTAACTCCTTTATGTGGGTAGACAGATTCTTTACCTGTTAAGACAACGGCATCTTTTTTATCCTGAAGCCTTTTGGAAGCTCTTCTGGTGGGTTTATCATGGGCTTCTGATCCTGAGTTGTGTCCACTAGTATTTCTACTTCTTCCATTTCTACATCCTGTTTGGGGAACGGATTTATTAGTTTGAGAAATTCTTCTTGTTAAAGGAGAACTTACAGAAGTAGGCTCATCATAATCAATTAAGTCTAGTTCTTCTTCACATGCAGCAAAACCACTTTGGTCAGTCATTTTAAGATTTAACTGAAATGAAAAAAAGAGACAAATTAATTAGTCTTTTATTTTTAATTTTTATTTAACAGAAATAAAATTAAAAAAAATTTTTTTAGGATAAAAATCAAGTTAAATAAATTAATTTATTAGTAAAAAAAAAAATTTAAAACCAGGATTATAATATAATCAACTGTAGAAATAAATTAAAATTTTTATTAATAATTATTTATTTTCAGGATTTAAATCAACTAATTTATTACAAGGACTTATTGTCAACTGAAGTAATCAAATATGAAACTTTATTAATTTAACAAAATTTTATTAAACTGATTAACTTAACTACCAGGACTTAATGTCAACTGAAGTAATTAAATATAAATTTTTTATTTTAAAATTTTATAAACTGATTACTTAACTACCAGGACTTAATTTCAACTGAAGTAATTAAATATGAGTTTTATTAATTAAAAAAAATTTATTGAACTACCAGGACTCAAGGTCAACTGAAGTAATTAAATATTATTTATTAATTAAAAAAAATATTATCGTCAGGACAATTTGTCAACTGGAACAATTAAAATTCAAATTAATCTAGACAATTTTCAACTGAAAAATGATAATAATTAATATTAAAATATAATTATTTTATTACTTCTGGGACGAAGAACAGTTATTGCTCTATTATGGTCAACCAGGAAAAATATAAAAAAAATATAATAATAAAATTAAATTCCAAATTACCAGACACCTCCCCCTGAAAAATGAGCAAATTAATGCCACTTACAGAGTGCTGAGTAAAAGGAAATACGTAACAAATGAAGAGTGAAGAGTAACCCACAAATAGTAATAACAATAATTACCACGATATAAACGATGTTTAGTCAGTATATGAACTTAAGTTTTGGAGCGCGGTTCAATTCCCGTTCGCAGCAAAAACTTTTATCACGTGACGTATGACGTTCGTCGTTTTCTCGCCTTCTCTCGTCCTTTACAGGTACTTGTACGCCAATGGTCCCCTCAATTATGCCTCAAGTAACGTTGCGCCGTCGATATTTCGGAAAGGATCCCAATTGTCAAGGTACACTTTTGGTCTAGAAGATTGGTATGAAGTTTTTACGAGGATTTTGAAGGTTTAAATGGACTCTCATCAAATTTGTATGTATCTCTTAAATCTAGGATGATTATTTTACTCAATTTAAAAGAGGTATGATTAAAATATTGAT
Organism: Hemileia vastatrix; assembly: GCA_030280995.1. NCBI lineage: Eukaryota > Fungi > Basidiomycota > Pucciniomycetes > Pucciniales > Zaghouaniaceae > Hemileia > Hemileia vastatrix. The sequence goes on along the minus strand of JASXTE010000008.1, from coordinate 11,085,873 downwards.
ATAAATTATATATTAGAGTTACGTTGTGGTAGCCTAAAGTTTAGTACGGCACCTAAATATGTAAATGGAGTTATTACGGCGTGCAAGATTGGCGTTATTATTTTTTATAAAAGGGTTTTATTTAATTTATTGGAGTTTAAAATATGAAGAAATTGGTCACGAGCGAATGCCTACACAAAAACAATTTATTTTACGAAGAAAGCTTATTTTTACGGTCTGAAAAATTTATAAGTATTAATTCGAGTCACTCAAGAACCTTGGGAAATTTTCCCAGAATTTTTACTATTTTTCTTATATTTTTAAATGAATTTTAAAGTTTTATAGAAATATTTACGTTTTCAAAAATTACTTAACTTTGATGAATATTCACGGGGTAATTAGAGCTGCGCAGACTACGAAAATTAGTTTGGTATGTAAAGAGGAAGTAGCTCTATTATGTGTAATTTTTCTAGATTTTTTATTATAGTTTTAAGGTTCTAATTGAGTCCGGAAGTCCGGACGGACTCTGATTCGACTCCGTACGGACTCCGTACAGGCTCCGGATTGACTCTGGAAGAGCTCTGGAGGGAAAAACTTAGGCACGTGACTAGGAATACTTAAGCGCTTCTCAAACTCGAAATTGAGAGGGGGGGACACATCATACAGCTTAATCATTAACCACCACGGTCTCATTTTTTATTACTCAACAAATTAAATAAATTTGTAATACCCTTATAACTTTATATTTTATATATAACATTTTAGAAATACTACTCAACAATTTAAATCACACTTCATACAGGGTATCTTTAGAAAGGTCTTCAACAGTGGGACTTGATTATTGCTGTCTCATAAAAACTCAAATTATTATAAAAACATAAAAGTCAATCTTTTCAGATCTTTCACTGGTACACCTTAATTGTTGTTATCAGTATTTCTTTATCAACAGCCACTTTCTTTAAATCTCAATAAGAGTTAATTATTTTAGAGTTTCATTATTTTTATCAATCAGATCCAAGTAGATTGGTTAGCTTAGTGATTTAGAATTCCCATTTTGTTATTTTTATTGGAAGGACGGGGTTTTCCACTAAATCCACATATCTCCTCCGGATTCTGCTTACAGCAAGGCGACTGTAAGAGTTTACCTTACCATAACGTATTGTAAATACTAATGCTATAGATTATAAGAATAAGTGTTGATTGGTTATTGTTGTAATAAAATGATGTAGTAAAGGAATGATTAAAAGACAACAAAAAGAGGGGCCTTATATAGGCAAAGGAGAGACAAAGCACGGCAATAAAATTCTAAAAACAGTAGTATGAGAGAGAGAAAAGAATATTCCAGAAGGAGTATTTCAAATAATAAAGTTATTCTAAATAGAAGGCGTCAAACAGATGTATTTACAGAGTATGTCAGAAAATTCATCCATTTATTTAATATTTACTGTAGAAGTCAATTCTAAATAAGAAATTTTAATTTTTTGTATATATTTAATATTATTTGAATATTAAAATCTTATTTTAACTTAATATCTATTTTTTAATATAAATTTTTATTTTTTCCAACCTGTCAAATGAGCACGGTGTTAGAGAAAAATATAAGGGACGATTTCCTATTTTAATTTTAATTATTTATTTAATTTTATCATTCTGTAATTAGTTAATTTATTATAACTAATTTTAATGTAACTAAATTATAATTAAATAATAATTAAAATGATAAGGTGCAGCTTCATCCAATAAATAATTAATTATTTCACTGGTTAAGTCTAGTAGCCTGGCTGACAGGCAGTGTATAAAAAACTACCAATCTATTGAAGCCCCTTAAACAACATTAATCAGGAAAAATGAGGATTTCATTTGGAATAATAAAAGACAAAATACCTTTTATAAATTAAAGGAATTTTCAATGTCAGCTCCAATATTGGGACTGCTAGGTTTTAACCTCCCTTTTATCTTGCATACTGATGCAAGCTTTCCAGGGTTAGGTGCTGCTTTAGAGAAAAACAGATAATAAATGGTAAATTATCTGAAGTGGCTATCTGTTATATATCCAGGACTTTTGAAAGACTGAATTATGGTATGGTGCCATCCAACTGGAATGCTTGTCCATTGTGTTGGCCCTGGAGAAATTTCATTACTATCTGGAAGATCAGAAATTTGAATTAATAACAGATTTCAGTGCAGTAAAATCATTACTAAACATGAAAACACCTAATAGGCACATTTTTAGATGGAAACTAGCTGTACAAGAGTACAGAGGAAGAATGAGAATTACTCACAGAGCAGGAAAATTTCATTCTAATGTGGATTTATTATCCAGAATTCCTTTTGCAAATGATACTAACAACTCAGCTTAGGTGCCTGAAAATGAGGTAATACATATATTTGGGATTTATATAGTGAATTTAGAGTAAGAGTTTATGCAAACAATATTAGATAATTATTTATCTGATAAATATTTGTCTAAATTATCAACCATCATAAATGATCCAAAAATTGCCTCTGTGAGTGAATTAATTAAAACTTTACCTCCAAAGTATAATAATGCATTGGAAAAAGGTAATCTGTCAGTTGAAGATAGATACATATATTGCAGAAAAAATCTAAGTAATTTAATATTTATAGCACCATCTATCAAAGAGTTAATGCCAAGTAATTTCCATGATGGAATCTTAGCTGGGAATTTTGATTTTAATAAAACATTAAATAGAGTTAAAGACACAGACTGATGGATAAAAATGACAGAAGATGTACAAAAATAAATTGACACATGTGAGTCATGTAAAAAATCTAAAAGATTAACTGGGAAGAGTGATGTATTGTTGCAACAAATAGAGCAGCCACAATCTCCATGGGAAATTATAAACATTTAGATTGTCACTGGCTTGCCATTATCAGGAAAGGAAAGTTTTAATTCTTGCTGGTTAATTGTGGTTATACTAAAAAAAAAGTATAAGTTTATTCCTACCCATTAAAAGTTATCTGTAAAATACTTGGCATTGATATAAGTAACTCAAAAGATGAATACTTCTGGGTTCCCCAAAGCCAAAATCTCTGACAGAGACCCTAAATTTACTTTATAATTATGGGCATCTTTTATTAAAGTATCAGGATCTCAATTAAAATTGTCTACAGCACATTATTCACAAACTGATGGGCTGGATGAGAGAACGATACAGACTCTGGAAGATATGACCAGTAGATATTTTACCTTTGGATTAGAATAAAAAGACAATGAGAAATTTACACATGAGTGGGTAACGTGAATTCCCGGCCTTAAATTTTCTTATAATAGCACAAATCATTCTGTAACAGAGAAAAAACCATTTGAACTCTGGATGGGATATGTGCTAAATACCACAGTAAATCATTTAAACAAATTACCAAGTTTAGATATACACCCTGGTACTAAATTCTATATTTGTATGCAACAAATGTGTCGAAAGCATGCAGAGGAATGCATTTAAAAAGTGTTTGAATATGAAAAGAAAATGTGGGATAAATCTCATAAAGAATTTGAATTCAAAAAAGGAGATGAAGTCCTGATTTTAACAATACATTTTGACTTACAAGGTAATGTTAAATTAAAAGATACTTTTGTAGGACCTTTTGTAGTAAATAAAATTTTTTGTAATAATTCTGTGGAATTCATATTATATGCCCCATATGATAGGAAACATCCAGCTTTCCCTATCTCATTATTAAAAACTTACCATGTAAATGATCCTGACTTGTTTCCAAAAATAAAATGAAAGCCTACAAAGCAACCTGAAGAGCTTGTGGAAAAATCAGAAATTGAAAAAATACTCAAGAAAAGAATCATTACTAATGAGAAAGGAACTGATTATATATTAAGATATAAGGGAAAATAAAATTAATATGATAAGTGGATTTCTGAAAATGACATTTCAAATCTATCCTCCATTCTCAAAAATTTTAAAAAGAAATAAAATTATGTTCAACTAGCTGAGGAGTTAGAAGCCAATACTCATAGTATTTTATTATGTTTTATTTCTTTAAAGAAGTAATCAATAATGCTCCTGATTTTCTGAATACCTGAAAAATAAAAATAAAATAATGTATAACTAATCATTTTTATTGTTTTTTTAGGTGAGCAATTGTCAGTCTAGATATTCCCAGAAATGAGTTAAAATTATTTATAAATTATGTTAAACACATGTATTATACATGGGAACAATAAATAAAGGTACACAAGTTGTATACCTAAATGAAATTTATGATAAAATATAATATATGCCATTATAAAACCTTATATACACACATATATCCACTTTTTATGAGTCTTATGTAATTAATAGGGGTATAAAAGCTAGAAGTCTTCCATTTCAAAATACCTCTTTTTTCCACCAAATCAACCATGATTATTTTTTCAAATATGCCATATTGTGCCCCAAAAACACCTTTTTTACTCACAATTAATGCCAAGTTTGTAAATTTCTTTTTGTGTTGTGAAGTACCTATAAAATAATTAAAAATTTCTAACTTTGATACCCCCTAATATTAAGTTGGAATATTCCAAATTAATTTTAAAAACATTTAAAAGAAGGATACATAATTTTTAAATAGACTTAAAGCTGCTGTTTTCATTGTTTTATGTGAAAAACAAGAAATGCGCTTTAAATCACTTAAAAGTTGAATATATGAGCTATAACTTAAATAATATTAAAAAGGAGCCTTGACAGATCAATTAATCTTAATTATAGCTATTGATTTGGCTACTAAAGTGCATAAAAATACCACTTTTCAAATTTGGTGTTTTTAATGCCAGAAATGGCTTCTGTGTACTGGCCACATACTGCCTACATTTTTCCCACGTAAATAGATTCATTTTTAGTAAATTTGTATTTTTCACACTATAATTACCTTATATTATACACCCACTATGGAAAAAACGCAAAAATAGGTGAAAGGTGCTTATTTAGTGTCCTAATTTAATTATAAGTTAATTGAACTCATTAGGGGGTGTCAGTTCTGGCAAATACGCACTTAAATTAAGTGCGGATTTCAAACCAAATCAGCACTTACAAATCAGCACTTAAATTTTGCAAAAAAGTCACTTATTTCAAAAAAGGGTGTCAGTTATGACCTCAAATCAGCACTTTTTTCCCGTTTTTTTTCACAACCACATTTTGGCCACAAAACATCCCTTCCTTTCTTACCCCATCCCTGTCACATGTGACACACTGACCTTCCTCGCTACCTACCCATCAATCCTCGGCACACACCCCTTCCTGACATTTTCAATATTTTGACCAGGCATGTTTACATTCTTTTTTACTTATTTCTTCTACTTTTTAATCTTTTTTCTTGTTATGTGCCAGTTTCATAATGCCTCCCAGACATTCCAAATCTCAAAAGGTAACTCAAAAATCTGCTTCGTCACAAAAGTCTCCTCGTAAAGCAAGGATTACATATAAAAAAAATCAGTGACTTTTTCTATTACTTACAACTGTTTTTACAGAATTGAAAACTATGTTTCAGCTAATATTTTATGGAAGTGAACTCTGTTCTTCGCCCGAAGAACAGAGTTCATCCTCCTATTTTCACACTCTGTTTAAAAAGAATAAAATGACTTACCTGGAGAGATGAGTTGAGAGAAAAGAAATATAAGTGAATGGAAGTGAACTCTGTTCTTCGCCCAAAGAACAGAGTTCATCCTCCTATTTTCACACTCTGTTTAAAAAGAATAAAATGACTTACCTGGAGAGATGAGTTGAGAAAAAAGAAATATAAGTGAATGGAAGTGAACTCTGTTCTTCGCCCGAAGAACAGAGTTCATCCTCCTATTTTCACACTCTGTTTAAAAAGAATAAAATGACTTACCTGGAGAGATGAGTTGAGAAAAAAGAAATATAAGTGAAATTGATTGAGTGATGTAGGAAGAGAGGAGAAAACGGATATGAGTGAAGAAAAAAAAGAGAGTGACAGAAAAAATATGCGTTTGCTGAAAATATGCGATTTCATTTTTGTTGGCCAGGTGAGAAGTTGAGATTCCAAGGAGTTGATGGCAGTGATACATCGTTTGGTATAAGTGTTAACTGAACCATACCCTAAATCAAAGACATTTTCTAAACGTTTCAAAGCGGCTCCATTACCATTTGAACCCAAACGACATAGTGTGATGGCCAATTGAATTGAAGGATGTCGTTGTTCTTTTTGAGAATTATTGTGAAATATGGGATGATCCTGAATAAGCTCAAGCAATTTAAGGAAACATTCCTGAGAAGTCCTGAACAGTTGTCTAAAACTGGGTGTAGATAGGTTAAGAAGTGTTTGGATGGTGTACTTGGGGGTATGAAGTACTTGAGGCTTTCTGGGAAGAAGGTAACGTTTCGTGGCCATTTTTGATAAAAAGACAAAATCTTTTTCTAGATCAGAATCAGAATCGCAATCAGAGTCCAAGAGCAGTTCAAGAGCCATGAAAGTCATTGCTTTATGTAATTTATCACGATTTGAAAGTGAGGAAGGCATAACTCTTATATGATATGATATGAAGATGTAAGTGATGTACGATGTTTTGAGTTATGAAGTGTTATTCTGCGGAGTGCTGCGTATGAATGGGATGATGCTGACAAATCAGTGAAATGGGACTTGATGGTGAAATCAGCACTTTTGGTTGAGAAAGTGCGGATTTGAGTGAAATAAGTGACTTATTTCATTTTGAAATCCACCAGTATTGGGGCTAGTGTGTTTTGGAAATCCGCACTTATTTAAGTGCGGATTTGGTCAAATTTAAGTGCGGATTTGTAAGTGCGGATTTGCCAGAACTGACACCCCCTATTATATGCACTAATTTTGTCAGGCTGAGTTCAAGTACAGAGACGTGAGCTAGCTTGGATGTTCAGTTGTCTAGATGATTTTAATGGTCCTATATGAATACTGTAGTACAAATACAATAAATATTAAAATATAACTCAATATAAGGGTCTCAGTAATTTAAATCTCAATAATTATATATGGCTTACAATCTTATAGTTGGTAGAAAAATAGATTTAATAAATTCAGATACTATTCAAAGACTTTATAAGTAATATTGATATGTATTATAATTTTATTGGTTATATGTTTTAATTGTAATGATAAAGAATGTAGAAAACAAGTCCAAAAACTCCCTCCTTTTACACACAATAACTTCCCCAATAAACCCCTTGATTTAACAGCTCTATACACAGTTAATGAAGCCTCATTCTAGCTAATAAACATTCCCAGAAACATAAAGAGTGACCAGTAACATTATTAGAATTATATCACCCACCAAAATCCTGTAGTAATAGGGATAATCCATCAAAAATAAAGAATCAGCAAAAAAGAGAGTATATGTGTGTTATACATTATAATAAAATACTATAAAGGGAAAATTAAGACTAATTATTACTCAATAATAAGGGGGATTAACAGTAGAAATTTTGGGGCTTATAATTACATTATACTACATGAAATCCCCATTCAAAAATAACCAGAATTGAATGAGAAACCACTTAAAAACCCAAAAAAGGGTGTGAGATGTGGGGTAAGTACATTCAGTCCTTGGAAAGCGCTTTCACAGGTAAATCATTGACTAATTAAGGCAAATTTAAGCATGGTAATGAATTAAAGTGTCAAGATTGAGGTTATTAATGAAATTAGTGCATATTATGAGAGTCAATGCATTTGTAATTAAGCTAGGACACTAAATAAGCACCTGTTGCCTATTTTAGCGTGTTTCCCCACAGTGGACATAGAATGTGGGGTAATTATAGTGTGAAAAAGCTAACTTTGCTAAAAATGAAGCTATTCACACAGGAAAAATGCAGGCAGTATGTGGCCAGTACACAGAAGCCATTTCTAACATATAAAACACCCAATTTGAAAAGTTTTCTTTTTATGCATTTGAGTAGCCAAATCAATAGCTCTAATTAAGGAAAATTGATCTGTCAAAGTGCATTTTTAATATTATCAAATTTATAGTGCATATAGTCAACCTTTAAGTGAGTTAAAGCGCATTTCTTGTTTTTCACATAAAACAATGAAAACAACACCTTTAAGTGTACATTAAGATTATGTAGCCTTATATTTAAGGTTCTTAAGATTACACTAACATATTCCAACTTAATATTAAGTGCATAAGACTTATAAAAGTAGGATATATGTGTGTATATAAGATTGTATAATGGCATATTTTGTATTTTATCATAAATTTACTTATGTATACTATTTGTGTACTCTAATTTATTTCTCCCATGTATAGTCCATGTGTTTTACATAACTTATAAGTACTTTTTACTCAGTCCTGGGGATATCCAGACTGACACTCACGCACCCAAAAAAAATAATAAAAAATTGATAAGTTATACCCTTTTTTTATTTTATATTATTTTTCAGGTATTCAGAAAATTCTGTAGCATTAAAGATTAATTCTTTAAAGAAATAAAACATAATAAAATACTATGAGTAATGGTTTTTTAAATTCTCAGCTGGTTTAACAAAAATTTATTTCTGTTTAAATTTTTTGAAGAAGGGAGGATAGATTTGAAATCTTTTTTTCAGGTATGCATTTATCAAATTCATTTGATTTCCCCTCAAATCTTAATTAATACTCAGCTCCTTTCTCTTTAGCAAGGATTCTTTTATTGTGTATTTTTTCAATTTCTGCTTTTTCCACAAGCTCTTCAGGTTGCTTCTTAGGCCTTCCTCTTCTTTTTGGAAATAAGTCAGGATCATTTTCATGGTAAGGTTTTAATAATGAGATAGGGAGAACTGGATGTTTCCTATCATATGGGGAATATAATATGACTTCCACAGCATTATTTACATTCATTTTGTTGACTAAAAAAAGGTCCTACAAAGGGATCCTTCAATTCAACATTACCTTGTAAGTTAAAATAGAGTGTTGAAATTAGGACTTCATCTCCTTTTTTGAATTCAAATTCTTTATGATATTTATCCCACCTTTTCTTTTTATATTCAAATGCTTTTTTGATGCATTCCTCTCCATGCTTTATGCACATTTGTTGCATATGAATAAAGGATTTAGTTCCAGTGTGTATATCTAACCTTGGTAATTTATTTAAATGATTTACAGGGGTATTTGGTACATATCCCAGCCAGAGTTCAAATGGTTTTTTCTCTGTTACAGATTGATTTGTGCTATTATAAGCAGATTCAAGGCCAGGGATTAATGTTATCCAGTCACTTGTGAATTTCTCAATGTCTTTGTATTCTAATCCAAAGGCACAATATCTTTTGATCATATCTTCCAGAGTCTGTATCATTTTCTGAGCCAGCTCATCAGTTTGTGGATGGTGTGCTGTAGAAAATATCAATTGAAAACCTGACACTTACATCAAAGATATCCAGAACTCTAAAATAAATTTAGGGTCTCTTTCAGAGATTATGGCTTTTGGGAACCCAGAAGTATTCATCATTTGTGTCCACCATTTTAATGCAAAGTCTTTTGCAGATACCTCTTTATGGGTAGTGATAAACTTACACATTTTTATTAATCTATCGACAATTACTGAGAAAGCATTGAAACTTTCTTTTCTGCTAATGGAAAGCCAGTGACAAAATCCATGTTTATTATTTCCCATGGAGCTTTAGGCTTCTCTATTTGTTGTAAAACCCAGCTCTCTTCCCAGTCAATCTTTTATATTTCTGACAAGAGTCACATGTTTCAATGTATTTTTGTACATCTTCTTTCATCTTTATCCACAAGGCTGTGTTTTTAACTCAAGTTAATTTTTTGTTAAAATCAAATCGACCAGCTAAGATGTCATCATGACAAGTACTTAACATTAACTCTTTCATAGAAGGTGGTATAACTACTACATTATTTTGCTTTTTTCTTTAATATATGTACCCATCTTCAATTGGCAGTTTATCTTTTTCCAAGGCAGTTTTATACTTTGTAGTTAAGGTTTTAATTAATGTACTCATAGAGGCATTAGTTGGATCATTTAAAATGGTAGATGATTTAGACAACTCTATATCAGATGAATAATTAGCTAATATAGTTTGCATAAATTCTTTTCTCTAAATCCACTATATAAATCCCAAACATATTTATAACCTCATTTTCAGGTACATATGCTGGGTTGTCAGTATCATTTGGCAAAGGGCTTCTGGATAATAAATCCACATTAGAATGCAATGTTCCTGCTCTATTAGTGATTGTCATTCTTCCTCCGTACTCTTGGACAGCAAGTTGCCATCTCAGCATGTGCCTATTAGGTGTTTTCATGTTTAGTAATGATTTTACTGCACTGCAATATGTTATCAATTCAAACATCTGGTCTTCCAGATAGTAATGAAGTTTCTCCAGGGCCCACAAAACAGCTTAAAACTCCAGTTAGGTGGCACCATACCTTAATTCTGTCTTTCTTAAGGTTCTGGATATATAACAGATAACTACTTCAGATACTTTCCCATTTATTATCTGTTTCTGCTGTAAAGCAGCACACAACCCTGTGAAACTTGCATCAGTATGCAAGATAAAAGGGAGGTTAAAATCTGAAAGTCCCAATATTGGAGCTGAAATTAAACATTCATTCAATTTATCAAAGACATGTTGTATTACATTATTCCAAATCAAAGCCTCATTTTTCCTGATTAATGTTGTTTGAGGGGCTGCAATGGATTGGTAGTTTTTTATATACTGCCTATAATATCCACACATACCTAGTAAACTTTGAACGTCATTCAAATTCTTAGGTATACTAATGTTTTTTTTCCTGCCACTTTGTTCTGGTCAACACAAATTTGTAATGCAGATACAACATGTCCAAGTTATTTCAAGGAATGAAACCCAAACTTACATTTTTTAATGCAATTTTCATATTAATTTCATCCATCTTTTGAAATACTCTTTTCAGGTGATTTAAATGTTCATCTTATGTTTTTGAAAACACTATGATGTCATCAATATAAACTAAAAGCTATCCTTCAACCATTTCCTGATGAAAAACACTATCCATCAAATTTTGGAAGACTGAAGGTGCATTCTTTGGGCCTTAAGGCATTCTCACATATTTATATATCCCCATGTGTGTGGTTATGAGTATTAAATTCTGAGAATTCTTTTCCACACAAATCTGGTGGTAACCTTTGTTTCCATCCAGACAGGAAATATATTTTGCTCCTTGTAAGGTAGCATAGATAGAAGCCATCCTTAGTAGAGGGTAAATATCATCTACAGTGAATGTATTCAGAGCTCTGTAATTACCACATATTCTTGCCTTATCTTTTTCATAAGAGATTTAAACTGGTGAAATTAAACAATACTTAGGTGTTGTGTCCACTTTTTCAAAAATACCCATTTCTAACAACATTTTAATGTTGTCTTCAATGTCTTTCCTTTTTGCAGGAGAAGCTTGGTAAGGTTTCTTTTTCAAGATGCCAGGAATATAATCCAGATCACAACTTAAATAGATTTTCATCTCATGGTCTTTAATCATTCCTAGTTCATTTGAGCCATGAGCAAATGCCATAGGATAAGATTTCATCAATCTCAAAATATTTTTTTCTTCAATTTTTGTGAGTTGATTACTGAAAGAGGCTTTTTGGATTTCATTTTTCAATTCTACCGCTTCAGAGGTGGTTCTTCCACCTTGTTGTTGTTTTTATTTAGGATCAATGGAAGAAACTGAATTTTCAGAGCAAATCTTGAATTTTCTTTTCCCATTTACGCCTATAGTGAAGCAACTATTTTCAGGATCTAGTTCAATGCCAAATTTGGTCAATAAGTCATTTCCAATAATAAACCAATCACTAAAATTATTATTATCCATTACTACAAATTCACACACTGCTCTTACATATCCTTTATTTTATTTAAAGAATACAGCAGCTTTGTATTTTCCAATTGGATTTAATACTAAACCAAAACCCCTCCAGTTCTTTGTCTGTACAGGTTCTAGTTTTTCCTTATACTTACTATCTAGTTTCATTAGCCTGTTAATAGAAACTACTCTACCTGCAGCTCCAGTGTCAAGAATGATATTCATTTCTTTTCCACATATAATAACAGGCGCTCTAATAGGTGTTATCTTGTAAGTATCATGAGATACATATTTAATAATTTCAGCTTCTTCAGTGGAAGTCAAAGATGTATCTATATGAGGTATTGCAACATTCAAGAACATAATATCCTTTTCTAATACATATATCTCATTTTCATCATAACAGTAAGAAATGTTACTTTTACAATCCTCACTAGATTCCTCCTTTTCATCTTCATGATTACTTTGCTCAGAATCTTGTAAGTTTTCAATAACATTTCTTCTTTTCTTACAAGTATGACCTTTAGCCCAAGGTTCATTCAATTTTTAGCATGTGTTATTTTCTTTTCTTCTAGGGACAAGGGGAGCTGAAGGTTTTTTTTCTCCACTGGTAACTTATTTGTAGTAGGTTTTACTACCTCAACACTTTTCTTGTAGTTATTATACCTGGTTTCATATTTGTGGTTCAATAATATTTCATTGCATATATTAATACACCCAGAAGTATCTCTGATGGTTTCAGTTCTAGCTACAATAATTTTTTTGACTTATAAAGGCAATTTATATATTATTTTTTCTTTCCACTCATCATAATCCATTTTTGGATCCTTGGCTTTCAGGATTTTTATTAAATTCATTAAAAATACCATGGGTTTATCTCCAGCATTTGGATTATATCTGGCTTTCTCATAAAATTGTTGTTGGGTGATTTTAAATTTTGGGCCATCAAATTGTCTTTCAATTAGTGCCTTCCATTCATTCCAGTAGTAGTTAATTCCCTCACTCAATACTTATTCAAACCATAATAAGGCAACATCTTTAAATAAAGATATCAGTTTTGATGTAATTTCTTCATCAGGTAATTTGTATGAAAGTTTTAAGTTATCAATTCTCTGAATGAATTCTTACCAATCAGACTTTGAATCCCTGTCAAAAGAATGATACTGATCTAGCTTAGGCCAGTTGTTTTGGTTAGTTTTTTCTTCCCTAACCTGAATAATATTAAGTAATTTGCTTACTTTAAAAAGATGATCATTTATTTCATCCTTTACTGATTTTATATTCTGAGAGCCCATGACACTATTTTCATGTGCAATCATTGGTTAATTATCTGAGTTTTTCATAAAAACTGGTACTCTTTCCACATAGGAGGTATTATCTTTTATTTTATCATTTTTTTTCAAAATTTTAGCTATTTCAATTTCTACCCTTTGTAACATATCCTTTATTACAGGTACATGTGTTAAGGTATCATTCACATTTGAAAAAGACAATTTTAAACGTCCCTCTATGGTAGCCATAATATTCTGAGAATGTTCTTATTCTTTTTGTAAATTCTTAATCTCAGATTTTAATCTTTTATTTTCATTGGTTAATTCATTATTTTAATTTTCAATAATTTTTAACCTATTAGCTGTGGTATTTAATGATTGTGTGAGGGTTAATAATACACTCTCTGTAATATTTTTTGACTCTCTAGAGAATTCTTCTAATTTTCAATTCTTAATAATAATTTGCTAATGATTTTTGATTCCATTGGATTTTATTTTAGAAAATATTCAATTTTTTCCGTGTCTGATTCAGAAGACTCATCATGAGGCTCAAGATTTACTTCATTTGGTTCCATTTTAATGTAACTAGTATTATCCTGGTGATCAATAAAACCATTTTCATTGTTATCATGTAAAGACAAGTTTAACATGTTATTTTCAAATGAATAATTTTTTAAATATTTATCAATTATATCCAGTAATTCTCTATCAATCTCATTACCTACAAGTAATTTATTTTTAAGATTATATAATTGATCCTGAGAAGATGGATGACTTACCAAGGTCTTATTCCATTTCCCCTGCTTCTCCTTGGCTTTCCCCTGTAAGGGTGACTTCTGGAGCCCTTTTGTTGAGCGTTGTTGTAGTTCTGGGAATACCAGTCCCACTTACATTTGCTTAAAATAATCTTTTGGTCCTCCTCTTGGGCTGGAGGTGTGGCTGTGGAATTGTTGGGTGCAACTGTTGTTGGTTGAGCCTTTGTTTCCACTATAGCTTGATTGAATTCTACAAAACCCTGAGCTGCTCTTTTCTCCAGATTTTTTATCTGGTCTACTATTTTATTGACTCTTTATTTAGGGTATTTAGTAGAGTTGATAGGGAGTGAATTTGTTCTTGTAAATTATTTCTTGTTTTCTTTATTGATACTTGTTTTAACAGTTCATCCCTTTCCTCCAGAGACATCTGTGGAGTGTTGCCATTGGTGGGAGAATCCTGGCGCTCCATTTTAATTTCCTGTAACAGGCCTTTCAGCTCTATCTCTTAAGTTTAAAGTTTTTACCTTATTACTCACAATATCATTTTTTTCACCCATTTTTATGTGGAATTTAAATCAAAGAATTGAAATTTGAGATATTAAAACTTCAAAAGTAGTTTTATCAGTATTAATAAGTACCACTGAAGACAATTTATTTACTTACTTGTAGGTATTAAGTGAATTTATAAGTTCCAAAAGTCAAATATGCTTTTATGTGGTCACTTGATTTAACTGGTCTACAATATGTAGCCATGTTTTTATATTTAAAAAAGAAAATCGGTCAGTAAGATTCTTTCTAAATATTAAATGAGTTTTACAAACCAATAAAAAGGTATTAAGAGTCCTGTTAAAAGAAAACAATTGATCAGTTTTTATCAACTGGTTTATTATCTGCAAAGATTACAAAATTAATTGGTCTATTGACAGACTCCCACTAATAACAATTTTTATGTTAAATTAGTGGTAAAATATTTGATAAAATATCACAATTTCATTATATAACAGGGCTTTTTTTCTGAAATCACTATATAAGTGACCCCAACCTGTTGTAATTATCCAAATATTTATATAGGGATTTTATTTACTTTTAGCCTTTTTTGAAATTCTTACTTACTGGAAGATAACCAACAGAATTTTTAAGGAAAGGTCCCCAATTGTCAGGCTGAGCTTAAGTACAGAGACATGAATATCTTGAATAGTCAGCTTTCTAGAAGCCTTTAATGGTCCTATCTGAATACTGTAGTACAAATCCAATAAGTATTAAAATATAACTCAATATAAAGGTCTCAGTAATTTTAATCTCAATAATTATATATGGCTTACAATCTTATAGTTGGTAGAAAAATAGATTTTATAAATTCGGATACTATTCAAAGACTTTAAAAGTACTATTGATATGTATTGTAATTTTATTGATTATATATTTTAATTGTAATAATAAAGAATGTAGAAAATAAGACCAAAAACTCCCTCCTTTTATACACAATAACTTCCCTGATGAACCCCTTGATTTACCAGCTCTATACACAGTTAATGACGTGTCATTCCAGCTAATAGACATTCCCAGCAACATAAAGAGTGACCAGTTACACAATTAGAATGTTATCACCTTCCAAAACCTGTAGTAATAGGGATAATCCATCAAAAATAAAGAATAAGCAAAAAAGAGAGTATATGCATGTTATACATTATAATAAAAGACTAAAAAGGGAAAATTAAGACTAATTATTACTCATTAATAAGGGGTATTAACAGTAGAGTTTCTTGGGGCTAATCATGACATTTTACTATGTGGAATCCCCACTCAAAAATAACCAGAATTGACTGAGAACCCACTTAAAAACCCAAAAAAAGGGCATGAGATGTGGGGTAACAACATGCAGTCCTTGGAAGGTACTTTCATGGGTAAATCCTTGACTAATTTAGGCAAATTTAAGAATGGTAGTGAATTAAAGGGCAAAGATTGAGGTTATTGATGAAATTAGTGCATATAAAGAGGGTCAATGCATTTGTAATTAAGCTAGGACACTAAATAAGCACCTGTTGCCTATTTTAGCATGTTTCCCCACAGTGGGAATAGAATTTGGGGTAATTATGGTGTGAAAAATCTAACTTTGCTAAAAATGAAGCTATTCACAAATGGAAAATGCAGGCAGTATGTGGCCAGTACACAGAAGCCATTTCGGGCATAAAAAACACCCAATTTGAGAAGTGTTATTTTTATGAATTTGAGTAGCCAAATCAATAGCTCTAATTAAGACAAATTGATCTGTTAAACCGCATTTTTAATGTTATTAAATTTATAGCACATATATTCAACTTTTAAGTGATTTAAAGTGCATTTCTTGTTTTTCACACAAAACAATGAAAAAAACAGCTTTAAGTCTACTTAAAAATTATTTAGCCTTATATTTAAGACTCTTAAGATTACTCTAGCATATTCCAACCTAATATTACGTACATAAGACCTATAAAAGGTGGATATATGTGTGTATATAAGGTGTTATATTGGCATATTTTGTATTTTATCATAAATTTACTTATGTATACTATTTGTGTACTCTAATTTATTGCTCCCATGTATAGTCCATGTGTTTAAAATAACTTATAAGTAATTTTTACTCAGTCCTGGGGATATCCAGGCTGACAAATTTTTTTAACAACCTCAGGAATGGAGCCATAAAATCACTGCCACTCTTTAATTTGCCTAAATAAGTTAAGGATTGACCTGTTCAAGTGCCTTCAAAGGACTGCATTCAGTTACCCCACATCTCACCTCCTTTTTTGGGTTTCTCAGTTGTTTCTCAGTCAATTTTGGTCAATTTTGGATGGGTATTTTATGTAGTAATTTGGAATAATTAGGCCCTTCATTTCTACTTTAGTCCCTCTTAATAATGTTTAATATTTAGTGTAATTCTTTCTTTTTTTAGTCTTTATTTTAAGTATTATATGCATATACTCTCTTTTTTTGCTTATTCTTTTATTTTGATGGATTATCCCTATTACTCCAGGATTTTGGCAGGTGATATCATTCCAATTGTGTTATTGGTTATTCATCATGTTGATGGAAAGTTGTATTAGCTAGAATGAGGCATCATTAGCCATGTATAGGACTTTTAAATTAGGGGGATGCATTGGAGAATTATTGGGTGTAAAATTAGAGAATTTTTGGTCTTATTTTCAACATTTTTTATCATTATAATAGGGAGAATCAATTTTCAGGGATCTGCAATTAGTGATCAGGAATTCTTTTTGCTGGCATCAGACATTATTAATTGTGGATCATTCTTATCCACTATTTCCAGGACTAATAGATAAGGATTTCACAATAATACATTATCCCACCTCTTACACCCCAATTTCCATTCCTAATTTCTGATCCCAAACTTATCACATCCATGATTGACTTGCAGTTAAGTCACATGACATATAATTGTGGATTCCATCCTTTTGTGTCTTTTCACTCTATGCTACTTGAATTTGGAGGTGAACACATAACATTTTTTCTCATCCTTATATGTCTCTTCACTCTATGCTACTTAATTTTGGTGGAGAACACATAACATTTTCTTCTATCTACACAGCCTGCCTGCTCATTTTGTGGCAAATTCCTGCTTTCCACTCATCACCTGAACCTTCTACCAACAATAATGAAGCACCTCTCTACTAGGAAGCAACTTCACTCAGCTATGAATGCTTTCGCTTTAACGTTAGCTGCTGACTCTGATTCTGACTTGGGTTTGTAAGACACCTAAGCTTATATGTCCTTTCAATTATCTTTATGAAGAAGAGGATAAAAACCTGCCCCAGCTCTCCCCTCCCTTGAATCACAAAACATTCTTTTCAACAGCATATTCTCAGTCATTATGCCAATCACCCTCCAACATTTTGAAACACAACTCTTTTAATTTTTTATACTCTCCAAATTTTTAACTTGCGTGCTTTATTCACTTGGTTTGGTATTTTAGTTTTTTAAATAATCATTTTTATTTTAAGTTTACACTGAATGTCTCTTTTTTGGATGTCTCATATATTTTCTATCACCAGCTCAACATGAAATTTCATATTTTCTGAAATTGCATGATTTTTCACTGTTTCTTTTTTTCATCCATCCCTCATATCCTTTCCTCCTCTCCTCAAACATCCCTCAAAAAATTTGGTTTTATTTATTTCCTCATCTCCTCTCTCTAGGTAAGTCATTTTATTCACTTTTTTTTATTTCTTGATCACTAATTATATATATATATATTTTGGTTTTTTATCTTTTTTGTATCTAAAGTTTTTCTGTAAGTGGTTATTTTTTAATTTTTATGGTAAAATTAATCTTTTTTTTTCTCTCCCGCTTTTCTTTCTTTTTTAGCTCTATCACCCTACTCTTCATCCCTCCTCTGAATGTTCATTATCCTCCCTTTCCCTATTTCACTTTTTTTTGGTTCCATGTCATTAAAACACATACATTGCCCACTCTTTATGCATTTCACTTACTCCATATTCAATTTCCCCCAAACTCCAACATCAATCTTTCTCACTCTATTTTTCATACTTTTCAATCAAGGTAAGTTTCATCTCCTTTTTTTCATACCCATATGGTATCTCTTCCCTTCTATGAAAATTTCATACTTAAATATATGTATTACTCTTATCTGTATAACAGTGGAGTTATTAAACTCTTCTTGTTCTCATTTCTATTACCACTTTTCAGGTTTTTGTAAAATTTTAAAAATCAGATTCAGAATTAGGGTTAGGTTTATTCAAATCTAATTTTCTTTTAACTGGAGACTCTCCTTAAGACTAATTCTTATTTCCCATAAAAAGATTTGAATTAGGTTCAGTGGTTTCTGAGATATTGACCTTTTAATTTGTGCCTTTCTTTCTTAATTTAAATTATTTTTATTTCATGTTTTTATGTAAAGAATTAGGGTTAAGTTTATTTAAATCATTTTTCCTTTTATAGAAGATTCTCCTGAAGCCTATCTTTTATTTCTCACAAAAGGGTTTGAATTTAGTTCAGTGGTTGCCAAGATTTTGACCTTAAAATTTGAGATTTTTTTCCCAAATGTCACTTAAATTATTTCATATTTTTATATTGCATAATTAGAGAATAAGGCTTCTTAAACTCTTATCTGATGTTTATCTAGGCTTATATATCCATCCTGTTAGAATTTCAATCATCAATTTTCAAGTTTTTGTGCAATTTTGAAAATCAGAGTCAGAATTACAGTTAGGTTTATTTGAATCTTATTTTCTTTAGCTGAAGATTCTTCTGAAACCTATCTTTCATTTTCCATAAACAAATTTGAATCTGGTTAAGTGGTTGCTGAGATATTGACCCTTAATTTGAGCCTTTTTTCTAAATTTCACTTATAAAGAAAACTTTCTAAAAAAATTTGGAATAAAATATAAACAAAATAAAAAAAACTAGTCATATAAAATTTTCATTAAGTGTTCAATTTCCTCAACAGATTTATTAGCTTTAAAACATTCTATCAAGACAACTTTCTTTTTTTAAAAATCTCCAAGTTGATACTTGAGTTTCATCTGATCCAATAGGAAATTGTACTGGAGAGCCTTCTCCTCTTTCTTTATCTTGAATTTCTTCTCCTCTAACTCATGTGCTCTCTCATCCCTCTTTAAATAAAGCTCAAATTTCTTCTTCTTTGCTAGCCTCAGACTCAGTTGCTTGAGGATCCTCTTTTTGTTCATTAGCCTTTTTAGAAATAAAAATAAAATAAAATAACTAGACAAGAAATAAAATCTCACTGCAGTGAGATCATGTTGGTTTATATTGCCATAAGGATCTATTGAAAAGTTATCTTGATTAGTGGAAGTTAAGCGAGGGGAGGCTTGAGTATAAGAGGAAGGAAAAAGTTTTCTTTTGACATCATGTTTGGAGATATTATCTTCTCCATTAAAAATTTTTGAAAAATTAACATTGGTGTGCTCTTCAAATATGGAATACATCTGTCAGCCAGGCTATCTCAGGAGTCCAGTAATTTAAACAATAAATTACTGTAAAGGAATAAATTTATGTAAATATAAAAAATTATTTAGATAAAATTATAAATGTTTTGTGAATAAATAAAATAAATATTATACTTAATTTTATTATTAAATAAATTGTATTACATAAACAAATATAATATTCTATAATATCATGGTGTGATTTATATGTATAAATAAATTATTTAAAATTATATTATAAGTGTAAATTTAACTTACACAGTAATTACAATTTTAATAATAAAATTTATATAAACTAAATACAACCTATCATATAATAATATTCATCAATATTTGGCGCTTCTTTGACCCTTTATTGTGTCACCAATATTACTAAATTAATTTAATATGATTAGATTTAAATTCTCATGTTAAAAGGTTCCTGTATTAATTTAATTAGTTGTTCAATTAATTTAATAGTTAATTTACTTGAAATAGTTAAATTTCTATTGCTTATACTGAGTGAAAATTATTTAAAAGCGTAAAAATAATTCCTTTTATTTTAATTATACTTTTTTCAGCTATTTGTATTCCTTCTTTAGATTTCTTTCTCACAGTTCCCATATTTTCATACTCATGTAGTTAATTGTTATATTAATTATATTCTTTTTTAGAGATTACTGATGGGAAAAATATTTGTTTATTCACTGATTTATTTTTTATGTTTTTAATTAGATTCTTTTAAGTTAATTGTTTCACATTATTTTACCTTTTTGTAGATACTATTGGAACGCTCCAGAATGTTGTCTTGCCTATAAAAAGGCTTTAGAAGTCTCTCTGGTAGCTCATCACTTACTATACACTCACTCATCATATTTTAAATATATTTCTTTTATTTACTATGTTTATTAGTTCAATACATCTAATTTAAATACTATATAAATAATTATAGGTTGCCTTAAGATTTATAATACTATTATTGAACTGACGCGCTTTGAACATTTATAATCAATTATAATATTTTACAATTTAATTAAATACTTACAACTTTGTCACATCTCAACTATCTTGTCATCTTACTCCCTTAAATTACACCTATTTTATTTCATTTTACTGTACTACCTTATAACTCCCATACTCCTTTCTATTATTCCTTTTATTATCTTCAATCTTCTAGACATCCTGGCTGATAACATCTCTTTATAGTAAGAAAATAAAGAATAGAGTTTATTGTCTATAGTTTTGATGCCCTTACTGATATCATGGTCAGTAATACTAAAACTAGTGGAAAATTAAAGAGTCTTAGCCTTTTTGTATTTGTCTCAATATTGCTTGAAGCATTCAGACATCTGTTTAGGCAAAATATCAATCCTTCCCTTTGTCTTATTTCATAATTCATTGGCCATTAAAAGATATCCATTAATGTTTGATGCAGGGGGCCATCCTACTTTTGTTGCATTTTCAGTAAAAAAATAAGAATCATAATTAGATTTAGCTTTTAGCCAGTTAATAATTATGAGATGGTCATCTTTTTTTAGTTGAACGGTCTTTGATTTTTCAGCTGAGAAGTGGAAAGAGGGAGTAATGGGATTTGAAGAAAAACAAGGTGAAGGCTGCCTTTTAGAAGATCTATGATGACAAGGCATGTTGAGATATTTGAACATGAAAAGAAGAGGAAAAAAACATATGAGATGGGGAGGGGTTTTAAATGGATAGAATGAATAGACAAAATGGGGGTGTACAGCAAGGTTGGGAGGCTGGTACATGCAGAAAGTTGTCCAAGATGTGGTTATGAAAATTTGAGGAGAAACATTTGAGATAGAGGTTAAAATTGACATGTAAAAGGTCTAATAACCCAATTATTAGAAAAAATAATTGTGGAAGATAATTGCTGATTAATGATTTTTATCCACAATCAATTTAATTGTGGCTAAGTAAATATTTATACCCCTTAATTAAAATATATAACCAATATAATTACAATAAATATCAATAGTACTTTTAAAGTCCTCGAAAAGTTTTTGAATTATTACATCTATTTTTATACCAACTATAAGATTGTAACCCATTTATAATTAGTGAGATAAAAATTACTGAGACACTTATATTAAGTTCAATTTTAATACTTATTGGATTTATACTACAGTATTCATATAGGACCATTAAAATCTTCTAGAAAACTGAATATTCAAGCTATTCACGTCTCTGTACTTAAACTTAGCCTTACAAGAATCCTGAATATTTCAATTGATAATATGTAATAATTTTGAATAAGTTAATTTTTAGAAACAGTAAAGATTTTTTTTTCAAAAAAATAATAAGAATCTTATAGAAAATAAAGACATGAGTATAGCCCACTCTCTTACCTTCTGCATTATTTTTTTCATGGCTATCAGCTTCTTGGTGCAACTTGCTGATTGTAATATTATGTTCCAGAGATTTAAAGTATTTGAAGCACAAATCAAAACTATCAAATTTCTTAATATTACCTAATTCATCCAGTAAGTAGGATTAAATCATGAAAGGAAGAATTTATCAAGTCTCTAAATCCATAGAATCTGTCCCTGGCCTGATTAAGCTATATGAAAGGCATAATCTTCAGAATAAAAGAAAATTTCAAAAAATAATTTTGTGAAAATATATTAATTTAATAAATATGTAAAAAATTAGTTACAAATTCAGAAAATAATTAAATGAAAATAAATATAATAAAATAAAATCATCAAATTTAATAACAAAAGCTTATTTAAAAAAACAAGGAGGAATCAAAAATATGACTTATGCAATAATAATAATTTTTTTATAAAAATTTAAACAAAATGTAGATAAAAATTTGAATTCCCTTTCTAGTTAATCAACTTTTTTGGTATTTTTTTTCCATTAGTCTTCTCAAACTTTAAATTTGAACATTGTCAACTTGATAATAAAACTGGTGATTAGAAGATTAAAAATATAAATTAGTAGGGGTAATGAGTACCAGAAATCTAACAGAAACTCTAGCAAAGGCCAACTTGCCTCTGTAATTTGATAGACCAAAACTTTTGGCACTGACAAAAACTACTGTGAAGAAGAAAAAGAATTGGTGAAAAATGTGGAGAAATGATATATAAAATTTATGGGGAATACCCAGTCTAACCTTCTTTTTTTTACTTTTATTCTTCTAGCCAGTGACAATCTTTCTGAGATTAAAACTCATATTTCATTTCTTCTTTTTTATTTTATTTTATTCTACCAGCAGGTGAGAAACTTTTTGGGAGTAACATTCAATTTATTTTTTTTGGATTTTTTTATTTTACAAAGCTATTGGGAATCTTTGTGGGAGGGTTTTTATGGTATTTAATTTAATTTTTTTACTTTTTCAATTTTATTATTATTATCAGTGTAGCTAAAGGTATGAAGAATTTCTTAACGCTGATTTAGTAGATATATTACTAATAAAAATTATAATAGCAAACTACATAATTAATATAGAAGTGTTCAAATATATTTATTTATTGTGAAAATAAGACATAACTGAGATTTATTTCTAAATGATAGAACTGAAATTATAGTAAGTGTAATAAGATAATAAAAAGATACCTTTTTCCCTCAAATACAATCTCTTTTTATGGCCACACATACCTTAGAGCACACAAAAAGGAAAAACAACATACAGTAGAGAATGAAAAAAACTAGAGAGAAATGGAAAAAGGTAAAAAATACAGAAGCTAAATACAAAAAAAAATGTTACAAAGTTAAATAATACTGAAAACCCTGGTTTTTAATAATGTGTAGTTGGATACATGATAGAAAATTTCCATTTCAATTAAAGACCTAAGTCTCATGTTTCCCTCTCCAGAACTTACTTCACATGTCACTTAAATATTGAGCACTGAGAAATCCTACCCAAGGAATCTTTCTCATGTCACTTTTTTTTACCAGTAAAAATAACCAATCCAGGAGTACTGGGTTAAAGTTAGATTTCTAAGTGTTTCAATCTATTGTTTCCAAAGCTGGTTAATATTTAAATCATAAGGTTGAGTACTCCCACACCAGAAAAAAAATGTGGGCACCTGATTGCAGTTGCCAATCCCTATCTTTGATTTGATTCAGTTCTAGATCAGCTGTAATTCTTCTGGAAAGACTGAACACTGAACACTGAGCATTCTAGCTGGTATGGCTTCAAATAAGAGTTATTCTTGTCTCACAAAAGGATTGAGGGATTGGCACCTGCTATTAGGTTCCAGGTGCTTTTTTGTGCTGCCTATGTTAAATATTTTTACAAGTGCAAAATATTGTAGGTATTTTTTTTCCTTAAACTTAATAGGGGGTATAAAATTTAAAAAATTTTAATTATTCAAAAGGTATTTCACAAAAAAAAAGAAGGCCACAAACTTGACATTAATTCTCAGTAAAATGGTTTTTTTGGGGCACAATATGGCATATTTTAAAAAATAATCATGGTTGATTTGGGGGAAAAAAGAGGTATTTTGAAATGAAAGATTTCTAAAACTACAATAAATGTTTGTTTCATCTTGGGGTGCAACAATGATGCAACAATGGCGCAACAATTACACAACATTTAAGTAACAATTATTTTTGGAGCTTAAAGGTCTTAGGTGGGTCTTAAGTTCAAAAAAACAATTTTTTCATAACTTTTGCACAATTGTTGCACCCCATAGTGAAACAAACATGTGCTGTAGTGTAACTTTGATACCCCCTAATACTTGGCTGACAATTATAGGATTTTTTAATTTTTAATTTTTTTTATCAAATTAATCTCTTTCTGCTGTAATTTCAAAAAGATTTTTTTTGTTTTTATCTTTAATTTTTATTTTTTTTATTTCATTTTTTTAAATACTCTCCTTGGATGGGAGAGTAGTGACCTCACTGCTTTAATTTCAGCAAGGTCATTTTTATTTACAAGAAGACATTATGTGACATGGGGAGTGGATGTTGTGTTACACAAAATGAGAATTTACAAAAATATTGTTTGTGATGTGGGGAGTGGATGATGTTTTTCCAGAAAAGAAAATTTACACAAAGATATTTTGTGATGTTGGGAGTGAATGATGTGTTACAAAATATGAAAATTTACAAAAAGATACATTTTACTTGGTAAACCCACAATGAAAGCAGCTAAAAAGTTCGAAGAGTTAAAGAGGGATCACTGGTAAAATTCTGGTCAGAATTCTGAGCAAGTGATAGCAAAATGCTGGTCAAAAACTGATCAAGTGCTAGAAAATTCCTGTGTGGGTGCTGTTTGCACTCCAAACTTTTGTGTCACCTCCTAATTTCTCCTGGTGAGTAATTTAAAAAAAACAGCTCTCAGAATTATTTTAGGCCACTTCACAATGTTTTGAGTTATAATTTTAGGCTAGGCCAACAAGTCCTGTCAGTCAAATGAGAAAAAAACAAAAGATAGAGCTAATAAACAGCTAGGATAAGAACTGTGAGTTGGTGAGCACCAAAGTTGCAAACAAAAAAATGAGAGAATGAGTTAAAAACTGAGTAAGAAGAATTAGTCCTAGAGTAAAGTTGAGTAAAAAGAAACACAAAAAGAGATATTGATAAGAGGTGTATCTATATCTCTTATATAGTATTTACAACTAGGCTTAAGAATCACCAGTTTGCAGAGTAAATTAATTAAGAGTATGGAACTTAAGCATTAAATGAAAAGGACTAAAACAAATTAAGTAACATGGATACAGAAAAGTATCTTAACACTCTCCCATGCTCAATGCTGAAAATTAGTTAGCCCAATGGATTTACAATATTCCTCATGCTTGGTAAAAGTTAATGATTTAGTGAGTAAATCAGCCAACATTTCAGATGTGGGTACATACTTCAATTTAATAGAATTATTCTCAATAACATCTTGAATACAATCAAGTCACATATTGACATGTCAGGATCAATTTTGATGCAAAGGACTATTGACTAAGGCAATAGCCCCTTGATTTTTGTTGAAGATGGTAGGAGTATTGTAATTAATTTTTAAGGAAGAATATAGTTGTGTGAACCAGGATAGGTCTTGAATAATTTCTGAGATTGCTCAATATTTGTATTCTGTGGTAGAGAGAGCAACAACTTTCTGTTTTCTGGACCCCCAACCCTGAAGCCCATTTTGAAAGACAAGAGCACTGGAGGTCGATTTTCAATTGATAGACAATCCCCAATCAGCATTGTCATATCCAGATAGTTCATTAATGCATGATGTCCCACCAAGATTAAGAGCATAATTTGATTTTTTCTTCAAATATTGAAGGACATGTTTTTAGTGATGTATGTGATCTTCTGAGGGGTTTTTGAGAAATTGAGAGAGAGTACTTGCTGCATAGGCAATATTGGGCCAAGTACATGAGACCAAGTAATTGAGGAGGCCAATTGCATGTCAATAATTGAATGTACAAGGAGGTTCATCAGGAGATCTTAAACTTAATTTAGTATTTGGTACAAGAGGAGTAGAGGCTGGTCTACATTGATTCATGTAATATTCTTCTAACATATTTTTGAGGTAAAGCAGTTGAGAGAGTTGAAAAAAAATTCTGGCACAATCCCTAGTGATTTTCATATCAAAGATCCAGGATACTTCACCTTGATTATCCAATTCAAAAAATGATTAGGGTTGTTCTTTTATGTTACTTATTTTTTTTCCGCATTTTACCAGGTCATCTACATGTATAAATATGTAACGTGGGCTGTTTGACAATAGGTTGGCAAAGACAAAAGGATCCACAGGATTAGGTGTGAAGTTAATGTTTTTGAAGAAATATTTGATGCATTTTTACCAACACAGGGGGCTCTGTTTGAGACCATATAATTATTATTCAAGTTTAAGGCAGGAATTTGTAGTAGTGAGACCTGAGAATCCTTCCAGAATTTGAATAAATATGTCTTCATCTAGTGCTCCATGTAATAAAGCTGTCTTTACATCCATTTGATGAAAATCAAAGTTTTCCCAAGCAGATAATTTGAGTAGAGTTTGGAGCAAGGCAAGGAAACTAGTTGGTGCAAAGGTGTCATCATATTCTATACCCTTGGTTTGTTAGAAACTTTGGAAACACAATCTTGCCTTATATCTGGACAGATTACAATCACTATCAGTCTTCTTTTTAAATACCCAGGTAGTGTCTAGTAATTTTCTGCCAGTTGGTTATGGGACTAACCTCCAGACATTGTGCTGAGTGATACTATATAATTTAGAATTAATCACTTCAACCCAGGAGGAGGATTCAAAACTGTTAATGGCTTGAGAGTGATGGTGAGGTGTATCATTTTGTTGTACAGTTAAGTTTCAGATGTTTCTTTGTTGTGAGTGAGATATAATATTATCAACACTAATGTCACTACTGATGTTTTTGGGAGCTGGAGTGTTGTCTGGAACCCATTCATAATTTTTAAGAGGTGGTGGAGTAGGGTAATGAGTAGGCTGCACTGAAGATTCATGAATAGGATGTGTAACACTTTCATTGATGGTTTTCTCTGGGAGATCTGTAAACATTTGTAGTTTGGTAAAGACTATAGGTACCAGATTAGTAGAGTAGAGTTTTGCTAAAAAGGTGAACAAGTTGTCTTTAAATCTAACATCATGTGTGATGATGAATCTACTCAGTGAAATTGAGTGGATTTTGTAATTTTGGTGTCCATTGGAATAGCCCATGAAAATGCCACATTCACCTACAGGATTAAATTTTGAAGTTTGCCTTTGCTTAGGGATGTTTTATATTAAATTACAGCCAAAATTGTGGAGCTTATCATAGTTTATACTAGCTTTGGGATCCCATAGTTCAAGAGGTATCTTTTCGGAACCAGAGCTTAAATGAGTGCAATTAAGGAGATAATTAGAAGTGTTGACTTCCTTTTCCCACAAGTGACAATGAGTGCACAAGATTTTTCAATAATAGTTTTATTGCCTCTTTCAGCAAAAGGATTTTGCTGAGGTTTGTAGGTAGAGGTATTAAAAAGTACAACACCTTTTTCATTAAAGATTTTCTCAAAAGATGAGTTGAGAAACTCCCCTCCATTATCAGATATGACTGTTTTAATTTTTCACCCTGTTTTAGTTTCAGATCAATTTTTACATGAATTGAAAGAATTGAAACAGTCAGATATTAGTGATAAGTAGACAGAGCAAAATCTGGAGAAGCCATCAATTATTTGAAGGAGGTATCTGCTCCCACCTTTAGAGACTGGTGTGATGGGATGGAAAATGTCCATATGGATGACATCAAGAGTGTTGTTGGGAGCAGGAAACTTTCCTGGAAAAGAAAGTCAATGAAATTTGGACAAAAGGCACAGAAGACAATCAAGACCTGAAAATTTTTACCTGGGATCATAATGTTGGCAGTGGCATTGTTAGTATGACTGAGAGAAGTGATTTGGAGGAGACCAAGTTGACAACTCCGTTTGAAAATTTAATTGAGAGAACATTGTATTAAAGTGAAAAATTTAGGAGAATTTTGTTGTTGGCATCCAAAATTTTGGCATGAGTTTCATACCCTTCAATGGAAAATTTTTGTTTTAGAGGCCAGGCAGCCGAGATGAGATTTGACTGTACTTCCAGAGCAAAAAGGGCATTGGGAATTGACAGAACCTTATTGTAAATAGTTATTAAGCCATACCAGTTCCTAATTCTTTAATTGATTTTCCATTGGCAGTGAGGAGTGTTTTAGTAGTAGGGAAAAGTATGGTAGCAACGTCAGTTCTTCTTCCAAAGTGAACCCATTAATTTCATCACTTACTGATGGTAGCAATGTCAGCACTTCTTCTTGAGTGAACTGGAGTTTCATGCTTCCACTGCACCACAGGATATACTACATACATTTTGCATAAATCACTAAGCATATCCACTTCTACACATAACACTCCCCCTCTTAGTGATTTCCCTACCACCATACCAACATAACAGTAAAAGGAAATAAAGAGAAGAAAAAATAGAAATAAAAATAAAAATAAACAAAAATAGTAGATAGATATGAAATCAGAAAACACCTAGTAAAAACCTTTTCTCCTTTCACACATTTGCCCCCAAATATTTTGTCAACAAGTCAGCAATCTGATCCTTTGTTGATACCCATTCAATATTTATTTCTTTTCTATGCACCTGTTCATTAACAAAATAGAAATCACAGTCAATGTGCCTCCATCTTTTATCAGAAGGATTATCTGTTGCTGCAACAATAGCTCCTTTATTGTCACAATAAAGAGTAGTTGGTCCATCACATAAATTGACCTCACATAAAAAATTTTGCATCCAAAGGGCTTGTTGGGTAGCATTTGACATGGCCATGATTTCAGAATGTAAAGAAGCAGTAGCAACTCTTGATTGATGTTTTGACTGCCATAAGATGAGGCAATTGTTGATTTTAAGATCATGGCCACCAGTAGCCCTAGAAAATTCATCACCCCATGTTGCATCACAGTAAATTTTAGTAGAAGGACTATTATTGAATGAGGGAAATAAATGAAACTTCATATCCTTCGTAAATTGCAGGTATCTTAGAAAATGATAAAGAACATCCCATTCAGCTTTACCTGGTCTTGATGCATAACATGCCAGGAAGTTGACAGGATACACTAAATCAGGCCTTGATCCAGCAACTAAATAAGATAAAGATCCAATTATGGAAAGAAATTTAAGTGGTTCTTGAGGCAGGTGAGTTTTTTCTTTTAGAGAGATCAAAGAAAGACCTATTGGTAGAGGTGAGTGAGATGTTAAACCGGTAGGATTATGTTCATGAAGAATTTTGTGGACTAGAGCTGGTTGATAGATTGTAAAACCTTTAGGGCATTTTGATATGGCCAAACCAACAATTGATGAAATTCCATCAGACCATTTCACCTTTAACTTCTTTCCAAGATTATTTTCCAATTAATTCAATACTTTTTCATCACTACCAACTACAACACCATCATCAACATGAATCCAGAGCATCCCTTTCAAACTATCCTTTGTCATGACATAAACACTTGCATCTTGATTACTTGATTTTTAGCCAAGATTACTTAAGATGTTGCTAATGTTTTTCCACCAGCATCTTGCTGCCTGTTTAGTGCCGTATAGAGCTTTTTTCAGTTTGCATACATGATGTCACGCGCCACGTGACACTCAAGGCAAAAGCAGCTCATTAAATCAATAATACAGAGTTCTAAATCCATACTCAAAGCGCAGAAAGCAATTCTACATAGCAACTGCAACTTTCCTTTGTGTACTCACTATTCAACCGCACTAGTCTAAACTCTAAATCTAAATTAGTCAATCTCTAAATAGTGTGTCTCAGTCTTTTCCTCAATAAGCGATGCACAGCGCAATAGTCAATGTAATGGTGCACTAAAAGGTTTATTAAATGTCTGTGAATTATTAAAAGGTGTAGTGAGAATGGACGGAATGGATAGTGGAGGATTAAAGGGTTAACGGATGTTAGTGAGGAGGGTCCAGGTGTAATGGATGTATTTTTTAATGGTCTGTGGTGTGCAGAATAGTGGATGGGTATGAGGTCAATGCAAGGAGGAGTAAAGGATATAAAAGGGGTTGGTTTTTTTGTTCAACATTCTTTAGAATTAAATTATAAAACATATATATAGTTAATAGTGGTAAAGCTTTAAGTTTAAATCATTATTATTGTATCTTTCCTTATTTTCTCAGTAATCATTTCTAAATCCTAAATCTTTGATTATTGAGTTTCCAACCCTTTGGGAGATTTTAAGAAATTTAATATTACCTTTAAATTATATTAGAATTCTCCTCAAACATATCTCGAAGCAGTAGTTCTTCCTTTGAGTCATCTTCAAATCACTTCCTTGAACATTTCCTCTGTGTCTCAACGAAGTTTCTAAACTCCTTTCTCCATCTCACTTCGAGGAACACCCTTGACCTTGTGTGTAGGTTGTCCGGTGACAGTTGGGTCTTTTGTCTCAAAACCTTCAGGTTGCTTGACATAAAGTTCTTCATCTAGGTCACTATGAAGATAGGCTTCTGTAACATTAAAAGTTCTGATTGGCCAGTTATAAGTTGCTGCCAGAGTGAGAATGAGACGTAGAGATGCAAAAGTAGCAGTAGGAGCAAAAGTGTCTTTGAAATCAATGCCTTCCACTTGTTTGAATCCTTGAGCAACAAATCGGGCTTTGTGTTTGACAATTTTCCCAAATTCATTTCTTTCTAAAGCAAATATCCATCTAGCACCAGTGGCAGATTTTCCAGGAGGAAGAGGGACAACATCCCATACATTCATTCTTGACATGTTATCCAGTTCCTGACCACAAGCAATCCTCCATTCAGCAGCATGTTTTGTTTTCATGGCCTGTTTGAAAGTTCTTGGAACTGGTTCTGATAATTCACCCACATTCTTCTCAATGAAATCTACCATTATATCTTGAGCAGATAAGATTTCTTCTGCGGTAAAATCACCAAACTTGAGAGAGTTGAGAATGAAGGATAGATCACCCTTGGAAGTAACATTAGCAGGAAAAGGTTTTGAAAGAGAATCATTTGCCAAATCATCACCCTCTGGGACAAAATTTTCCATTGCTGATTGAACAAAAGAATTAGATTCAGGATGCCAGAAAATCTAAACTTTTCCTCCATCAACAAAACCAACTACTCTACATCTCATTGCGTGAGGATCCATCCTAGTTCTCTTCTCTTTTGGAATGTGGACATAAGCCCATTGTCCAAAAATTTTTATTGGTGCCAAATCTGTGATTTTGTTGAAGATAGTTTGATATGGAGTACTGTCAGTAACTTGTAAATTTGGTAATTGATTGTGGATGTATGATGCCCAGAAATAAGCAAAATTCCAAAATATTGGAGGGAGATTGATGCCAGAAGGATAGTACGAGCAATATCATCAACTGTTTCATTAAAGTGTTCTGCCATACCATTTTTTTCATGATGATAAGGCAATGAATGTTCATGGAGAATACCATTATTAGACAGGAAATCCGAGAACTTTTTGTTCATGTATTCTTTGCCATTTTTGGTTCACAGAATCTTTATATGGTTGTTAGTAGCTTTCTCCAGTCTATTCTTGAAATTTATAAAGGCTTCAAAAACATCAGACTTCTTTTTTAATATAAATACTTCACCATAAGTAGAAAAGGATTCTCTAAAAGTAGCAACCCAAATTTCATTATTATCAGTGACATCAACCATTGGTCCAACCAAATCAGAAACAACTAAATCCATCCAAGGGTGGTCATGTTTGGTAGCCATACAAGTGTTTCTCTTTTTACTCTTAGAAGTGGCACAAATGTCACAGTGTAACCTACATGATGGAACATATGAAGGGGCATTGTGACATAGGCTATTTTTTGCTATTCTTTGTAGAATTCTCATACTTGTGTGACCAAGGTGTTGATGCCAATCCATGATAGAGTCAGGAAGTGCTTTTGGGTATGGGATAGAAGACATCGTTGATGGTACTGAAGGGGAAGGTAAAGATGCAGAGGATAGGGAGTTAAAATATTGCATTTCAAAAAGGTTAAACTCTAGGTCAGATGGATAAACTAGATTAACAGTCCATTTGCGCTCTGAAGGAGAAATAAGAGCATTGAAAAGAATTTTTTTGTTTTTTTGAAATAACATAATCATGATTATCATTTAAAGACAAGGAAACACCATTATGAAGGAGATCAAAAGGGGAAATAAGGGTTGATTTGGCCTTGTCACAAAAGAAAATGCCTTTAAGAGTAGTTAATTTGCCTCCAGTTCCTTGAACGAAAACATTGCCATGACCGGTAATAAAAGCAGCAGCTAGGTCAGTTGCTGTCTTTACTGGAATAGGGGTTTTCAAATGTTGAAAGTTAGAAAGTAGACGTACATCACCAGTGACATAATGTGTAGCTCCAGTATCAAACACAGCTTGAGATCCATTTCCATCAACACTCTTTTTCCATTCATCACTTCCAATTTCAGTTTCATTTAACAAAGTGGTGAGAACATCCAAAGCTTTGCAATCTATTTCATTCAATTTGACTTTTGATGAACTTTGATAAGGCTGTTTACCTTTTCTTTCTTGTAATGCTCTTCGAATATGACCTATCGCTGTACAATTTTGTTGGCTTCTCGCTTCTCATTGAGCCCAAAGTTCAGCATTGAAAGCATTACCATCAGTGTTGTATGGACAATTTGGCATAAAGTGTTCAGACGATTTGCACATATGGCATAAGTACTCAAGTCATTTGTTGCCAGGTCCGCATGTGTCCATTTTTCCTTTTTTGAAAGCAAGAGAAGAGACTGAGTCAGGGGAGATATGTGCTTCAAGAGATGTTGACATGGTAGGTTCATTGTTGGTTACTGAGGGCAATGAATTAGTAAAAGAATTTTGTAAAACATCCATCATCTGATTTAAAGAAGGCTGGGATAAATCACGGTGAAGTTCAAAATGATGATTAGCTTCAACAGATAGGTATTTGACAGAGGACGGAAGAAGTAATTGAGTAAAAATAGCTTTCAATTTGTCGTAGCCAAAAATAAATCCTGATCTTTGAAGTGCCTCAAATTTAGAAGCGACAGATTCCCCATGAGTAATGATATCAGTGAGGGATGAGTTTTTGATATTAAGAAGATCTTCAAAAATGGAAATATGTGATGTATGAGATGCTTTGTCAAATTTTGAGCTGAGAATTGAGAAAGCTTTATGAGATGTGATACCAAAATCAATGAAGTGTTGAAGTTTTTTGTCAATGGTGTTGTAAATGGAATGCCAACTCATTTCATCCTCAAATTTGGTAATTTTGTCTTGTATTGTACCAGCATCTGATATATATTTTGTTGTACATACATGGCGGGTTAGAAAAATGTTGATGTTTTTTACCCAGATTTGCCAGTTAGAACCATCTGCTTTTAATTTTGACATTGTGTTAGTTTGTTGAATCACTTCATCTATTATGTTGGCACAATCTCTGCCTTTATATTCACTAATAGGGGCATCATCTCTATCGGAAAGAAATAAAATGCTACTCAGAGAAGAGTCAGTGTCCTGACTACGCGCACGAGTGGTTCTTGCACTTTGCAACGTTGAGGCACGATTGTGGTTGTGTCTCGAACGTTGTGAATGCAAACCACCTTTGCATTGCGACGACATGGTAGGAAACCAACCTGCACCCCCTCTGCTTCTCTGGTTAACTAAGTGTGGGGGTGGGGGTCGAGCAGGGGGAGGGGGGAGATGGGGTTGAGGTTGAGATTTGGACACTGTCTGCAAATCAATTCGGCGAGTGGTATTTGCGCTGCCGCTAGACAAGGTAGGCAAGGAAGGCATACCTGAGAAAGAGCAAGATTATCACCTCGTACGCATATTTAACATGGGGGGAGGGTCAAGGTTGTGGAGTTCTCTGCTAAGAATAGGTTGGCGCTCACAAGCTAAGCAAGGACGGGATTGGAAGGGATTTGGGGGAGGGAAACCGGCATGGATTAATCACCAGATTTTGTGAAAATAATGGTGGATAAAAAGAAATTTGACACCACAAAATAGACACTTTTAATGTGGGGCAAGCACGGGGTATGTAAAAACTCTCGGGAAGTGATAAAATTAAATGCTAGTTAAAATTTAGGGACAGCCCATAACCTATGGTAGCAACGTCAGCGCTTCTTCCAGAGTGAACCCTATAATTTCATCATTTACCTATGGTAGCAACGTCAGCGCTTCTTCCGGAGTGAACTGGAGTTTCACGCTTCCGCTGCACCACAGGATATACTACATACATTTTGCATAAATCACTAAGCATATCCACTTCTACACATAACAAAAAGATCTTTAAAGAAATAAGAGTTATTGAAGAGCGAGAAAGAAGCACTGCTGTCTATGATGACCAAGTGATGATTGGGATTATGGATGACAGACAACACCTTTCCTTCTTTAGCTTCTTTATCCCTTTTTCATCTGTAGAACTCATCACACTTCTCTGGGTGTAATTGGAAGCAAGCTGACTCAGGGTGAGGTGCCGAAGGGTTGTGCCTTCCATTGACACAGTGATTTCTGCTTTTAACATTAAAGGCCACGCCACTTTTAGTGGAATCCGATTTCCTTCTTTTAGAGTCCTTTTCAACTTTGAATAAGACTTCCTTGATTGTTGGGGTCTTTTTAGTTACTTTGATGTTGGCGAAAATAATAGTAGCAGTGTTTCTGTATGATTTGGGTAAAATATGAAGGATATAGAAAGCTATGATTTTGGAGAGCACTTTGCTGGGGAAAAGGGAAGGAGAAACTTGATGGAGAAGTCAAAGAGTGGAGCGAAACTCTTTAATAGAACTGGTAATATCGGAGGCATCAAAATGGATGTTGAATAAATTGGCAATAATACTTGCACAATTTTCGGCAGATGAAGAAGCATGGTGTTCACGAATCTTTTCCAATAAGTCAGCTGAATCAAAAACAGATTTGTTGGTGACAAAGCGGGTGTGATTTTCATGATCCAAGAACATCCAGATTACCATAGTGGTTTGTTTCTTGCGAAAGTTAAATTTTTCAAGACTTTCGGGATCTGAAGGTGGAGCGGCAGTTTTTAAAAGAAACTTATCGATGTTTCTAATTCCTAGTGGATAGTACAGTTGGTTTTTCCAAGTAGCATAATTTTTGTTGCACAGTATTTCAACTCCCTTTATTTCTGTAAATGAAGATTCCATATTGGACCAGTTAGAGTTATTGTAAGTGGGTTGTTTGAGATATGGGTTAGCTGTAGCTATGGAAAAGTTATTGGAATTAGATGAAGTATTGGAGTTCTGAATAGGTGAAGAGGCCACTTTGTACTATTTTAGAAGAGCGCTGGGCCCATAACCTTTTAGGCTAGGCCAAAAATTCCTGTCAGTTAAAGGAGAAACAAACAAAAGATAGAGCTAATAAATAGCTAAGATAAAACCTGTGAGTTGGTGAGCACCAAAGGTGCAAACAAAACAATAAGAGAAAGAGTTAGAAAGATGAGTAAGACAAATTAGTCCTAGAGGACAGTTGAGCAAAAAGAAACACAAAAAGAGATTCATTGAAGCAGACGAGCAGAAACTAACACAGGACAATACCTAGGCCAACAAGTTCCGTCAGTTAAAGGAGAAACAAACAAAAGATAGAGCTAATAAATAGCTAGGATAAGAACTGTGAGTTGGTGAGCACCAAAGGTGCTAACAAAACAATAAGAGAAAGAGTTAGAAAAATGAGTAAGAGGAATTAGTCCTAGAGGACAGTTGAGTAAAAAGATACACAAAAAGAGATATCGACAAGAGGTGTATCCATATCTCTTATATAGTATTTACAACTAGGCTGCAGAATTGCCAGTTCACATAGTAAATTAATTAAGAGTACAGAACTCAAACAGAGACTAACAGGTCTGGTTTAAATACTAAATCAGTAAATGAAAAGGACTAAAACAGAGTAGGTAACACTGATACAGAAAATTATCTTAACATACAAAGTGTTATGCTGTGGAGTGCTGCATACAAATGGGATGATTCTGACAAATCAGTGAAATGGGCCTTATGCACATGGCTGAACCTTGGCATGTGTTGTGTCATTTTCTGTCCAAGTTTAGATATATATTACAACGTACTCATCCTTGCGTGCTTAGTCACATTCTTCATCACATTATTTTCTACAGTTGTCTCTTTCTATTTTTGTTTACTTGTTGCTATGCTATACAATCATATCCACAGTGTGTTGAGCGAATGTGTTTAGACTTATATATGAGATGTTATCCCATTCTGTTTTTCCCATCTCTGTTTATTCGCTCAATACTATTTTATTGAAATTACAGGTTAGGTTCTGTTAATATCATTTTCTTCCTTTTTATTAATTTCTGCTATATTACTTATTAGGTAAACCAGCAGAGATCACCTAAGAGAAACTTGGAGCGTTCGTTAATAGGACGTTATTTTATTTATTATAAAAGGTCTATTAATTAGTTTGTAATATCATGAGTGATCTCTGTTTATTTGCTCAATACTATTTTATTGAAATTGCAGGTAAACCAGCAGAGATCACCTAAGAGACAATTGGAGCGTTTGTTAATAGGAAGTTATTTTATTTATTATAAAAGGCAAGCCAGCAGAGATCACCTAAGAGACAATTGGAGCGTTCGTTAATAGGACGTTATTTTATTTATTATAAAAGAGTTTTTCAAAAATATGTGACTGATTTCAGTTTTGAAATACACCAGTGTTGGGGCTGGTGTGTTTCAGAAATCTCTACTTAGATATGTGTGAATTTGCCAGAACTAACACCCCTTATTGAAATTATGATAATAAAGTAAGTAAGATAAAATTATTTGTAAATTTAATACAATTGATTCATTAATCAATGTTAATTTTATTTTACAACTAATTTTTCAGCTTGTTACTACTTCACTGGCTCACAGGCTGTGCATGCTCTAAGAGTCTGATGTCTAGAAAAGAGTAAACTATCATGGCTTATTGACTTAAATCAGAGAGATGACACTGAACTTTTGGTGGTGCTTTAGACATGAGAATAAAGTATTTTTCAAAATTAAGTTTCTAGACTGAATTATAAGTAACTTCAATTGAGATGGATGTGGCACATTTTTGGAGTAAAGATTAGCCGGGTGTTTCTTGTATCTTAAGAAGAAAAAATTGGTTTATCTCAAGAGATGTACCATAAGTACCATACAGGGAGGTACTCGTAGCCACCTCCTTTCTGAAAAAGATGAATGTATCATCATAGGACATTAACGCTATACACACTCACTCTGTATCACCATATTAACCGCCACAAGAGTTCTCGCTGACTTTGGACTAACTTGAAAGATATCTCACCAGAGGAAAGTTGACGACGTTTCATGCTATACGTCACCCGAACGTTTCATCTGTCGGTTGGAATTTTGGTCATTTTTCATTTTTTTTGAAAAAAAAATGAACGAAATTGCAACCGACAAGTGAAACGTTTGGGGTGACGTATAATACAAAACGTTGTCAAATTTCTGGTGGTATTTGTTATCACAAAATATGAGCAGCTAGAAATTCCTTTAATGGTGCATTTAGCATTTCTCTGACTCGTTTACTACGAACTTTATGTTCTTCCTGGACGCGCGCGAGTAGGTCTCGATAACTTCTTAGCTCTCCCCTGACCAGCGCTCTAACAGCTAGTCTGCGTTTTCTTTGATTTCTAGACCTATGCGGCAAGTTACTTCCACATTTAATGAACTTATCAGCAGACATCTTGAGTGCATAAATCTGTAATTCTTCAGTTTTTATAAAATCTTCAGCCATCAGTAGAAGCGCACCTACTCTTTGTGGCTCGATGCTTTCCATTTTAATCGCGTCACGAATATTTCTCTCGTAGAAAAACTTATCAAAATTTATAGACTTATTGAATCTTATTTTAAGGAATAAAGAAAGAATCTTGTGGTGTTTGATATTTGATAATGGTTCTGAGTTACATTCCCGCCAGGCAGCCATACGTCTTTCGAATGTAGGCTCCTGCCCAGGTTGTAATGTTAAGCCGAGGTGCGGATTTGATTCCAATTTTTGTTGATAAAGTGATTTGTACATTATATCACCATATGAATTAAATCTGGGACCTGAGCTTGGGCCACTTTCATAAACATTTTCAAGTTGTGAGTGAGGAGGAGACAAGTCTAGAATTCGTAGTTCACGTGCCTGTGGAATGAATGTCAAGTAATTCTGTAAGGTCAAAATGTGCTGGTGAAAAGTAGAAGTTATTTACTTGTCACTCACAAGATCAGGATTATGTACTTCCTGCTGACCATTTCGCATCCAAGGTTCACCAAAACTTTGGTGAGCAGCAATAGTAGTCACACTTCTTGGAAAGTATAATGGATTGGCGGATAGCGTAACAACGGTACCTGGTTGGAAAGGTGCAGCATGAGGGTTGAGAGTTGGTTTGTTAGGTGTAGTCAGTTGTTGCGCTGGGTTAATCGCGTCGTACATTTGTTGCTCCTCTTTTGGCTCAAGGGTGTGCTCCATGTTGACTGCTTTGTCTTCAGGTAAATCATCCATTAATAAATCATTCAGCCAAGGAGAAACTGAATTATAATATTCAAGATCGGATAATTGGTGAAAAGGAATGCAAAATACAGAATATAAAGTCAGAAGCAGACATAACAAATGAATATAAAATCTTGATGTAAAAATTGGTTGAGCCATGAAGAACATTAAAAATGTTGCAAATTTTGCCACCAATTATGGGCCTTTAAGATCTTTTATAATTTTTCTCAATTATATATCACTTGCTTGAGAGGCAGGAATAATATTTCCAAGCAGTAACATAGCCCTTTGTCGCACCAAAGTCCACCCAGTAAAATTATCGACTCCCAGCCCGGCCTAAAAACACCATGTTCTATATGTATTAACCTCCGCTCTTCAATAGCAAAATATCTGACCTATGCTTGTCGCACTAAACTGGAAATGATATTATTCATTTTTTGCCTATCATTTTAGACTGTTTTTCCTTTTTAATTCTATACTTGAATAAAACAAGACCCAGGGAGCAAAATAAGTCCACTAGGGATAAAGTACAGTTTTTAGTCTGGGTTTGAGCCTTTTTTAGGCTTCTGGGCTTGACTCTGGAGTGAATTATTGTGATAGGACCCCATTTTCATTATCTGGTAAAAACAACTCACTCAAAGATTAAATACCAGGCGAAAAGTGGGATGAATCTGCTAGTCAGTCTTGTCTAAATCCTTCAAAAGACTACCAAAAAACTGTTCAAGCTCTGGTTTTGAACAAGTGCCTAACCAAGTTTACCTTCGTCAGACTTTTTTTCAGAAAGCAAGTTTAGAAAGTCTTTGTAGTGAGTTTACCCGAGGTTTAAACAAGGGGATATCCAAGGTTTCCCTCAGTGAAGCAGCTGGAGATTGGTGATTCAAAGACTTGTCATGGGAAAGATCTCCTAATTCCACCCCAGAGAAACGAGAAACCAGGTACACGGGAAAAAAGTGTGCACCAGTCGTCTAGTGCTTTTTTTGGCTTCATCTGGCAATTTTGTGCGTGATTTTGGTAGTGACTCTGCTCGAGTCTGGTACATCCCCTTTGTGAGACAAAGGGAGAGGATGGGTTCAATCAGAGTTACTCCTCAGTTCAGACAAGAATTACAGACTGAGTTTGACTGGAGATCAAAAAAAACTACTAGACGTCTGGTCTACTGAATTTTCCTCCTGTGCAAGTATCTAAAGCCACAGCTTGCAAGGTGAGAAGGTCTTGTTTTGTGTAGCTGCAATATATATTGGATTTTTTTTCTACAAGTGAAAGAGGTTGTCTAAATAAAAATAAAAAAAATAAATAGATGAAAGTGGCCCTCAAGTGAGACAAAAGTCTATGCCTTTAGCAAATTGACAACCCTGTATCTTTTCTTCGTTACTCGCCACCTATTATAATTGGTTTCTCTTTACTCATACTCTTCTTTTTTATTTTCTTTCTTTATTTTCTTTCTTTATTTGGCTTATTAGCTTCTAAAAACAAACCAAAGTCTGAAAAGACTAAATGAATAAATAGATAAACAAACTTAATTCATTTATGTAGTTTCTTTTCTTTCTTTAAAGGAAAAATAGAAAAAATCTTCATCTCAAGGTTGAAAACTTTCAAGAAAAATGGCTTAGATATGGATTATCCAGCATACAAATAGCGCATCTTCTTAGTCAGAAATGCACAAAATAAATATACACCAATATATCATTAAATAAAAGAATAAGTATATACACTAATATACCACTAGATAAGTTTGAATCAAAGCAAAATAAATCATAGGGAACATCAATCATCATCCCCCACGATTGATAGCTAAATGCGCAGCATCTATAATCTTTTGCTCTCCAGCCTCTAATTGAACCATCCATTCTGACCCATCGCGACTAATTGTCGTGGCTCTCTTCCCTCTCATAGCTCCACTCAGCAACATAACATTATCTCCAGGAGATCGAGGAGCAACAGGTTCCAAGTATTCAGCTGTCACTGGAGGGATAGATGTAACTAGATCTGTAGCCTTAACACTATAAGGAGCCCCTCGAGAACTATTGACAGGTCCAATAACAATCACACTTTGGCCATCAAAGGCGCCACCATGGACACTAGAGCCTTTAGATTTAACAATCAAGGCTTCAATTCCAGGCAAAGGCCAATCGTCAGGTAAAGTGTTCGCTAGACTAGGTGCAAACCCTACAGGTTGTTGAGGTACAAGCAATCCGGCACCTGGGGTTGCAGCGACATATGGAGTAGCAGCAGTTGCTGGGTTGTAAGGGTTAGCTGGACTGGGCGCTACGTAGTTATTCGTAGATCCGCCGTAAGGCGTAGGTGCTCCACCATAAGCCGCAGGTGTAGGTGCACCACCATATTGAACAGGAGTGGGTGTGCTTCCATATGAAGGTGTTGGAGCACCCTGGTAAGGAGTTGGAGCACCCGATTTCGGTCCACCGTATGCACCTGGGGTGGGAGCAGTTGCGAAAGGAGTAGAGGCATTTTGTGGCCACGCTGCGGAACCTTCCACTTTGATACTAGGCTGTGCAAGTTCATGTGGAGTATTTGAAGATGGAGTTAATGTATTAAGAGCAATAGGTGTAGGAGCATGAGATGGAGTATCCCAAGAACTCATCTGTCGCTCGTTTCCAGGACTTGGCGACGGGGCAGCGGAATAGGCACTGTCCCAGGCAGCGTTGGCCCCATAACCAGAGGTAATAACTGTTCTGGATCCTGGATCCCAAGCTCCAGACATACCATGAGCCGGCGTTCGACCGCCCATGTCTGCATAAGGATTTGAGGTTCTAGCACCGTCAGAAGCATATGGATTGGATGTTCTTCCACCGTCTGCATAAGGATTAGAGGTGCGACCTCCGGAATCCCAAGCAGGTGTTGCACCTCCGCCTCGATACGCAGTTTGACCGCCACTGCGATCCATATAATTATTTCCTCTAGGGCCAGGCAGATAGCTGTTGGCGCCAGTAGGTCGACCACCAGCGC
Organism: Hemileia vastatrix; assembly: GCA_030280995.1. NCBI lineage: Eukaryota > Fungi > Basidiomycota > Pucciniomycetes > Pucciniales > Zaghouaniaceae > Hemileia > Hemileia vastatrix. Next base: position 11,044,257 of record JASXTE010000008.1, on the reverse strand, counting down.
TAAAGTTTTCTCGCGCTAGCTCAGCCAGAGGTCGTATTTTCCCATCTCGTCTGTATCGAAAAGGTGAAAAAATTAGCACAAAACAAAACAGTGTATACATTATCACTAATTGATACCAATAACTATAAAATTAAACCAACCCTGTAGCTCCTAACTTGGTTTTTTCAACCGTCAATGTCTTGTTATTGGTATGCAACTCCACTCTTGCTAAAAGACCATTCACATCTTTGATAATTCCCTGTAAACCTTTATGCGGACCTTTAATAATATAGCATACTCTGCCAACATCCTCATCACGTTTGAACCGCTGGCCTACACCACCGGCTGCCGGGACACCTTGCCCTCCTACAGGTGGCCGTGCAGCCATTTCAGGATTCATTTTGGTAAGATCCAAGGGAGAACTATCTTTTTTGCCTCCTTTGGGTGCCACAGAAACTAAATTGCGAGCGCTTGTGACGAAGACACCGCCATTTTCAACGATATCAATACTGTGAAGAAATGCGTAAACGGAGCGATATACATGAAGCACACGACCTCTTCTTCCTTCACCACGACTCTAAAAAAAATACAAAAAAAAAAGAGTAAGCAGCCAAAATCCACGGAATTTACAATAAAACTCCCTCAACAAAAATTAATTACCCCAGTGGGCCGCTCTTTCATTTGGTCATTAACTGCAATCTCGTAGCCATCAGCATCTGTAGCTATAGCATATCGAGAATCTTTTTTGGCACTGATTTGATTTGGTTTGACAGTCCGACAATTACCATTTTGGTCTAACACTCTAAAAGTATCTCTTTCAATTTTGAAAATTACACCTGTAGTTTGAGGGCTAAAATTTTTAAGAAGATAAAAGATAAATAAGTTTTATGATCCAGTAATTTTATCTATAATAATATCTTGGATGGAGCGGCGAGTCATCCAGTGAAATTTACTAAAAAAGAAAAAAGAAAAAATATTTACTCAAGCTGGACGAGATCATAGAGCTCAAACTGGCCAAAGGTATTAACGCCACTGCCAACTTCAGCTGCTACACGAAGATCTCTTGAAAATACTTCAACTTCTTTGAGACTGAGGTCACTTAAGAAGGTGACCACATCCTCACGAACCCGAATAACTAGGCCTGTTTCATCAATGTTTTGGCCAGCCATCACTTTAACGTGATCACCTTGCTTAAAATTCTTTCTGACAGATCGAGCAGGGATTTCCATTTGAGTTCCTCTTAATTCAGGATGTAATGTTGTGGAAGGATTGACGATCACAATATCGTTGGCAATTGAATGAACTGTTCCTTCAATTCCTTTAGAATCACCTTCAAAAACAATCATGTTATCTCCAGGTTGTAAGACAGTTGCGCCGGCACGTTTAGCAAGCTCTGCGATTTGTGAGAGGTTAACATCTTTGTTAGCGTCACCAGTAGACGACGGGTCGCCTAAAAATCTAGCCACTTCATCAATAGTAGGATTAACATCGACAATTTCTAAGCCGCTGATTTTGATATCTTTTTCAATGTAACCTTCTTTGAAAAAATCGTTTTGAAACATAAATCCACCTCGATTGGTTCGCGTGACATCTTTGTTCCGATATGCTTTCCGAACCTCTTCGGGATTAAAAAACCGTTGTGGAGGCCTAAAAGCAATCCCGCCACTAGTGGTACTACCTCCCTTTTTTCGCTTCTTACCATCAGGCCCAATTTGCATACCTTCTTCTTTTGGGTTCAGATCAATTCGAGGAACAAAGCGGAGCCCAACTTCTTCAGCATTCTCCATGACTTCAATCACTTGTGCAAGATCACCAGCATATTTCCCCCGCTTGATACGAACCCAGCCGCCAGGTATAATAGGAGTTTCTTTTTTTTTAGTCCTCAAAAGATCAGGCATCTCTTCGAGTGGAACCATCAAAAGTTCAGCGCTGACATAGACTCCAACAAGACCTTTCAAACCATTCCGCACATCTGATTCCTGGCGGGCCTCAACGTAGATGTAACCTTTAAGAGAATCTCTGAAAAAGGCTGATATAATTTGAAGGGCCTGAGGAGTGCCATACAACGCTTCCGTTTTTTTAAATAAAGAATTAACCAAGTCTTTTTCACGCCCCGGCTAGAAAGAAAATGATGCCAAATAATTTTTAACTATACTCATAAATTACATGATAAATATAAGAGGATAAAAAACAGTAAAAGAACATTGAAATATTACAGACTTTACATTTTACTGCCCAAATACTAGGGTCATCCACACTAGGCATCAAAAGGTTTTTGGGAATATATTCTCCCATATCCCTTGCTGCAGCTCTTGACTGACGACCATATCGCTCTCGTAATCTAATCAAAGCCAATAAGGTCAATAAATGTAAACAGGTGAAGTGAAAAAATAGCAGACGGGTTACTTGCTTGGCAGCGATTTGACCCAAATCGGCATCTTCTCTGGCCTGCCGGCTCATGTCCAATCCGCGATGGCCAGCCTCCCCTTCATAATCATCACCAGAAATTTCCTGAAAAATATCACGACGAGAAGAGCGGTCGAAATCACGATCATTTCTTACAATAAAATCCTATAGGTGACCAAATAGTACCAATAGATATTAGAACAACTTTAAATTTGCGAAAGTGAAATAGATTAACTTACATCTTCGGGTCCACCGAGACCATCTTCTTCCTCTTCTTCCTCTTCCTCTTCATCATCTACATCGGCAAGATCATCAATATATTGATTTCTAACTGATTTGCGACGTCTCTGAGATATAAAAGTGTATGTGAGCTGGCTGAAATCATTTAGGTTTGAAAGGACCTACTTTTTTGCGCCCATGGGTTTCCTGAGAGAATATTCAAAAAATGAGGATGATTAGAATTCTAGAGATCTGTAGGAATAGAGAAAAAAACAAACCTCTTCTTCCTCTTCATCCTCCTCATCGTCGTCATCATCATCATCATCTTCGTCCTCCTCTTCATCGTCCTCCTCGTCTTCATTTACTTCCCCTCCAGCATCCCTTTCGTCTTCCTCCGTCTCGTTGCTTTTTTTCTTGTTCACATTCTTATCTTCATCTTTCAGGTCTTTGTTTTCCTTTCCAGAAATGTTGGACTGAATGTGACTCATCTTCAATAGCAAATCGAGATAAAAACGAGAAATTCAGCCTTTAAGCAGCCGGCCTGCTCTATGCATATTCGCTTTGCTACTTCTCCCCATGTAATTTGCCCCCTGTTTCCCCTCGTTCACTCCGTGAGATTGACTACTACTCTGAGGTTGAGTCACTCACCAATTTAAGCTACTTGAAAAAAGCCTTCTGTGTTTTCGTCTTCCGTCCCCCGTCTAAAAAATGAGCTTATACTACTTTCCGTTTGAAATGAGAGGGAAAGAAAAAGCCAGGGGTTTTTCAAATAACTGAACATACAATAATATTTAACAGCTGAGATAAAAGCATTAAATACACTAGTTACTATTACATCTTCAAACACAAAAACCTAAAAAATGGATCATTTCTCTATGGATGATAGACAATTTTTTTCCATCTATAATACATCAACATTCAAATTTCGCCATCCACTCTTCCTCTTCATACTTAAAAACCACAATATCAAAACCTTTTATTGTAATGAATTTCGAATTTTAAGATTCTAAAAGATCATCTTGTATTTTTATTCTTAAAAAACTCCTTACACTGAGTGTAAAAAAGGAAAGATTACCAGAAGCCCCCCATCTTAGGATTTATCCCTGTTTTGAAAAGCCGGGTTTTTGTGGAGATAGGTTTTCGAGTTTTTTTGGAAGAGAGGACCAGAGTACTTAAAACCAAGGGCCAATCCTGCTTAGTGAGAGGTTTTGTAACCGCCTGCTATTTACACGTTGTGTCATATTTACTCTGATGAAAAAAATTATTTTTTTCATGAATTCAGTAACTACTACACACCACACAGTCCTTAAAACCAGAAATGTATGTTTCAAAAATATAAAAATTCTCTCCCTTCAGAAATGGAAGTAGTCATCACAACTCAAATATCATTTTTGTTTTTATTTTCATTGCCTTACCCACTGGTGATATCTAAAGTGTAAAAGGACAATCTGGGGAATAAGGTTTGGTAGCGGTCGGTGTTTTTTTTCATTAATTCAAGATTTTGCTGATGATTTTTTCTCTCTTAGACACATTTTTTACAAATAAGCATTATCTCATGACCGTAAACGGTTTGTAGCATAAAATAACACTGAAAATACACTTCTCTTGAAGGAATGGGGGCGGAAGGAGAAGGAGAAGAATATAAAGAATTATCTTTATATTACAAAATTAATCAAAACTTCTCATTATTTTTTTATTTTTTTTATTTAGAATTTATCAAGTGAAATATCAATAAAACCCTAAAACTGCATCCCATATAAATAAGTAAATCCACTGAACTAATCTACTAGATATGATCAATCATCAGAAAATTTTGTTTAGGGGGGAGGAGGGGGGGGACTTTAATCCTTTGAAAAAACATACAAAAAAAAAAGATAATCAGTAGTTAACTTTATTTTTCTTTCATTCAGGGCAGCTTATTAATATGAGGAAGAGAGAGGGAGAAGGAGATTAATGACTCTCACCACAGGAAATTTGACGACGTTTTAGGTCACGCGTCACCCGAACGTTTCACCTGCCGGTTACGATTTCCTTCATTTTTCACCAAAAAAAAATGAAAAATGACCAAAATACAACTAAATCGACAATGGTTGGTGCACCTATACAAAAAAAATCGAAACATTTAGACAAAATGATTGACATTTGACAGTGAAAGTTACAAATTTTTGGTGAATGGAAGCTAAATATCCCTTCAAATGTCCATTAATCTGTCTAAAGGTTTTAGAATTTTTCGCAAAACTGCGCCAACCATTTCCGATATGGCTGTATCAAGCATAGCATAAAACGTCGTCGACTATTCTGTGGTGTTTATCATTATTATATTACTAAAACATTACATTCAGATACTTAACTCTCACTCTTCCTAGTTATCATCCCCATCATTTTTAAATTCCTCTTCCTCTTTGCCTTCTTCTTCTTCTTTGTCAATATCATGTTCCTCTCCTCCTCCTTATACTACTATAATAATCCACTAAAATACTAGTATACATTAACTGCTAGCACCACCACACAGCACCACCAGCATCTCAACAACCTCTTATTTTAAGGTGAAGGTAAAGACAAATATCATCATCTCTCTCCTTTCCTCATCCACTAACAATCATAACTTCAATCCTCCTCTCTCTCTCCTAAACTTCCAAAAATCTTAATTTATTTAAATATACTTCTTCTTTGACCCAGAATCTCCCATTCGCTACCGGTTTTCTTCATTATGCATTATCAGCACACTTATTCTCGAAAAAGCAAATGATAATAATAATAAAGTTATATCATCAAACTTCAAAAAGAAATTAATCTATATGCATTTTTCTATAGTTTTTTTTCTTAAAAGAGACCACATAAATTGCATATATTAAGGAGCACGGTTTCTCTATCAGAAGAGACAAGTCTAGCGACTTCTTGTTGTTGTTCAATTGATAGGAGCTCAAAGCGTTTAAGCATTCTGCCATCAAGTAACCCTCGATTAATCGACCGAGAGACAAAATCATTCCTCACCGACCTGATATTAATTTCCATTTTTTTTTAATATCAACACGAAAAACAAATAATGAAGGATTCAATCACAACTATTTTGAATAGAAAATAATATATATATAGAAGACTCTAACATACCGATAACCACGTGGATTGAGTCCTGCAAAATGTTGTAAATGTCTTATCAATCTTGTTTGAACCAAGTGCAACCTTTTATAGACAGCCTCTTTGGAAGGGATGATGGAACACATTGATCCATCAATTCCGGCTTTTTGTAAGGAAACAACATGTACAGTCAGAATCAAATATCTAAATTTGATGTAGAGCATTGTAAATATTATTCTATAGAACACGTTGTGGCCCACCTAACAAAGTGCATGAAACCCTAGCTTCCTCCTTAGTAGAAATTCTCCGAGCAAATGGTAAACTACTGGAAAATTCGCTAGAATTATGATATTCAGTTCTGCAGATAAGTTTCTGTCCAGCTTGAGACTCAATGTCTTAGTTTATTAATATCATTATCACAAAAAAAACACCCATAAGTATAAATGATTCATTCGAGATCAGTAAACGTATCCATTTTGCTCATGACAGATGAAAAAGATCAGGTAGAAAAGGAGACATACTTGTGGGGTTATATTCAAATACTCGAATGTTTCCATCTAAATCAGTAACACTGATGCCCATTTTGCCATCAATAACTAAAAAATCAACAGTGCAACATTTGAGATCTACATAAGTATGAGCAAGTTCCACCAATCGATAAGGTTCTTCCTATGTTATCATATCGGTTCGATAAATTAGTTATTCGCAGATTTAAACAAGAACAAATGGAGTGAAAAAGAAAAAATCAAACCTGGAAAGCCACAAGGGTCACACCCTTCACTGCATCACCTAATAAAATGAAGTTCTTGAATATTCTCAGACACGTTGTGTGTGGCCTGATATCCAGAAATCCTACCGCAAGCAATCGTTCATCCTGTTCAAAACATTTCGCATAAAGCTTGCCCATGAGAACCGAAAATAAGTTAAACCTTTAACTTTTGAACTTTAAGGAAATCCCCAATTACCTTTTGTCCCATTGTGTGAACAAAGTAGCCATTGATTCCAGTAACACTTGAAACACAAGCCTTAGTTTCCTCATAATATCTTAATCTCAAGGCCTTGTTCCGCTCAGGATGTTGAGGGTCAGGTACTACAGGGATAACCTCAAACACGTAAATCTATGTTAACGCAACAAAAAGAATCAAGGTTTCATTCTAAAAAGAACTGTAGTTCTAGCAGAATAAAATCTTCTTACTCCACCGCGGGCTGCCAAATCTTCTGCCCGATTGCATGTTGTGCCTACAGCAATAAAGGCTCCCCGTCCTGAAGGATGTTTCTTGGAATCCAAATCAACCGCAGCCATAGAAGTGACGCATTCATTTTGCTGAAACTCATGGCTTGAATAACAAAAACAAAACATAAAATAATCGAAGCCAAGAGATAAGTCAACTTAAGGCAAACATGTGGCTTGCTTATATTAATAGATTTTAACAGAGCTGCAACTTTGATGTTATGAATTGGTTTACCAATCGTGAAATGAGCCAACAATACATCTCCACAAACACTGCGTGCAACCTGGTGTAGTTTTTTGAAGTACGACACCCCATTCAATTCAAATTTAATATAAACCGGGTGTCGTACTTCAAAAAACTAAGCCGTTTTGCACGCAGTGAAACCAGCAAATGCATTCACTGATTATGTTGGCTCAAGCTGAACAAATGCTACATATAAAGAATATGAGATAAGTAAATTTACCCATCAATGGTGACCCAATTACCGGGTAGGATCAACTCTAGAGCGCTTCGGAATGTTGTTGGTCGCATAAGGTTAGGGTCTATGATGATATGATGATGAACAAAACGTATATGGACAATTGGGTAAAAGTTTTTGAGGATGTTACATTCAAAATCAATAAGTGTATCGAAGTTTGTAGGTAATCAAACTGAAAAAAATGTTTGTTAGAAACGTAAGAATTTTTTTTATACCTTCAGGGATCCACATAGGATTGCCTTCGTCATCGAAATTGGCGAATGGTGTTTCAACTACTGATGCTGCAACGACCATACCACTAGGTGGATCATACACCACCTTGTTGTAAGCTTTTCTTGCTGGTCCCGCCAGTTTTACAAGACTCGTTGGGATGGCTTGATCAAAGCAAACGTAATCTGCTACCTGACTGAGCCATATCACTGGCTCATCGTTTTCTGGTGGTTGTCTTCTCAGATCATTAAATATCCCACTTTTAGGTTTGCCACGATCATCGAAGCAACTTTGTGAACGACCTGCCATAAGAAAGTGGTTTCCATCAAGTTGGACAAAGCATCCATGTAACTTTTTCAACTTATTCGTGTGGTTATGGCTCTCATGGCCATCATCCGCATCATGTCTATTTGAAAATGCTCTAATGGGCCCATGATCTGTAGATATAACAAAAACTAGCGATTGATTTCCAAAGACAAGGACAAGACCAGCAAAATGACCTGGCTTGAAAACTGGTACTAGAAGCGAAAGTGAATCGGTTTCTACTTGGCGGGCCCAACATTTATTAAAAACTAAACAAACACTTTGTCTTTGCATGAAGGTAGTTTCATGAGACACTGGAATTTGTTGCGACACCTGTGAGGGTATGTAACTTGCAATAATTTCATAAACAGCCAGTGTGCCGATTGAAGATAAAACCTATATAAGACATTAAGATTTTTCAGAAAAAAAAGAATGTCCTGGGATAAGTAAATGTTGAGGGAAGGTGAGGGAGTACAGTAATAGTCTAGTGTTATGACAGAACAAATGGGATGGACTAACAACTATTGATTAAAGAGCTTTAAGTAGTGAACGGAAAAAATATATAAAAAGGGGAGAACGGAACAAAGAGAAATTTTGTAAACTTACAGCCAAATGCGGCCTCAATGTTTTGTTACCCGTGTTGAAAACAATGATTCGCTCAATAGACACAGCCAAACTAGGTTGATCAATATGACCCAGCATCCCTTCGGAACAAGCATGATTGTGATCTGATTCTGAATTAAGACATTCTGGAAGTTGGTCCAATCCCTTGAGAAGATAGGTCAAATGCAACTCTGGCAATTGGTAAATCTAATTTAAGAAAAAAAAAAGAAGAGAAAAAAAATTAATCCAGATAGGTCACGAATTGAAAGCAGAAGAAGAAGAAGAAGAAGAAGAAGAAGAAGAAGAAGAAGAAGAAGAAGAAGAAGAAGAAGAATAATAATAATAATAATAATAATAAAACAATGAGAAAAGGCATAATAAATGAATGTAAAAACGGTCAAAGTAAAGCAACCAACACGAAGGCTACCAAGTGCATCTGTGCATGCTAACCATTGCTGTCCAGAAAGCGATTGAGTGAAAAGTAAATCATTCATACTTGACGTGTTGGGTGGTTCCTTTACATCATTCTCAAACGAATCACTATTTTCATGAGTATTCTGACTACTTTCATTGAACCTATTTTGCTGTATATTTTCAGAAGGTGAAGAAGCTATTTTAGGAAGAGAGGCATTGAAAAGTGATGCTGCTTTGAAATCCTGAGATTCCCAGCACACAAAAAGTCAGAGAAAACGTGCATTATACAAAATTCAGGAGAAAAAAATCACATCACTCGGCAAAGTAATTTTGCTTAAGGTGGCAGACTTTGAATCACCTTCATACAAAAGAGGAGACTGGCCATCTGCACGCTCAATAAGAATATAAGAAGCTAAAATCGTTGCCCGCTTGATAACAGATATTAGATCGGGTTGCAAAACTTGTCGCTCTTTAAGATCTACAAATATAATATAGTGAATATAATAAGATATATATACTCCAGGGAAAAAGGGAATAAGTAGTCTGACTACCTTGGTCTAAAACTAAAATTCTATCTGACAAAACTCTAATAATATACTTATCATCAAACATTGATGCAACAGCCAAAGTTCGAGAACCAATAGACTTGAGAAAATTGAGCCGAACCATATTGGTTTCAGTGTTAGAGAAAACAGAATAAATCTATAGGAATAAATATCAGGACAAAATGATCACTATCCAAATTAAAGAAAAGAAGGAATTCTGACTCACCTCAGTGTGCTGAGGTTTGGATGCCCACAAAAATGTTTGTTCCAAAGCCTGACCGCTTACATTGCTGACTAGAAGTTTAATAGACATTAGATTTTGAATTGAGCCAGTTCCAAGATTCAACTTTTGGCATTTGCGCAGAGGCATTGATCTCTTTGAGCAGGGGCAATGAATTATCATGATCATGAGTAAACAAAAAAAAAGATAGAGGCAGAGCAAAATAAAAGGCTAAACAAAAGACTAGACAAAATGCTAAAACCAACATGAAACACTGTCAGCCCACCCAGTTCACCCTCACCAGTACACCCTATAACATCAAACGGTGACTGCAAGACAAAAGGTAGTAATAGATTAGTTGAAATTGTTTGGACAAAATAAATGTAATCAGAAAGCAGACATTGCCCCCAACAGTCTTCGCCACAGCAATATCACGAATAGGACCGTATGCAGTCAAAGAGTCTATGACTTTGATTGAAATCAACCAATCACGGTTTTTGCTACTATGTGAAGCTGGAGTTGTGGTATTTTGATTGAAGGTAGATGAGATTGTGGAGTTGATAGGCGAGCCTTTGGAGTCACCATAGATATCTAGTGATATAACAATAATCATATTTGTTTTTTTTTTGTTTTGGAAAAAAGTCAGCAAATATGTTTTTTTTGATTAATCAAGAAATCGACCCCTAAACAATCATTACCTTCCAAATCAATATCCATATCTGTATTTATAATGGTCTGCTGATGAAAAGTGGAGATTGCAACATCCAAAAGGACGGAATCCCCAAGGAGAGAAGCAACAAAAATGAGGCTGCCAGACAGTTTAGCCAAATCACTTGGAGCGGAACAGGTAGCAATTCTTTCTAATTGAAGAGTCACCAGGGTGCGGCCATCTGTTAAAAAATGAACAGCGTAGATAGATCGATTTGGAAGGAAGACAAGAGCCAGATAGGAATTGAGGAATATTAACTTTGAGTTTTCCATGCGAATGGAAAATGGTTCGGTGAGAGAAGGATGTGAAGAATGAGGATACTCTGAGTCTAAAAGAGGAGAAGCATCGAGGACCGGAACAGTATCGACGCGAGGTAATGAAAGAGAAGTAGTGTGATGACACCAGGCATTTGTGGCCAGACCAACGATTTTACTAGTTTGATCGACGTGAATGATGGCATCTGCGCAAAGAACCACTAACCCTCCCAGCTCTTTAGGACAAGGGACAATTGCATGTGCATGATAAGGCAGTCCATCAGTTTGAAAGATGACAGGGTAATGTGATTCGGAGAGATCAAGCGTGACAATAGCCAGGGAAGTAGAGTCCATGGTGTTTTCAAGTCTGGCAACCCAAGTATAAGAGGATGAATACAGGATTGCCAACGTAGGTTCAGAAAATCCAGGGAGAAAGTCGATGGCAATGACATGACGAATCAAAGGATTGACATGGGCCATGAGATCAATGACAAAGGAAGGAGCATAAGGTATAGGATTGATCGAAGTAGCGGGAACGGTTTCTAGATCTAGGGGATCTTGAAAGAAGGGCAATATGGCCAGAGAGGAGCAAGGAAGGAGGAGGGCAGCGCAGCGAGAAGAAGGATCGGTTGCAAGTTGAGGGTGGAAAGTAGGAGTCAGTTGGGGATTTGATGTAAGTTGAGGAAGTTTTTCAAAAGAATGCAGGGAGATGGGAACCAGATCAGCGAGAAAAGGAGACCATTCCATGAGACAGATCTGTAAGAGAATCCAAGAGAGAAAGGATTGGAAGATGAGATTTTTGCAAATGAAAAAAATAAAGAACTCCACCAAAGAAAAAGGAGAAGAAAAGAAAGGGCGACACCTTTGCATCTTTGAAGGAAATGAGGATGCGATACAATGAATCCTTTTCGGAGTCCACCGTCGAGACCTTGGCAAGACCTGAGACATAGCCATGGAGGGAATGGTGGGAGAGATGGATGAGGTGCTGGGGAGTGCGCAGGGGGCACTTGTAAATATTAAGCGTGTAGGCATATGCGGTGATGAGATAGGAAGTGTGCGTTGACACAGGGAGCGAGAGCGCAAATTCGTATCCAGAGGGCGGCAGATGGTCGAGATGGATGGCGTTCATGGATGAACGCCCAAGACAAAAAGCAAGAGGGAACGCGGAGAAAAATGCTGATGCAGAATTCGTATGCATAGCGCAAATGATAATGCATAGTGTGCATATAGATGCAATATGTCGTCTGCGCGCATTCACCCACGACAAAATGTCATCGGCGTCCCCACGTGAAAATTTATTACAAATCATTGAATGTTGAGAATCCCCCCGCATTCTGTTATTCAAACTTCAAACACTAAATTACTTACTGTTGGGAAACTTTGAATATTAATCTGTTTCTTTGCTAGCATCTTTAAGTATTAAAAGATAAACACAAATGGTCTCTATTCTCACCCTTGTGCTGGCTGCCATCCTTCTCCGCCTTTTCATCATCCTCCGCAGCTCTCATTCTACTGCAAAGAGCTCCCCCTCACCACCCACCCACCTCACTCTCGCTGCATTTCTGGGGAGTGGTTAGTCCCCTGGTTTTCTTCTTCTTTTTACTTGCATCATTTCCTGCAACTCACTTCCCTCCTATTCTCCTCCTCACCCTGTTGTGTCAGGTGGTCATTCGGCTGAAATCATTCGTCTCATCCGTCCTCTCAGCTTAACCGTTTTCTCGAACCACATTTACTTTCTCGCCCCAAATGATCAACTCTCCCACTCTCTTGTCCTGTCCCTTCATAAATCTTATGTCTCCACCCCTCCTTCCCTTTCTTTCCATCATTTACCACGTGCAAGAGCTGTCAACCAGTCTTGGCTTTCGTCCATCTTCACCACGCTTTCTTCCTTCTTTCATTCTCTCACCTTCATCCCTTTGTATGCGAGAATTAATCTCTTCATTCTCAATGGACCTGCTACGGCAGTCCCAATTGTGTACTCTATCTTCATAGCTCGTTTCCTTGCTATCCCTACTCCTAAAATCATCTATGTCGAATCTTTTGCCCGTGTCAGCTCCCTCAGCCTTTCCGCCAAGCTGGTCTGGCCCTTTGTTGATTGCTTTGTTGTCCAATGGTACCCTTTATCCACTACTCTTAACAGCCGCTACAAGTGGTGTCAGGCTATCGGCCTCTTGCCTGAAGTCTACTGCGAAGGTTGGTTGATGTAATTGCAGGTACTTATATGCACAGCCAAACTTCATATTGCATATGGAATGTCCATGTTTATCTGTCCAAATGCATATTTGACTTCTGCCCTATTTTGATCTTCACAACAAAAAAAGTTTTTTTTTAAAAAAAAAGAGCAAAGAAAAAAAAAAAGTTTTGGTGCTGTTAAGTAACAATCTTTCAAGTCAAAACATCTTCTTTTGTCACCTCTAGAGCCCTTTCATGGCCTCCCCCCGTTCATCTTTAAGCCTTTCCCCTCACAAATTGTTTCTTGTTTTGAAGTCTCATGAACATTCCCTCTCCCACCGTCTGAAAATTGCTTTGGACACTCTTTCTGATCCTCTTTGGTGTTTACCTAACAAGCACCTTTTTTTGTTGGATTGGCTTTTGGACACCCTCAATTTTTCCCAGTAAGTTTTTTTCACTTATTTTTTTACCGCCTGTATCATCTCTTCTTGTTCTTCGACTCATCAACTCCCAATATTATCCATCCTACTCCATATTTAGGAACCCGGGGTCTTGTGATTTACCCACTCTCCAACCATTATTTTGGTCTCTTCTGCGCTCCCTCTTGAATCTTCTCCCACAAGATGATATCAATCTTATTGCATGTCGCGTACCTGGCCCTTTTGTGACCGCTTTATCTCAGTCACTTGAGAAACTTTTTTCTCTCCAAACATTGGATGATGTTTGCGTTTGCGTTGATCTTTTACTTCCCCTTACGCTAGTGCGCGCTCCAAGTGCAGCATTTGAACTTCTCTCTTGCGTCCTTCGCACCATTGATTTGAACGTATTTTCTTCTCCAGTTGCTTGTAAGCTCAGCGCTACAATATTACAACAGTCACTTATTATTGTAGGGGATACTCCTAACGTTCGAAAATTATTGCTTGACCCTCAAATATTACAAATTTGTTTACTGCATTTACATCAAATTCGCAGCCTTGGTGAAGCTGCTGATTGCTTGCGACAGTCCTTAAACTCCCTTTTCATCCACTCATGGCTTAATTCCGAAAACATCAACAGAATGATGGCCCAAAACCAATTACTGTTAGAACACGAAAAAAAAATCGAATGGTTTACCGCTCTCACTCCAATGGTTCAGCTAAACTCTGTTAATTTAATTGCAGGTCTGTCATAAAAGATAGTTGCTCCTAGCTATGCCAAACATTTATTGACTTTTATCATCTGTTTATACTGCAACAACGCCTTTACCACCCCCCCTTGGCTCTCTATAGTTGCTGAGTTTCTTCCAACCCTCTTGTCACATTTGATCGATCGTTTTCCTGTTCTGCTTCCTCAAATTTTTCCTTTATCCAAAAACTCATCCATCGGTCTTTCAGCAGCAGAATATCGTTCTGCTCTCGATACCCACCATGCAGAATCTTCTCAATCTCTTACCTTGCACTTTTTGTCGTCCGCTCATCAATTGTGTCTTCCCTTTTTCTCGACAGCCCTTGAAAGCATTTCTTCACTTGTTGATTTGATTCATAAAAACCGTCTTTATCGTCCTGGACTACCAAATCATTGCGCAGTACTGGTCAGCCTAGCTGGCGCGTGTCTTGATCATATGGGTGCTGAAGTATCTGAAATCAATTTGAATGTTTTTCATATTCTTGCCAAACTATTTTCCCTTGATCATCTCTCTCTTGAACACTTTTTACCCAAAATATTTCATCATCTCGCTTTTGATTTGAGATCTACTTATCTTCATCCATCCATCAATGAATTTTTGGGTTTGCTAGTTGATTGGCACGCTAAAACTCAACAGATTCCTCTCTTGGTGGCGTTAATCCAAGGGAGCTTCATGAATTGCAACTCTCACCTTCCAATAATTGAATTGATGAAAAGCCCTCTTCTGCAAGAAAATTTTACTGCCAAATGGACCAGTGAGATTTCTCTAATGAACAATCCTCAACAAGTCATATCTCTACATAAATCTGTCATGTCGGAGTTAAAAGAATCCTTTTCCAAAAGTCCATCATTTCCGTCTCAAACTTCGCCCTCCACTTTTGATCATGCTGAAGAAGCTAAGCTAAATGATGAGTTTCGGTTTCACAATTTTGATCAAGGTCAAGTGAATGATTGTATCATTTCAGAATATTTTTATGTCGCTTTCATTGCGTTAGCTCCTTTATCTATCATAAAATCATCGGAACGAAACACTATTTTAGATCTTATCAAGTCAATATGCTCCAGTCTTTACTCAAATATTATCCAACCTACTATCTCTAACCTTATTCAGAATGATCAAATTCCTCATGAGAAGAAAAAACGGAAAAAGCAAAAGTATGATTCACAAAAACAGTTTTCCGTTCATACTCATGAAACTGGCGTCCTGGCAGCTTCCGCACTTCGAGTCCTGCTGGCTGCTTCAAAAAAACTCGAGCCATGGCTATCAAGGTTAAATTTAATTGAAATTCATGATTATTCTGATTGGATTAAGCTATTAACTTTGAAAGCTGGTCCCCCAGAGTTGCTATTTGAATTAGTATGTGTTTTTTTGATTCTTATATTCTTTTTTTTTGCGGGGCTAATCTTCTGGGTTCTAATATCATTTTAACCCATCTTCTCGTCGATTATTTCTGATTATCTTACACTCATGAAGAGCTGCCAGCTACTTTATAACACCTCCCGGACGCGGATTTCAACCAGTTCTCCTTCTTTCTCCTCTTCAGATTTATTTGATGCTGTTCTCAATATAATTGCTAAACCTGGAGCCATGACATCTCATTGGGATGGAATCTTGGCGGAAATGTCTCCTGAATCATTGCCTTGTGCTATCTGGCACATTCTCAGCCATTCTTATGCATCAGATTTTGACCAGTTGGCTAACTCTGATCAACTAAAGCACTTCGCCTCTATTGTATTGAGTCATAAACCAGATGTTGACCTTTGTTCGTTTCTCATAGCGGGTGGAAAGCCTTGTCCCGATTCGAAATTGACACTTCACAAGTCCACTGATCGTATGATTAATTGTGCCTACTTCTATGAATTACCTAATATTCGTAAACATATCATGGATACTGCCCTATCAAGCTTAGAACTACCAGATGAACTTAAGCTTGAAAGAATCAAGACTCACCGCTTTACTGACGCTCAAGGTTGGCTTTCCTGCTTAGATGCACATCAAGAACACTTATTACAGACTTCGAATGTTTGCGCATTACTGGCACGTTTTCCTCGCCTGTACTTTCTGGGCAAATCGACTAAGAAAGAGCTGGTTAGTAAAGCGTATAGTTGGTTGGAAAGCCTATTGGTCCTAGCCGAGCATATTGGTGATTCTTCACTTAAAAATAAGACAAATCATAAGGTATTATTGGTGGATAGGCAAATCTTAAAGCTAGAATCAGCTCTTGCTTATATTCATCATTTTTTTAATATGATGTGCATTGAAGCGGTCCACGCATCTGCTACTATTTTGGATTCTACTATTTTGCCTACCGTTATATTTTGTGCGCCGCTAATTGGTTCTCAGTCAGAAGAGGAAGTAAACATTTCTCAATTTCATCGGCGCCGTCAACTACTATGTTGGTGCCGAGACAATTTTTTAGGCTTTGTAGCGGATACTATTGTTTCACAAACTATCAAAGCCGAGACTCATCCTAGAATGATGGCTAGTCAGAATCTAGTCTCTATCGTGAAAAAATTAAAAGAGATAGTCTCTTCAGATCTTTCTCTCATGATTGATTTATCTTCAGTCGAGTCTTTGTCCTCTCGAGCTCCTTTGGTGTTACTTAGATGTCTAGAAATGTTTGCTGACCGATTCAAGTCACTTTTTGAAGAAGCCGTGCTACCAGAAGTTGCCGTTTCTCTAATTGATTTGGCACATACTTTGGTCAAGCCGGTCAATCAATTGATTCGCAAAAATGCTATTACAATTGCTTACCAGTTGGAATTTATTCTGGTAGCCCTCCGGTACCTAGCTTCTATTAAAGGTGTTGCCAAACTCAACCTCACCTCTCAAATAATGCTGGATGAATTGGTGATTTTAAACGAGCAGCACGTTGGGAGAATTTTTGCGGAAAGCTCATTATGCAACACTACTAACTCTTTATATTTATCTGTTTCTAAACAAAATAAGGAGTTGATCAGAACTTTTGAATACGATTTAGTCTCTCTGAGGTTGATGAGTCACTTAAATGAAACCAAGTTTACAACTTCTTCTCCTAAGGAAATCACAGATCGATTTTGGATTGTTTTTCAAGGATATATAAGTGTATCTTTGAAGTATAAATTCTTGGAAACTAGTATTGGATTGGATGACCTTGTTGCCTCCGAAGTTAAGCAGCTATGCAAAACAATCTCTTCAATTACGGTATACGAGGGTGTCCTATCACATATTGTTAACCAAATTATGTGCTGGAATAAGAAAAAAAACTCATCCCAACCATCTTTGAGGGCGGCATATTTTTGTGGACTGGTCCAAGTTGCAGGAATCTTGATGGAGTTTTCTCCAGAAGGTGAGTCATGATATTCGGCGTTACATGACCTACAAAAATCATATGGGTTGAGCTTAAATGTCTTATTTTATGATTGATTTCCTATCTTTTTGTATGCAGGAACTGGCAAAATCACCCGCAAAGCTATTTCCTTAATAATAAAACAACTTGGTTTTTTTGAAGTTCATTTGGAGGAAGATAACAATGAAAATGAAAAGAGGATAAAAAATAGAAACATACTGGAATGTGGTTGGAGAACTAAATTCATAGAACATATTTGTTCTCTCAAGGCAAGTTGATTTCCAAATAACGTTTCTTTTATCTTATTTATTTTTAATATTGATCCCTAATTCATTTTGATTAATTTCTGGATTCGTCATTTGAATTGAATAGATCAATTTGATTGGTCGGCATGAAATAGAGCGGATTTTTAATGTTTTTTTTGATGTTTTGCGGCCTTCATCAGAAGAGGATGATATGATTCAGCCTGATTGGACCTTTCAATCTTTGACAATGCCCATCCTCAGCTCAAAAGAAAGCTACAAAAGAAGAAATGTGAATGGTGCAAGATATTTCAGTATGGACGATAGAAAAAACTCTCGAAAAGCGATCTATAAATCTCTTCTTCAGACTCTTACATTAATTGTTCGATACCGAAGAATCCATTTAATTCCTTTGTTTCATGTGTTTGTATTAATTATTGCAGCTTTGTTCCGATGCTTGAAGCGACCGACTTATCTCAAGGTTCAAGGCAATGTTTTCGTGGTTGGAAAGAAAATTCAGCAGTTAGCGCGATTGAGACTTCCTCCATGGGTCTGGGTGTCCAAAGATTCTGATTGGGATCTTGAGGGATTGGACGTAAGCGAGGCTCGTGGGTTGGCGAGACTTTTGAATGATGTTGTTTGTAAGAGTCAGGAAGTTGTGGCTGGAAAAACTGCTGCAAACGCATCTGTAGTGGCCGACATGATCGATGGTCAGTTTATTGTTGAAAAGTTTCTTGGGATGGTAAAGGTTTCTTATTTTGATAAAGACTCAGCAGGTACAAATACAGAAAAATCAACCGAAAAATTAGACAATTTAACAGTCGAGGATCTAGCCATCATATCGGAAGGAATGAAGAGTAAGGGCAAGAGTAAACTGAATGGACCGATATCATTAACTGGACCAGTATCGAAGCATGCGCCGTTTTTGATTGTTGAACTGTTGAAAGCTTGCGCGGAGGGTGATATGGAAATGAATGAAGGTTCTTTGGTTAGGTTTCCTCCTGCTTTTGGAACCGCAACTGGAACTGAGATTGAAGTTGCAAGGATTGGAATGAAAGTTAATAAAAATGATGGATTTGACAGTAAAGAAGGAGAAAAAGGAAAATTGAAAGAAGAAGAGCAAGGTAGTGGTAGTGGTAGGAATAGGGAAGATGTCAAAGAAGTTTTATGGCGGGGGATGATGTGGTGGATTAATTGTTTGGGAGAACACGAGCGGAGAGCTATTGGTAGGATGCTTAGCTCACCTTTGATCATGACTTATTCAGGATCTTACCACAATAACAGTAACAACCGGAATGTCGGCACCAGTGGCGGTGCTGGTGATGAGAGTGGTGAAGGTGGAAATAATCAAGTACGTCAGTTGAATGAAGAGCTTAAAGAAGGAATGAAAGAAGTTTGGAAGAATGTTTTGAGGGAGTGGGAGGGTGTTAGGTATAGAGGAGGTGATTAAAGTTGAATTTTAAAATATATATTATTATTATTATTATTATTATTACTTTTAGTTATTAACATGTAGATAAACAAATAATTAATTAAGAGTGAACAATAAAAAGACGTGATGGTCTTTTTTTTTTCCAGAAAAGCACTTTTTTTGTAGTTGAGACTTTTTGGTGTGGGGCTTCCTTCCATGTTGAAAAATGAGTAGTTTATTTATTTATTTTTTTTGAAAAAAATGCATCAGTGTTTATTATTAAGAGCATGTACAGCCGTTCATTAAATAAGACATAACATGCATATTTCAACTTATATCAACGGCTGGGATCAAATCCCATTTTTATCATAATGAAACTTTTAATAAATCCACCACTATACAAAACAGCATTAAGAACGACTAAAAACTTCATTGTGATCAATTTTTTTAAGTGTATTGCTACGGACACTCCCTCTTCACAAGACTTTCGTGGACCATCATTGTCAATGAAAGTGGCCTCGTTCCCCTCTCAATCATTAAACAAATATTTAAGTAAAAACCTTGTGCTATTGAAAAACTCCTTAAGTTGAGAGCTACTTCCAAAAAAAATTGTTTCAATCTTACCTTTCAAATACTATATATCTTTTTTTCTCCTTTCCATGAGCCAAAATCCTTCCTATTGTGACTTTTCTTTGGCCCCTTCCTCACCCGCACCCTTCACGAGATGCTAATCAAGTTCGGGATTTATAATACTGTCAGGCTAAGATCAACTAAAAGGACGTGAAACTAGCTTGATAAGTCTTTGTCTAGAAGATTTAAATGGTCCAATATGAATACTGTAGTACAAATCCAACAAGCAGTAAAATATAATTCAGAATAAGGGTTTCAGTAATATAATTCTCACTATTTTTATATGTGGCTTACAATCTTTTTAGTTGGTAGAAAAATAGATTTCAATAATTCAGATACTATTCAAAAGTCTTATAAAAGTACTAATTGATATGTATTGTAATTTATTTGGTTATATTGGTAAATTGTAAATGATAAGGAATGTAGAAACAAGACCCAAAAACCTCTTCCTTTTATACACACTGAGTTCCCCAATAAATCCCTTGATGTACCATCCAATACACTGTTAATGACGCCTCAAAGCAACTAATAGAACTGCCCATCAACATCCCTAGTGACCCATGACATAATTAGTCAAGAAACAACCGTCAAAATCCTGTGATAATAAGGGAAATCCATCAAAATTAAAGAAAGAGACAAAAAGAGAGTATATGCGTATAAAACAATAATATAAAAGACTAAAGGAGACTTTTTAAGGTTAATAATAGCTTAATAATAAGGGGGATTTACTGTAGAAATGGAGGGGCTAATCCTGACATTATACTACGTGAAATTCACATCCAAAAATAACCAAAATTGACTGAGAAACCACCAAAAAACTCAAAAAAGAGTGTGAGATGTGGGGTAACTACATGCAGTCCTTGGCAGGCGCTTGCACGGGTAAATCCTTGACTAAAATTAGGCGAATTTAAGCGTGGTGATGAAATAAGACGCCAAGAGTGAGGTTATTAATGAAATTAGTGCATATAAACAAGGTCAATGCACTATTAATTAAGCTAGGACACTAAATAAGCGCCTGTCGCCTATTTTAGTGTGTTTCCCCACAGTGGGCATAGAATGTGGGGTAATTATAGTGTGAAAAAGCTAACTTTGCTAAAAATGAAGCTATTCACACAGGAAAAAAGCAGGCAGTATGTGGCCAGTACACAGAAGCCATTTCTGGCATAAAAAACACCAAATTTGAAAAGTGTTATTTTTATGCATTTAAATAGCCAAATCAATAGTCCTAAATGAGCCCAATTGATCTGTCAAAGCGCAATTTTGATATTCTCAATTTTATAGCGCATATAGTCAACTTTTAAGTGGCATAAAGCACATTTCTTGTTTTTTGCATAAAACAATGAATATGACAGCTTTAAGTGTACTTAAAAATTATGTAGCCTTATACTTAAGGTTCATAAGATTACCCTAACATATTCCAACTTAATATTAAGTACATAAGACCTATAAAAGGTGGATATATGCGTGTATATAAGGTGTTATAATGGCATTTTTTTGTGTATTATCATAATTTTACTTATGTATACTGTTTGTGTACTCTCATTTATTGTTCCCATGTATAGTTCATGTGTTTAACATAACTTATAAGCAATTTTTACTCAGTCCTGGGGATATACAGGCTGACAACTACAGTATTCATATAGGACCATTTAAATCTTCTAGACAAAGACTTTTCAAGCTAGTTCATATCCTTTTAGTTGATCTTAGCCTGACAGTATATGTCACTTCTGTAGATAGCTATTTCAAAGTTTTAAAAACTAACCATAGCTATACAGCTGTTTTTGGAAAGGTTGTCTTTAAATTACAACATTTTTAAAGTTGTTTTATGGAACAGTTGACATATGAGAGAAAACCTTGCATATTTTTAGAATTTTTCTTTCCAGAAACTTCAAAAAAATTTGTGTTTTGAAACAACCTTTCCAGAAACACCTTTAAGTCAAGAGTGGGACAAGTACCTGCTGCTACTGAAGATAATTATCTGAAAGTTGACCTTTAAGTCTGAAACACTCAAAAACATTCATTGAAATAGTTACATTTAAACCCATAAACATTCAGACAAAAATTAAGATTTCAAAAATTAATTGGCAATCTAAAAATTGAGCTACAATATTTTTTTGACATCTACCATATATTTTGTGGAAATTGTGTTGATTTCTCTGTTGTTTTACTACTTGACATCATCTGAGTTGGAAGGTAATCCTCTTCTATTGTTCAACATCCTACTCAACCATTTCCCTCTTATATTTTTCATTATCCTATTTAATATCCTCCCTCTTGTATCATCCACAATCCAATTTCACCCTTTCTGTCAGTGAATGCTAGTATACATGTTTGATTTAATAGTTAATATTAGTAGACAGACTACTTAAATAGATATTATTTATGGTTTAAACCTCAGGGAAAGACTTACTAAACTGTTATACTCAATAATTTACTTGCCATATTTGGATTGGTGCATGCTGGTGATAGAAAATAGACTAATAAGATATAATTTAGCTAGTATACAGATAAAATAAATCTATAAAGGCTTTAAAATATATTTTTATATAATAATAATTTTTTGTAGTTATTTTTTTAATGTGTAGTAATTGAATGATGTCCAATAGCCAGACAAATCCTCCTTTACTTATACCAAAATCTACTGATGTGCACAGACTCTCCTTACCAATGATTCCACTGCTCTACCCAGCAATTACAGCACTGCGAGAGCTAATCACCTCCCCATGGTGTCCACTTCAAGCAGTTTCATTACCCAGATCTCCAGTTTGGACCCTCCATCACAATTAATGATATCATACTAATATACCATAAACTGAAGAAACGGAGAAAAGCATGAACCATGAGGGAAACAACTAAAATGGGGAATCCAAAGAGAATTATATGAAACCAAAAAGAAATAAAGGAAAAAAATAATTTTCCAAGCCCCCAGTAACATTACAAATCTTCCATGTTTACCCAGTAACCTTGATCCAACCCGGAATTCTGTGATAATCCATTGAAGGAAGCAGATTAGGTTGTCCAAACTGAAGATAAGTGTGTGTAAAAGGAATGTATGCATGTATAGGCATGGTAAATCCATTGAATACTTGCATATGGCCTAAAATAAGTGGGATATTCATGCATATAGGCTATTTAGAGGGGTAAACATACATATAGTCATATATATGCATAGTATAAGGGCATCTACCATTGTTTCAGTAACACCCCACTACATGCATAATTAGCTATTAAATTGATGCATATTCCTTCACAGTGTCATTTACACCTCACATTAGATACTCATTTTGGTAAATGCTTGGTACAAGTAAGTATATATACTTACAGATACTTACTTCACATCATTAACTCGCACCTCTCCCTGCCAATTTTTTTCATTTTGCATTTCTCATCAAGATACTTAATTGCCTCTTTGATTCCACCACCATTTCACAAATTATCTTTTCAAGTCACTTTACTCACTACTCATCACTGAATTTCCTCTATTTTGACTACTATTGTCAGTGTGTGCTAGTATCTAACTATGACTTAATAGTAAATATTAATGGTAAAACTACTTATTGTTAAATGATTTAGTGATTAAACCTCAGGGGAAAAATAATAAAATAGTTATTCTCAATATAAACTCACAATACTTGGATTTTTATGCATGCTAGTGGTGGAAAATAGATAAATAAAATATAGTTATAGCTTATGTAAAGATAATATCAATTTATAAATGCTTTATAATATATTTATATATGATAATAATTGTTTTGTAGTGTTTAATTGAAGTGTAGTAAGTAAGTGATCTCTAATAACCCATCAAATCCTCCCTTACTTATACCAAAATCCACTGGAGTGCACAGACCTTCAATCCAGATGATGTCACTGCTATCCCCCGCAATTACAGTACTGTGAGGGCCCATCACCTCCCCATGGCGTCGACTTCAAGCAGATTCAACACTCAGACCTCCAGTAAGGACCCTCCATCACAATTAATGATACCACAGACCCATACCATAAATAGAATAAACAGATAAAAGCAGATACCATTAAGAAACAGGTAAAATAACTCATCCAAAGAGAATATAATGAAAACCAAATTAACTTTACAAGCCCCCAATAACATCCCCAAGCATCCATATTAACCCAGTAATCATATCCCAACCCATAAATCTGTGAAAATCTAACCAAGGAAGCAGATTAAGTTGACCAAACTGGATATATGTGCCTGAAATAGGTGTATATGCTTGTGTAGGCGTTGTGAGTCCACTGAATACGTCCATATGACCTAAAATAAGCAGAAAAATAAAGGTTATAGGCTATTAAGAGGTTAAAACCCACTTATAGACCTAAATATACATAATCTAACTACATATTTCACTGAATATGATGTTTATGTATACATATAAGCTTATGTATGTCTATAATTACTTAATATAACTTAAGATAAGTATATTATGACTACATTAAAACCTTAATAAGTATTATTAGGCTATGGATAAGCTATTTAAACTACTATAAGTCATATAATAGCGTAATAATTATATATATATGTATTATAACCATATATATAAATATTTTAACCTTATTTTTAAGTTATAAGCTGAATGTAATTAAGGTTATCTTATTTTAAACATAAGAAATACTCAGTCCTGGGGATACATAGGCTGACAACTATAAACTACTTTCAACAAATTCTCAACCCAAAATAACAAAAAATGTCAAGTGATCCCAGGAAAAAAAAATCTCCAAACTGGAACCCCCAGGAAGACAAACAACTAGCGATATCTTGGATATCAGTTAGCAAAAAACCAGAATTTTCCACTTCACAGTCAGGCAAAAAACTTTACATGAAAATAGAAGCACACTTTAACACTCATAGTAAACTGCACTACAGAGATTTTGAACAGATTAAAATCAGGTTGGTAAAGTTTTGATTACCACTACTACAATACCTAACAAATGAATAATGGCCAATAGCACCTCTATCTAACACTAGATGGTAAGCCTTGAACACAACTACTCTTAAATTTAGTGCTATATATCATGGTATTGAGAGAAATCCACCTAGTGGAACAAGCCCAAGCGATTGGATCCAAAGTGCACTTTCAATCTATCAAAATCAATGTAAAACTACATTCAAGAGTTTATTAGCTTGGAGATACTCAAATTTTCTCCAAAATGGCGTTTAGAACCAAACAGAAAATCACCTTTAGACAGTTTTTTGAGTGCACAAAGATTGGGTGTACATAAATTTTCTAG
Organism: Hemileia vastatrix; assembly: GCA_030280995.1. Taxonomy (NCBI): domain Eukaryota; kingdom Fungi; phylum Basidiomycota; class Pucciniomycetes; order Pucciniales; family Zaghouaniaceae; genus Hemileia; species Hemileia vastatrix. The sequence continues at coordinate 11,019,415 of JASXTE010000008.1, read as the reverse complement.
CCAAACAAGCACCCAAATGGAATCAAGCAGCTGTCCTGCCTCACCTTCTCCATCATATAATGAAAATCCTCTTGGCCAGAAAGCAGAAAAAAAGTTCTGACATGCAAAATCTTCAGAAGCAGAAATGAAAGAAGGTTTTTCACATTACAACAACACGGCTGAAAAAAGAATTGAAGCTATGTTTAAAAGTAATGAGTTAGCTGGAAAAAAAATAGATATATCAGAAAAACAACTGGACATAGCTCAAGAACAACTTGAACTCACAAAAGATCAAATATTGATTCAAAAGGAAAGACTCTTTCTAGACTGAAAAAAATTGGAACTTGATGAATCAAATATGAAAATTAATCAGCAAAATATGATAATAAATTTGGAAAATTTGGACTGTGAGATGAGGATTAGTGAGATTAAACAGCTTCTAATTCTGAAAGAAAATAATTTATGCGATGCTGATGATATGGAAATTTTATATAAAATGAAAGAAGATTTAAAAAAAGGTGGTCTGGTGGTAGGTTTTTATGACAAAATATAATTTTATTTAAACAAATAATTTACAGAATATAAGTGTGGTTGAAGAAAAAAATACTAAAAATTCTTTATATTTATTAGTCCTATGTTTTCTTCCATTTAAAAAACTTGAACAAATATTATTACTTATTTATTAAAAATTTGATAAAAAAAATATCTTTTACAATTTAAATATAACTGGATGATAAAAAATAAGCCTAAACTACTTTCCAATAAACAAAAATGATAAAGATTAAAGCTTAACTTTAAAAATTTTGTTGAATGTCCATTGTTGTGCAATTTATTATATATATATAAGTAAATTATAAAATATATAAATATTATTTAAGTAGAGTTGATCTCAAATATTAAAATTAATATGAAAAGTAAAAAGGAACCCGGAAAGGATAAAACTTTTACAAAAGAGAAGTGCCAACTAATAAATTGATAATTCATAGGTAGATAATTAAAATGTCAAATAATATGTAAGTATTTTGGAAAAGGCTCATTGTTATTAATATATATAAATTTATAATGGAAAAGGGTCATTTAAATTAATATATATAAATTTATAATGGAAAATGTTCACATATATTAATTTATATAAATTTATAATATAAATGGTTTGCTTTTATTAATAAATATATATTTATAATTACATGGTATGACAAGGGAATGTTCCACATAACAACCCTCCTTATATATTGCAAGGGGACCCTCAATGGTCAGTATTTTTTCCACTGGCCACTTGTGCTTAGAGAGGCCACCTTACACAGAAATGCCTCACTCCTGGTAGATTGGGACAGTTTATCATATTTTCCAGGTAAAAAAAATACTTACTGTAAACTTGACCAAAAAAATCAAACATATCTCCTGGAAAATATGGATAGGAATTGTCAAGGTCCCCTTTTGGTCTAGAAGATTTGGTACGGGGTTTTTACGAGGATTTTACGGGTTATAATGGACTCTCAACAAGTGGTATGTATTCCCTTATCAAAGTGATTTATTTACTCAAATAAAAGAGGTAGATTTAAAATATTGATATAATTTATAGATCAGAGTTACGTTATTGTAAATACTAATGTTATAAAATATAAGAATAAGTTTTTATGTTTGTAATTGTAATAAAATAATGTAGTAAAGGAATGACAGAAAATCACAAAAAGGAGGGGCCTTTTATAGGCAAAATGTGAGAAAACAAAACATGGGATTAATATCTCCTAATACAAGAGTATGAGAGGGAAAAGTTAAATAAAAGAAAGTATGTGAAATAATAGAATCTATACTAAATGGAGCTTCAAGGAAGATATCAGTATTATTTGAAATAAAACCTAAGTTTCTCTTGATTGTCACATTTAATACTAAACATTTGATTTTAAAAAGTAGATTCAACGGTATTTAAAATTCTTAATAAAAGAATTTGAATTTTTTAGAATTTTTAATTATTTTTTAATACTAATTTTATTCCTACTCCTCTGTATGATTGATCACCAGTGTTAGGGAATAAAATATGTATGGGACAGGTACTTATTATCTTTTATTAATTATCTACCTTTCTTAATGTACTTAACTAGTTATTTTTAAGTAATACATAAGTAGTTTAAATAATTAATTATTTTATTAATAAGTATTAAAAATGCGTGGCTTCACTTCAGTAAGATAATCAATTATTTTACTGGGTGAGTCTAGTAGCCTGGCTGACAGGAATACTATAGAAACTAAAAATCAATGGTGAGCCAAAGAAAAAAAATTAGTGAGAAAAACAAATTGAAAATAAGAGAAAAAAAATACCAACTAAAAAATAAAGGAGAGGCAAAGGAAAAAAATTTACCTACTAAAAAAATTGGAGAGCCAAAGGAAACAAAAATAAAAAATAAAAACAAATTAAAAAGAAGAGAAAAAAAAGATTTGCCTTTTAATTTTTTTGTTTCCTTCAGCTCTCCCATTTTTAGTAGGTAAATTTTTTTCCTTTGCCTCTCCCTTATTTTTTACTTAGAATTTTTTTTTCTCTTATTTTTAATTTGTTTTTCATACTAATTTTTTTCTTTGGCTCACTGTTGATTTTTAGTTTCTATATTATTACTATCCGTATTTTCCAGGAGATACATGCAATTTTTTCAGTCAAAGTAAGGGTAAGTACTTTTTTTTACTTGGAAAATATGATAACCTACCCCAATCTACCAGGAGTGAGGCATATTTTTGTCAGATGGCCCCTCTAAACATGAGTGGCCAGTGGAAAAAAAACTGGCCATTGAGGGTCCCTGTCAGGCTAAGGTCAAGTACAAGGACGTGAACTAGCTTGAATAGTCAGTTGTCTAGAAGATTTTAATGGTCCTATATGAATACTATAGTTTTAATCCACTAAGTTGTAAAATATAATCAAATATAAAGGTCTCAGTAATATAATTCTCACTATTCTTATATATGGCTTACAATCTTTGTAGTTGGTAGAAAAATAGATTATTTAATTCAGATACTATTCAAAAGTCTTATAAAAGTACTAATTGATATGTATTGTACTTTATTTGGTTATATTGGTTAAATTGTAATGATAAAGAATGAAGAAAAACAACCCAAAAAACCTCCTCCTTTTATACACACTGAGTTCCCCAATGATTCCCTTGATGTACCACCCAATACACAGTTAATGACGCATCTAAACAACTAATAGACATGCCCATCAACATTCCCATTAACCCATGACATAATTAGAAGAGTAACAACTGCCAAAATCCTGAAATAATAAGGGAAATCCATCAAAATTAAACAAAAAGACAAAAAGAGAGTGTATGCGTATAAAACAATAATATTAAAGACTAAAGGAGACTTTTTTAAGGTTAATAATAGCTTAATAATAAGGGGAATTTACTGTAGAAATAATGGGGCTAATCCTGACATTATACTACGTGAAATTCCCATTCAAAAATAACCAAAATTGACTGAGAAACCACCCAAAAACTTAAAAAAGAGCGTGAGATGTGGGGTAACTACATGCAGTTCTTTGCAGGCGCTTGCACGGGTAAATCCTTGACTAAAATTAGGCAAATTTAAGCGTGGTGATGAAATAAAGTGCCAAGAGTGAGGTTATTAATGAAATTAGTGCATATAAACAAGGTCAATGCATTATTAATTAAGCTAGGACACTAAATAAGCTCCTGTCGCCTATTTTAGTGTGTTTCCCCACAGTGGGCGTAGAATGTGGGGTAATTATAGTGTGAAAAATCTAACTTTGCTAAAAATGAAGCTATTCACACGGGAAAAAGGCAGGCAGTATGTGGCCAGTACACAGAAGCCATTTCTGGCATAAAAACACCAAATTTGAAAAGTGTTATTTTTATGCATTTAAATAGCCGAATCAATAGTTCTAATTGAGCCCAATTGATCTGTCAAAGCGCAATTTTGATATTCTCAATTTTATAGCGCATATAGTCAACTTTTAAGTGAAATAAAGTGCATTTCTTGTTTTTTGCATAAAACAATGAATATAACAGCTTTAAGTGTACTTAAAAATTATTTAGCCTTATACTTAAGGTTCTTAAGATTACCCTAACATATTCCAAGATAATCTTAAGTACATAAGACCTATAAAAGGTGGATATATGCGTGTATATAAGGTATTATAATGGCATTTTTTGTGTATTATCATAATTTTACTTATGTATACTATTTGTGTACTCTTATTTATTATTCCCATGTATAGTTCATGTGTTTAACATAACTTATAATCACTTTTTACTCAGTCCTGGAGATATACAGGCTGACACTCGCCCACCCAAAAAAACAATAAAAAAAATGATAAGTTATACATTTTATTTTATTAATTTGTAATTTTCAGGTATTCAGAATAAATCTGTAGCATTAAAGATGAAACTTTAAAGAAATAAAACATAATAAAATATTATGAGTACTGGTTTCCTAACCCCTCAGCTGGTTGAACAGAAATTTATTTCTGTTTAAATTTTTTAAGAAGGGTGGATAAATTAGAAATTTCTTTTTCAGGTATCCATTTATCAAATTCATTTGATTTCCCTTTAAATCTTAGTAAATACTCAGTTCCTTTTTCTTTAGTAAGGATTCTTTTCTTGAGTATTTTTTCAATCTCTGCTTTTTCCACAATTTCTTCAGGTTGCTTTTTAGGCCTTCCCCTTCTTTTTGGAAATAAGTCAGGATCATTTGCATGGTAAGGTTTCAATAATGAGATGGGGAAAACTGGATGTTTCCTATCATATGGAGCATATAGTATGACTTCCACTGCATTATTCCCAACCATTTTATTTACTACAAAAGGTCCTAAAAAGGGATCCTTTAATTTAACATTACCTTGTAAGTTAAAATGTAGTGTTGATATGAGGACTTCATCTCCCTTTTTGAATTCAAATTCTTTATGAGATTTGTCCCACCTTTTCTTTTCATATTCAAATGCTTTTTGGATGCATTCTTCTGCATGCTTTCTACACATTTGTTGCATATGAATAAAGGATTTAGTGCCAGGGTGTATATCCAACCTTGGTAGTTTATTTAAATGATTTACTGGGGTATTTGGTACGTATCCCAGCCAGAGTTCAAATGGTTTCTTCTCTGTTACAGAATGAGTTGTGCTGTTATAAGCAAATTCAAGGCCAGGAATTAATGTTACCCATTCATGTGTGAATTTCTCATTGTCTTTGTATTCTAATCCAAAGGCACAATATCTTCTGATCATGTCTTCTAGAGTTTGTATCATCCTCTCAGCCAGCCCATCAGTTTGTGGATGGTGTGCTGTAGACAATTTTAATTGACAACCTGATACTTCCATCAAAGATGTCCAGAACTCTGAAGTAAATTTAGGATCTCTGTCAGAGATTATGGCTTTGGGGAACCCAGCAGTATTCATCATCTGAGTACACCATAGTAATGCCAAGTCTTTTGCAGATACCTCTTTATGGGTAGGGATAAACTTACACATTTTTGTTAATCTATCCACTATTACCCAGCAAGAATTGAAACTTTCTTTTCCTGCTAATGGCAAGCCAGTTACAAAATCCATGTTTATAATTTCCCATGGAGCTTTTGGCTGCTCTATTTGTTGTAACAACCCAGCTCTCTTCCCAGTTAATCTCTTAGATTTCTGACAAGAGTCACATGTTTCAATGTATTTTTGTACATCCTCTTTCATGTTTATCCACCAGGCTGTATTTTTAACTCTGGTTAATGTTTTGTTAAAGTCAAAATGACCAGCTAAGATGTCATCATGACAAGTACTCAACATTAACTCTTTCATAGAAGGTGGTATTACTATTACATTGCTTAACTTTTTCCTGTAATATATATATCCATCTTCAATTGATAGTTTACCTTTTTCCAACACATTTTTTTACTTTGGAGGCAAGGTTTTAATTAATGCACTCATGGAGGCATTTGTTGGATCATTAAGAATGGTAGATAGTTTAGACAAATCTTTATCAGATGAATAATTTTCCAATATAGTTTGCATAAACTCTTCTTCTAAATCCACTATATAAATCCTAAATATATGTATAACCTCATTTTCAGGTACATAAGCTGGGTTGTCAGCATCATTTGGCAAAGGACTTCTGGATAATAAATCCACATTTGAATGCAATTTTCCTGCTCTGTGAGTGATTGTCATTCTTCCTCTTTACTCTTGTACAGCTAGTTGCCATCTAAACATGTGCCTATTAGGTGTTTTCATGTTTAGTAATGATTTTACTGCACTGCAATCTGTTATAAGTTCAAACTTCTGGTCTTCCAGATAGTAATGAAGTTTCTCCAAAGCCCACACCATGGCTAAACATTCTAACTGTGTGGCACCATACCTTAATTCTGTTTTTCTTAAGGTTCTGGATATATAACAGATAACTACTTCAGATAATTTTCCATTTATTATCTGTTTCTGCTGTAAAGCAGCACCCAAACCTATGAAACTTGCATCAGTGTACAAGATAAAAGGTAGGGTGAAATCTGGCAGTCCCAATATTGGAGCTGACATTAAACATTTCTTTAATTTATTAAAGGCGTGTTGTCTTTCATTATTCCAAATGAAAGCTTCATTCTTCCTGATTAATGTTGTTAAAGGGGCTGCAATGGATTGGTAATTTTTAATATATTGTCTATAATATCCACACATACCCAAAAAACTTTGAACCTCTTTTACATTTTTAGGTATCCCAATGTTTTTAATTGCTGCCACCTTATTCTGGTCAACACAAATTTGTAATCCAGATACAACATGTCCAAGTACTTTCAAGGATTGAAATCCAAACTTACATTTCTTCAATGCAATAGTCATATTAATTTCATCCATTTTTTGAAAGACTCTTTTCAGGTGATTTAAATGTTCATCATATGTTTTTGAAAACACTATGATGTCATCAATATAGACCAATAGCCATCCTTCAACCATTTCCTGATGAAAGACACTATCCATCAATTTTTGGAAGACTGAAGGGGCATTCTTTGGGCCAAATGGCATTCTCACATACTTATATATACCCATATGTGTGGTTATTAATAAGTAATTTTGAGAATTTTTTTCCACAGGAATCTGGTGGTAACCCTTGTTCCCATCCAGACAGGAAATATATTTTTCTCCTTGTAAGGTAGCATGGATAGAAGCTATCCTTGGTAGAGGGTAAATATCATCTACTGTGTATGTATTCAGAGCTCTATAATCACCGCATAATCTTGCCTTATCTTTTTCATAAGAGATTAATACTGGTGAAATGACACAATAGGGGGTATCAATGTTGACCGATCCGCAATTAAATTAATTGCGGAAAATAATCTGCATACCCCAATTATCTTCCGCAATTATTTTTGCTAATAATTGGGTTATTAGACACTTTACGTGTCAATGTTCACCTCTTATCCGACATTTATTTACTCAATTTTCCATAACCACATCTTGGACAACTTTCTGGATATCCCAGCCTTCTACCTTGCTGCGCACTTCCATTCTCATCCCATCCTGTTCATTCTATCCGCTCAGAATTTCTCCCCATTTCATCTATTTGATTCTTCTCCTTTTCATCTCGCTATCTCATCTGCTTGTTTCTGCTCCTTTTCATCTTCATTTATAATAACATGCCTCGTCATCCTAGATCTTCTCAAAGGCAGCTATCACCCAGTTGTTCTTCAATTCCCACTACTTCCTCTTTTCCCCGCTCAGCCAAGAAATCAAAGACTGTTCAATTAAAAAAAGATGATCATCTCATTCTTATCAACTGGCTGAAAACCAAATCTAACTATGATTCTTGTTTTGGTACTGAGTATGCCACTAAAGTAGGACAGCCCCCCACATCAAAAGTTAATGGCTATCTTCTAATGGCAAATGAATTACGCAATAAGACCAAGGGAAGGATTGATCTTTTGCCTAAACAGATGTCTGAACGCTTCAAGCATTATCGAGCAAAATACAAGAAGGCAAAGGCTCTTTCATCTTCCACTGGTTTTGGGGTTACTGACATTGATATAACTAAGGGTATAAAATCCATAGACAATAAACTTGATTCTTTATGTCCTTACTTTAAAGAGATGGATGCAATTTTTGGAGAGCGAGCCGATGTTAATCCTGTAAACATGTTGGATGGAGAAGATCCTATCTCCGAACATGATGTCGAAGCAAATCTTTTCCCATCCTCTTCCTCCACTCAAGCCTCCCCTCTTCTAAATTCTACGAATCTAGATAGCTTTGCTATTGATCCTATTGGCGATTTAACCCAACCCAATCTAACTCAGGTCTGTTTCTTTTATCTTATCAATTCTATTTTTTTATTTACTTATATTTTTCTTATTTCTTAAAAGGCTGATGAACAAACCCAGGATCCTCAATCAACTGAGTCTGAAGCTAGTGACAATGATGAGGAGGAAAATGCTACGTTGAACAAAAAGAGAAGGGCTTCAACTAGTCTAAATTTCCTCTCCCAAAGAAGACAAAAAAGTGATACTTGATCACAAACACCTTTTTCTTCGATGGAACAGTTTTTAGAGAAACGTGATGCTGGTAAGTGATATCATACCTCTTATTACTTTACTCTGCTTTTCTTCTACTTTATGTTAATTTTTATTCTCACTCTAGAACAAGTGGAAATTGCTAAAGAGACACTGAGCTTTGAAAAGAAGAAATACGAGCTCTCTTTAAGGAGGGATGACAGAGTACAAGATTTGGAAGAGAGGAAGTATGAGCTCTCCTTACGGAAGGATGATCGGATCCAAGATTTGGAGGAGAAGAAGTTTGAGCTCTCTTTACAGAAGGATGGTAGGGCCCAAGATTTGGAGGAGAAGAAGTTTGAGTTAACTCTTAGTATTGAAAAATCCAAAAATAAGGAAAAAACACTCGAGCATCAAAACTTAATGGAACAGATGAAGTATAAGCATGATCTCCAAGAAAGTTCTAAAAAGAAAGATTTCTTGATCGAATGCATTAAAGCAAACAAATCTGTTGAAGAAATAGAACGTTTAATGAAATTTTTTGTTGACTAGTTTCTTTTATTTCTTTCACACTTCATGTGTTCATATTTATTTGTACATAAATTTTACAATTATTTTCTGTATTTCTTGAAATATCGTATTTTAATGATAAATATTCTTTTTTTAAATAAAATTTTCAAGTCTCCTTTGAAAATTTGACAATCCCCCACCCCTGGATTTTTTTGAAGTAAGGGGTGGGTATCACAAAAATTCTTTCATGTCATGAATCTTGAAAGTTTTATATGAAAATTTGGCTTTACTACCCCCTGCATTTTACCGGTATCCTAAAAATTCTTACATGTCAAGAATTTCACAAGTCTTATAAAAAATTTTGGCACAACCCCCATGGATTTTATTGAAGTAAGGGACGGGTATCACAAAAATATTTACAAGTCAAAAAAATTCTATATCTCACCACGCAATATGGGGGGCGGACTTGCTAGCAAGTCCGCAACCTTGAACCCTAATTCATATCTTTTTGTGCCCACATTGAATTAGTGATGAAACCACCAAGAAAAAATATTGACATTCTGGTGAACTCAATATGAATATAACTTGAACATTTAATGAAGCATAGGAAATAATACTTTGAACAAATCTTGAGATATAAAGAATGAGATTTTTTTATAGAAATTTTAATACAGTGCAGATCACACTCAAATTAATCTGAAAAATACATATTTAAAACTATTTAAGCAGTTTCTTTGCAATTTTTAAAAAAAAGAACAGCAATGTATAGATCCAAATGTAGATTTTTATTATATTTAAGTAAATGAAGAGAATAAAAGTATAGGAGTTGTGGATTTTTAGGATTCAAGGAATTTCTGTGCCCACTCTTTGTAACATATTTTATATATTTTATATTTTTTGTATATTTGTATTACTATCTTCTTTTATTGTCTTTTTTTACTCCCTCTCAAGAATACCCACTCTTTTCCCTTTGAAATATTTCTTTATCCTCACCTCATCCTTCTCCCCAACCTTTTCACTCCCTTTGTCATCATTTTCAACCCCTATCCACATTTTCCTCTCCCTCTCCACACCTCTCTACCCCTCTCCTCTCCTCTCCTTCCAGTTCGCTTACCTCCCCATTTCTCCCTAACACTTTATTTTTATATACAGAAATAGTGACTGGGTTGAAAGGGAGGAAATTGGGGTTCAAGAATTGTGGAGGCGAGGTAAAGGGGAGGAATGGGGCTACAAGGGTTGGAAAGGCTGGAGAGAGGGGTGAGGAAGGATATATGGGGTAGCAAAAAGGTTGGGAAAGAGTTGGAAGGGAAGATTAAGGGTTCCGAGGCATTTTAAATGAAGAAAAGGGTCTGGGAGAGGTTGAGAGGGGTGAAATGGGGATCAAAAGAGGATGGCATACAATGGGGCTGGGAGGATAGCAAAAGGCATGGGGAGAGAAGACAAGCATGTGTTGATAGAATTGAAAGGGATGGAGATTGGTGCAAACAGAGTGTGAAAATAGGAGGATGAACTCTGTTCTTCGGGCGAAGAACAGAGTTCACTTCCATAAAATATTAGCTGAAACATAGTTTTCAATTCTGTAAAAACAGTTGAGAAGACAAGCATGTGTTGATAGAATTGAAAGGGATGGAGATTGGTGCAAACAGAGTGTGAAAATAGGAGGATGAACTCTGTTCTTCGGGCGAAGAACAGAGTTCACTTCCATAAAATATTAGCTGAAACATAGTTTTCAATTCTGTAAAAACAGTTGAGAAGACAAGCATGTGTGATAGAATTGAAAGGGATGGAGATTGGTGCAAACAGAGTGTGAAAATAGGAGGATGAACTCTGTTCTTCGGGCGAAGAACAGAGTTCACTTCCATAAAATATTAGCTTGTGGGTAAAGAGAGGTGAAGGGGGGGGTTTGAGGCGCCAAAAGAGAGGTGAAGGGGGGGGTTTGAGGGACATAAAGAGAGGGGAAGGGGGGAGTATTGAAGCACCTAAAAAGAGGGGAAAGGGGGTGATGAGGGACCTAAAGAGGGGGGAAAGGGGGGATTTGAGGCAGCTAAAAAGGGGGTAAAAAGGGGGTCAGAGACAGGTAAAGAGAGGGAAAAAGGGGGGCCTTGAGGATCATAAAGAGAGGTGAAGGAGAGAAAAAAAAACAAAAAAATAAAAAGATAAAAAAGAGAAAAAAGCAAAACAAAAATTAGTTTACCCTAGAACAAAAATAATAGAAGCACTTACAAAAAAAACAAAAAAACCAAAAAAAAAAGCAAAAAAAAAGCAAAAAAAAAGCAAAAAAAAAATCATGATTAGCAAATAAAAAACCATGAAAAAAGAAAAAAAATGACCTACCTGGTGAGTTGAGTTGAGAAAATAAATGCAACCAAAATATTTGAGGGATGTTTGAGGAGAATAGGAAAAGGATATGAGTGATGAATGAAAAAAAAAATCACTGACAAAATATGCGATTTCATGTTGAGGAAGTGAAAGAAAACCAATGAGCAATCCAAAAAAAAGATATTCACCGTAAATTCAAAAAAAAAAATGAATATGCAACAAACCAAAATACAAAACCAAGTGATTAAAGTACACAAAGAGGACATTTGGAAAGTATGAAAACATAAAAATTAAAAATTAAAAGGGTGAAGAGAAATGTTGAAGAGTAATTGGCATTATAATGGGGCGTATGCCGGTTGATTGAATGATTTGTGAATCAAGGGAGGGGAGTGCCAGTTGTGGTTCAGGATCCTCTTCTTCATAAAGATCATTCCACTCATCCTTTAAATCAGCTAGAATATTGTGGAGTATTACGCAAGTCAAGATCCAATGATTTGCAGTTTTGATCTCCAATTTTTTTTGAAATTGGATTCTGAGCTCCCGAAGACTAGAAAATCGTCCCTTTAAAATACCTATAGCATGTTCAATTCGTACTCTTGATTGTGCAAGGTGATAATTAAATTTATTTTTGGGGTCATTTTCTGAAGTTGCACCACGGAAAGCAGGTATAATGTACTTTCCACTTGCATATGCTGAGTCTGCAAGGAGGTACTGAGATTCGTCAAAGTATGATTCAGGGGATTGAGAAATCCTCATTCTTTGGAAGACGGAAGAGTCATGACATGATCCAGGGCAGCCACTGTGAAAAGCAATAAATTTTTTATTGACATCGCATACAAGTTGAACGGCAATAGAGTATCTAGAAAGAAGATAAAAAGTTAGATTGTGAAAGATGAGAACTTGGAGAAGATTTTGAAGAAACCTTTTTTTGCGATCAAAATAATGGTTGCCATCATGAGCAGGCTTTTGACTCAAAGGGATGGTTGTGCCATCAACAAAACCTATACAGCCAGGGAAACCTTCAGCTTGCATTACTTGAGAGGATTCAAGTCGCTGTTCTGGAGTTGGCCAAGCAAGAGTTTGAGACTTGAGGGAAAGGATAGCAATCATACAGCGCTTGGTGTATAATATCACGGTACCATATCCTATGTTAAAGAGATTATCCAAACGTCTTACGGCAGCACCATTTCCATTTGAGCCAAAGCGACATAGAGCAACAGCAAGTTGGATGGCAGGATTACGCTGTTTGTTATGAGAATTGTTATGGAAGATAGGATGATCGGAGATGAGTTGATAAAGTTTGAAGAAAGAATCAGGAGAAGTTCTAAAAAGTTGTGTGAAGTTTAAATGAGGAATGTTGAGAATGGAGGCCAGATCATATCGGGGATCATGATAAAGATTTGGCCCCCTGGTGATGATGTAACGCTTTTTGGAAAGAAAACACATATAAGCTAAAGCATCTTCCAAATCAGAGTCAGATTTATAGTAAAGAACTAAAAGAAAAGTGATAGCATTCATTGTTGAGTGAAGTAGCTTCCTAGTAGAGAGGTGTTTCATTGTTGCCGGTGGAATGGTTAAGTGATGAGGGAAGTGGGAATTCACCGCCAAATGTGCAGTTGGGGTGTGTAGATAGAAAAAAAACTTAAGTGTTCGCCACCAAAATTAAGTAGCATAGAGTGAGGAAATACTTAAGGATGGCATCAGCAATTATAAGTCATGTGACTTTCTTAAAAATCCATCATGGATGAGATGAGTTTGGGATCAGGAATTAGGAATGGAAATTGGGGTATAAGAGGCGGGATAATGCATTATCGTGGATTTCTTATCCACTAGCCCTGGGGCTAGTGGATAAGAATCTTCCGCAATTAATAATGTCTGATCCCGGGAAAAAAAATTCCTGATCCCTAATTGTGGATCCCTGAACATTGATACCCCCTAATATATTTCCTTTTTGCAGGAGATGCTGGGTAAGGTTTCTTTTTTAAGCTGCCAGGAATATTATCCAGATCACAGCTTAGAGAGATTTTCATCTCATGGTCTTTGACCAATCCTAGTTCATTTGAGCCATGAGCAAATGCCATAGGATATGATTTAATCAATCTCAAAATATCTTCTTCTTCAATTTTTGAGAGTTGAGGACTGAAAGAGGCCTTTTGGATTTCATTTTCCAATTCACCCACTTCATTGGTGGTTCTTCCACCTTGCAGTTGTTCTTCTCTAGGAGAAATGGCATATACCGAATTTTCAGAACATATTTTGAATTTTCTTTTACCATTCACGCCTATGGTGAAACAACTGTTTGCAGGATCTAGTTTAATGCCAAATTTTGTCAATAAATCATTGCCAATAATAAACCAATCACTACAATTATTATTATCCATTACTACAAATTCACAAACTGCTCTAACATATCCATTATTATATTTAAAGAATACAGCAGTTTTGTATTTGCCAATTGGATTTAATACTGAACCAAAACCCCTCCAGTTCTTTGTCTGAACAGGTTCTAGTTTTTCCTGGTACTTACTATCAAGTTTCATTAATGCATTAAGTGAAACTACACTACCTGCAGCCCCAGTGTCAAGAATGGCATTCATTTCTTTTCCACATATGATAATAGGTGCTCTGATAGGTGTTATTTTGTAAGTGTCATGAGATACATCTTTAATTATTTCAGCTTCCTCTATGGAAGTTAAAGATGTGTCTGTATGAGGTATAGCATCATTCAGGAACATTATATCCTGTTCTAATACAAATATCTCATTTTCATCATCACTGTAAGATATGTTACTTTTGCAATCCTCACTAGATTCCACATTCTCATCTTCATGATTACTAGGTTCAGAATTCTGTGAGGTTTCAATAACATTTATTCTTTTCTTACACGTGTGACCCTTAACCCAAGGTTCATTACATTTGTAACAAGTGTTATTTTCTTGTCTCTTAGGGACAAGGGGAGCTGAAGGTTTTTTCTTTTCCACTGGTAACTTACTTGTAGTAGGTTTTACCACGTCAACACTTTGTCTGTAATTACTATACTTGGTTTCATACTTGTGGTTTAGTAATATCTCATTGCATATATTAATGAATCCAGAGGTGTCTCTGATAGTTTCAGTTCTAGCTACAATAATGTCTCTAACTGATATAGGCAACTTGTATATTATTTTTTCTTTCCACTCTTCATAATCCATTTTTGGATCCATAGCTTTCATGATTTTTATTAAATTCATTAAGAAGACCATGGGTTTATCTCCAGCATTTGGATTATATCTGGCCCTTTCATACAATCTTTGTTGAGTGATTCTAAATTTTGGGCCACCAAATTGCCTTTCAATTAGTGCCTTCCATTCATTCCAGGAGTAATAAATTCCCTCACTCAATACAGATTCAAACCATAATAAGGCCACATCTGTAAATAAAGATATTAACTTTGAAGTAATTTCTTCATCAGGTAATTTGTATGAAAATTTTAAGTTATCAATTCTTTGTATGAATTGTTGCCAATCAGATTTTGAATCCCCGTCAAAAGAAGGGTACTGATCTAACTTAGGCCAGTTCTTTTGGCTAGTTTTAGCTTCCCTAACCTGAGGAATATTGAGTAATTCACTCACTTTAGAAAGATGATCATTGATTTCATCTTTTACTGATTTTATATTCTCAGAGCCCATGACACTATGTTCATGTTCCATCATTGGTTTATCATCAGAGTGTTTCATAAAAACTGGTACTCTTCCTACATAAGAGGTATTATCCTTTATTGTTTCAGTATTTTTCAAAATGTTAGCTACTTCAATTTCTACTCTTTGTAACTTATCTTTTATTACAGATACATGAGTTAAGGTATCATTTACATTTGAAAAAGACAATTTTACACGTCCCTCTATGGTGGCCATAATATTCTGAGAATGTTCTAATTTAATTTCTAAATTTTTAATCTCAGAATTTAATCTTTTTTTTTCATTGATCAACTCATTATTTGAATTCTCAATAACTTTTAACTTATTGGCTGTTGTACTCAATGATTGTGTGATGTTCAATAATACACTTTCCGTATTATTGTTGGACTCTCTAGAGAATTCTTCCAATTTTTCAATTCTTAATAATAATTTACTAATTATTTTTGATTCCATTGGATTTTCTTTCAGAAAATATTCAATTTTTTCTGTTTCCAATTCAGAAGATTCATCATCAGGGTCAATTTTTAATTCATTTGATTCCATTTTTATATTAATAGTATTTTCCTGGTGATCAATAAAACTATGTACATTGTCCTCATTTAATGACAAGTCTAACATGTTATTTTCAAATGAATAATTTTTTAAATCCTTATCAATTATATCCAATAACTCTCTATCAATTTCATTACCTATAAGTAATTCATTGTTAGGATTATATAATTGATTTTGAGAAGGTGGATGACTTACCACGGTCTTATTCCATTTCCCCTGCCTCTCCTTGGCTTTTCCCTGTAAGGGTGACTGCTGGATCCCTGTTGAGGAGGACTGTTGTAGTTTTGGGCATACCAATCCCACTTCCATTTGCTTACAGTTATCTTTTGGTCCTCTTCTGGGACTGGAGGTGTTGCTGTGGTATTTGGTGCCACTGGTTGTTGATGAGACCTTATATCCACTAGAGCCTGGTTGACTTCTATAAAGCCCTGTGCCACCCTTTTCTCCAGATTGTTGATCTGGTCTAACATATTGTTTACTCTTATTGTTAGTGTATTCAGTAGGGTTGAGAGGGAGTGAATTTGCTCTTGTAAGGTGTTTTTGGACTTCTTTATTGACATTTGTTTTAAGAGCTTTTCCTTTTCCTCCATGGACATTGGTGGGGTGTTGTTTACTGTTACTGGTGATTCTTGACCCTCCATTTGGATGTCCTGTAACAGGTTTTTCAGCTCTAGTTCTTAAGTTATAAGGTTTTGCCTTATTACTTACAATGTCATTGTTGTCACACATTTTTACGTGGAATTTTTAGAGAATTGAAAGTTTTAGATTTGAAAACTTCAAAAAGGAGTTTAATCAGTATTTATTAATACCACTGAAGACAATTTTACTGCTTACTTATTGGTATTAAGTGAATCTTTAAGTGCCAAAAGTCAAATATGCTTTTATGTGGTCACTTGATTTAACTGGTCTACAATATGTAGCCGTGTATTTATATTTAAAAAAGAAAATTTGTTAGTAAGATTCTTTCCAAATATTTAATGAATTTTACAAACCAATAAAAAGGGATTAAGAGTCCTGTAAAAAGAAAACAATCAATCAGTTTAATTGGTTATTATCTGCAAAGATCACAAATTTAATTGGTCTATTGACAGACTCCCACTAAGAACAATTATATGTTAAATTAGTGGTAAAATTGATGATTCAATATCACAATTTTATTATATAACAGGGCTTCTTTTTCTGAAATCACTATATAAGTGACCCCAACCTGTTGTAATTATCCAAATATTTCTATAGGGATATTATTTACTTGTACCTTCTTTGAAAATTTCACTTACTGGATTATAACAGAATTCTTGAGGAAAGGCCCCCAATTTTCAGGCTAAGGTCAAGTACAAGGACGTGAAATAGCTTGAATAGTCAGTTGTCTAGAAGATTTTAATGGTCCTATATGAATACTATAGTTTTAATCCACTAAGTTGTAAAATATAATCAAATATAAAGGTCTCAGTAATATAATTCTCACTATTCTTATATATGGCTTACAATCTTTGTAGTTGGTAGAAAAATAGATTATTTAATTCAGATACTATTCAAAAGTCTTATAAAAGTACTAATTGATATGTATTGTAATTTATTTGGTTATATTGGTTAAATTGTAATGATAAAGAATGAAGAAACACAACCCAAAAAACCTCCTCCTTTTATACACACTGAGTTCCCCAATGATTCCCTTGATGTACCACCCAATACACAGTTAATGACGCGTCTAAACAACTAATAGAAATGCCCATCAACATTCCCATTAACCCATGACATAATTAGAAGAGTAACAACTGCCAAAATCCTGAAATAATAAGGGAAATCCATCAAAATTAAACAAAAAGACAAAAAGAGAGTATATGCGTATAAAACAATAATATTAAAGACTAAAGGAGACTTTTTTAAGGTTAATAATAGCTTAATAATAAGGGGGATTTACTGTAGAAATAATGGGGCTAATCCTGACATTATACTATGTGAAATTCCCATTCAAAAATAACCAAAATTGACTGAGAAACCACCCAAAAACTTAAAGAAGAGCGTGAGATGTGGGGTAACTACATGCAGTTCTTGGCAGGCGCTTGCACGGGTAAATCCTTGACTAAAATTAGGCAAATTTAAGCATGGTGATGAAATAAAGTGCCAAGAGTGAGGTTATTAATGAAATTAGTGCATATAAACAAGGTCAATGCATTATTAATTATGCTAGGACACTAAATAAGCGCCTGTCGCCTATTTTAGTGTGTTTCCCCACAGTGGGCGTAGAATGTGGGGTAATTATAGTGTGAAAAAGCTAACTTTGCTAAAAATGAAGCTATTCACACAGGAAAAAGGCAGGCAGTATGTGGCCAGTACACAGAAACCATTTCTGGCATAAAAACACCAAATTTGAAAAGTGTTATTTTTATGCATTTAAATAGCCAAATCAATAGTTCTAATTGAGCCCAATTGATCTGTCAAAGCTCAATTTTGATATTCTCAATTTTATAGCGCATATAGTCAACTTTTAAGTGAAATAAAGCGCATTTCTTGTTTTTTGCATAAAACAATGAATATAACAGCTTTAAGTGTACTTAAAAATTATGTAGCCTTATACTTAAGGTTCTTAAGATTACCCTAACATATTCCAACTTAATATTAAGTACATAAGACCTATAAAAGGTGGATATATGCGTGTATATAAGGTATTATAATGGCATTTTTTGTGTATTATCATAATTTTACTTATGTATACTATTTGTGTACTCTTATTTATTATTCCCATGTATAGTTCATGTGTTTAACATAACTTATAATCACTTTTTACTCAGTCCTGGAGATATACAGGCTGACAGTCCCCTTGAAGTATATAAGAAGGGTTGTTCTGTGGAAAATTCCCTCCTCATACCATGTAATTATAAATATATATTTATTAATAAAAGCAACCCATTTCCATTATAAATTTATATATATTAATAAAAGCAACACATTTATATTTCAAATTTATATAAATTAATATAAGTGACTATTTTCCATTATAAATTTATATAAATCAATATAAGTGACCCTTTTCCATTATAAATTTATATATATTAATAACAATGAGCCTTTTCCAAAATCCTTACATATTATTTGTCATTTTAATTATCTACCTATGAATTATCAATTTATTAGTTTGAACTTCTCTGTTGCTAAATTTTTATCCTTTCTGGGTTCCTTTTTACTTATCATATTAATTTTAATATTTGAGCTCAACTCTACTTAAATAATATTTATATATTTTATATTTTACTTATATATATAAGATAAATTTCACAATAATGGACATTTAACAAAATTTTTAAAGGTAAGCATATTTTTTAATCATGTTTTTTAATTGGAAAGCAGTTTAAGCTAATTTTTTAACATCTTGTTATATTTAAATAGTAAAAGAATTTTTTATTTGCGTTTTATCAAATCTTAAATATGTAAGTAATAAAATTTGTTCACAGTTTTTATATGGAAGAGGACATAGGACTAATAAAATATATAGTTTTTTTAGTATTTTTTCTTAAAGAGGCTTATATTCTTTAGATTTCTTATTTAAATAAAATAATTTTTAATTACTCTTCAATTACAGTTCCCCTACTTGCCCAGTTATAAATTTTTAAATCTTCATGTAGTTGAAAGTGGATAGTTGGGTTGTGTAGATCTTTATTCCTCTGCATATAATGAGATATACTTTTGAACAAGGCAGGATCATGATGACTTTAAACTACTTGATTTGATGTATTGTGTGTATTAGATAGGAATGGATCTGTTGTAGATTTTGACACAATGATCATGTTGTGTAATATTATACAACACCTCATTATTTGATTGACAATTTCTCTCCTCCATAGGTGGCATGGCTGTTTAATGATTCCCCATTGTGTATGTAATACTCCAAAGGCACACTCAATGTATTTTCATGAAGCTTCTTGTAGTTTTGAAAAATATTGACTTGCTTCATCTTGTGGGTGGGGTTTAGTCTTAAAAAGCGTGGACCATGGAGGATATATTTAATCTTCCAGGTAATACACATTTTTATATCTATTATAATTTATCTTAAAACGCACCTAATCTTGATTACCAGCCAATAATTTGTCAAATATTTTACTTCTATGGAGAAAATTGATATCATTGAGTGCTCCAGGAGTTCCAAAAAAGCAATGCCAAAAACACAGGCTCTTGCTAGCAAAAACTTCAATTATCATTGTAGGTGTGCCTTCTTTTCCTTGAAATTGACCTTCCCAAGCTACTGGGAAATTTTTTCACACCCAGTGCATCCCATATATTGAACCAAGACATCCAGGGAATCCTCGTTCTTTGTACTCTCTCAATATAATTTTCTTTTCAGAAGCATTAGGTTCTTGTAAGTACTCCTTTCAATATAAACTAATTATATCTTTGATGAAGTGCTTTAGAGCTCTCAGTGAAGTATTTTTGCCAATATGGACTTACTCATCAGTGCTATCAGCTGAAGTACCATATGCTAGTTGTCGTAGAAAAGCCGTCATTTTCTGTTCTGGTGTCACACCGACTTGGCCACAGAAATCCTAAGTAAATGTAAGAAAATTAAATTGTGACTAGTATGTTGAAATATTTCATAACTTACCTTTTCCAATAACCAAAAAAGGTTATGATTTTTTAGGTCCTGACAGATACTGTTGAATAGATCCCTGCTCATCCAGAAAAGCTGCTCAAAAATGATATTGTTGTATGTAAAATTGGGGATAAAGTTGTCACTCACTAGTTGTTGATGGCTTCCATATGTTGTCAATTCAATTTTAATTTTTTTTCTCTTTGTATGTTTGAATTTGGAGTGTTGAATACATAGGAAAAAATATAGTCTTCTTCTTCCGTATCAAGTAATTCATCAATAAAATTGAAGGGCATGTGAGATACTTGAGTTTTACTGAATGAGTGCAAGGGTTTATTATTAGTTTTAATGAGTGATTAGCAAAAGATACTGCATAGAGCGGTTGAATATTGAAATTCATTATGAAATGACCAAGTAAAATGCAATTATATACTTATTTTTTACCAACACAAAGACAGATGCCCTAGCTGCATATTTCAATTAATATGGAGGTTATACATGCATATGAGCTTATGTATGTGTCAAATTACTTAATATCACTTAAGTTAAGCATATTATGACAACAATAGCACCTTAATAAGTATAATGGGGCTACATATAAGCTACTTAAACTCATATAAGTTCACATATTTGTATAAAAAACATATATATAAGTATAATAACCATTTATAAAACTTATAAGCTTAATGAATTTAAGGTTATCTCAATTTAACCATATTAATTACTCAGTACTGGGGATTCCTAGGCTTACACATTCTCCCTTCTACCATTCAGTATTACATTTCATAACTTTTCTCTTATATTGTCCACCATTCCATTCCACCCCTTATCTCTTATACCATTCAGTTTATTAAAAGAGAATTTAGTAACAAAAAAGATTAACTAGAACAGATGGCTTTTTCCCTAAAGCTGGGTTGATTTTTATAATAATAAATTTAACTTATTGAGAAAGAAGGTGGATTCCTAGAACCTTTAACACATGGTTTGGAGGTGGTGAAAAAAATGTTATTTTGAGTGAGGATAATAGAAAAACAAATTAATATGTGTAATTAGTGAAATGGAGGCTAATATTTCTGGTAGGTAATTGATGTAAGTTACTGATTCAGTACCCTGTAAAATTAATAGATATAAGTAAAGGTTAATGGAGGAAGAAGAAGAAGGAGTGATACTTTATAGACAAATAGTGCAATGAAACATGTGTACCAGGTTTGAAGCAAGAAAAAAGCTCATCCCTCCTCAATTAACTATGCACAGATATTATTACACCCTCAACTCATCATCTTTGAATTTGCATACACTAAATCTCATTTTTCTCCTGCCCCACCAACTTCAGTCATTTGGTTTGGTCACTTTCCCATACTTTCTCATTGGTAAGTTTTTTTAATCTTTTTATTATAATTTTTGGTTTCCTTATCCTTTTTTTATTGTATCACTCTCTATTGCTCCATTTTTGGTTCTCCTATTCACATATTTAACATCCTATCACTAGTTCCCATGCCCTATGTTAGACCTTCCTTGTAACAGGATTAAGCTGTCATATCAGTTGATAACCTTCCTTCCTCTGATAGTGCCACACTTGAAATGAAATTGGATGATCTTCCTGTTAAAATATTAGAAGACAAACAATGGTGGCTATTTGTTGATGGTACCATGAAGTTTTTAATGTCTGAGATTTTGTGTGCAGGATAAGAGTGTCTTTCAAAAAATGTCAAAGTCTCTTTCAAGTCTAGAATGTTTTTCAAGGAGGTCCAAGGGCAGCAACAAGGGTTTTACAGGATTTCAAAACTAGGTACGTATTTTCTTATCTTTTAAAGATTAATTACTCAAATAAGAAGAGGTAAAAAGGTGGAATACTATTATTTTTAAAGGTTTAGAATTACGGTGAATGTAAGTACTAAAACAATAATCTTTTAATAATAACCAGTTGTTGTATGTAGTTGTAATAAAAATGAGTAAAGTAAGGAATGAATTTGAAAGGTACAAATGTGAGGGCTTTTTATAGGCAAACATGAGGGACATAAAGACACAAAATTTGCACCATCTATTACAAAGGTGTGAGAAAGAAGCTGACAAAATAGGAGTATATATATAACATAAAAGAAAAGATAGATTAATTGGTACATCAACAAGGCATTATGTTTATTGGCAATAAAGCATGAGTTCCCTTGGAATGTCACAATTAATACAACATAATTGGGTTAATTATATTGACTTCACAGAAATCCAGATCTCTCAGTTAAGTAATATAATAATTTTAAGGTTTTTTTTATTATAATTTTATTATAAATCTTTATTCCCATTTAACTGCATTATTGAGCACGGTGTTTAGGGAGTAAAAATATATGGGACATTTACTTACATTAATTATTTATACTACTTAATATACTTAGCTAGTTGGTTGTAAGTAATACATAAGTAAATAATTAATTGTTAGTAAGAAAAAAGGGCGTGGCTTCATCTCAGTAAAATAATTAATTATTTTACTGGGTAAGTCTAGTAGCCTGGCTGACAAAAAATATCAGTGATGTTTGAATCAATGCTGAAAAATCTAGTCCTAATATTCCTTGCCTAGAGTTCTTAAGTTTCCCTTCTGCTGTTGGCTCAACCTCTGGGACCTCTGACAGTCCTGATATAACATCAACCACTCATCCTAGACCTGAAAAGGAAGAGGATCACACAAAGAGCATTTTACTGATGTTACACATGTAAGGTAACCCAGAAAATATACAAATTCCAAAATTTAAACATATGCTCAATGTGTAATGTCAACTGAATTTTTTCCATTTCTGCCACACTTTGCACATATAACTTGCACACATTATACAGCAACACCATAAATGCTTGGACTTTTTGCCAAAATTTTTTACAAATTTTTTTCCTGGCTCAACACCACTTCAGCCTTAAATTGGGGGAGGGGGGGGTTAGGCTTTTTTGGGTGATACAGCCAACAAGAAAAACACCACACTAGTACAAAATGTGCACAATAAATTAAAAAAGGGCCAAGAGTTATTTTTCTTTCTGTAACATCATTTTGTCTTACAAATATCAGCATTCTTTCATTTTCCACAGCATTGGCATAATTTTGTTTAACCTTTGCTTGCTTCATGCCCAAAATAATTGTTGGGATATTTATGTATGGTTTTTAAGTGTGGTTTATTAGCTTGTAGCCACCCCAAGAATCTGGATAAAATTCTCTCTCATCATATCCCCCTAAAATATCACCTAATCCATAATACACTCTACCAGAAAAAGCTCCCACAAACTCTTCAGCACTAAGTAGTATTCAAGAATCTTTTATTGTAACCCTGTTTAATTGCCTAAGATCATGAACTACCCTGAGCATTCCATTAGGATTCTTGATACAGAAAACTGGACTTAAATAACTTGATTAATACTGTTCATATAATCTAGTATGAATTATCTCTCTAATGATTCAATATAATCTTCTTTTAAAGCTTCAGAAATTGGAATTGGTGTTTCCTTCCAAGCTTATTGAAATACAACAGGAATTTTGTAAGGCCTCCCATAATAGTGCTTCAACACACCTGTCAGCCTAGATATCCCTAGTACTGAGTATTTCTTATGCTTAAAGTAAGATAACCTTAAGTAAATTAAGCTTATATCTTAAAAATAAGGTTAAAACAATTATATATATGATTATAATACATATATATATATAATTATTACACTATTATATAACTTATAGTAGTTTAAATAGCTTATCCATAGCCTAATAATACTTATTAAGGTGTTAATGGAGTCATAATATACTTATCTTAATTGATATTAAGTAATTATGGACATACATAAGCTTAAATGTATACATAAAGCTCATATTCAGTGAAATATGCAGTATATTATGTATATTTAGGTCTATAAGTGGGTTTTAGCCTCTTAATAGCCTATAACCTTTGTTTTTATGTTTATTTTAGGTCATATGGACAAAATCAGTGGATTCACAATGCCTACAGAAGCATAGACATCTATATCAGGCGCATACACTCAGTTTGGACAACTTAATCTGCTTCCTTAGATGGATATTCATGGATTTATGGGTTGGGAGGTCATTGCTGGGTTAATGTGGATGCTTGTGGATGTTATTGGGGGCTTGGACATTTCATTTGTTTCCTTTATATGCTTTGGGTTTCATTAAATCTCTTTTTGATTGCTTATTTTAACTGTTTCTTTATGGTATCCGCTTTTATCTGGATTTTCTAATTATGTTTTGGGTCTGTGTTATCATTAATTGTGATGGAGAGTCCTTACTGGAGGTTTGGGTGTTGAATCTACTTGAAGTGGACGCCATGGGGAGGTGATTGGCCCTCACAGTTCTGTAATTTCCAGGGATATCAGTGACATCATCTGGATTGAAGGTCTGTGCACTCCAGGGGATTTAGGTATAAGTAAGGAGGGATTTTAACCGTTATTTATCATCAATTACTTACTAAATTTAAATCAAACACTTCAATACAGTTATTAAAATTTAGAAATATATTATAAAGAATATTATAAGTTGATATTATCATTATATAAGCTATAACTATATTCTATTTATCTATTTTCCACCACTAAGCACACATTTAAATCCAAGTATTGTGAGTTTTATTTGAGTATAACTACTTTATTAGTCTTCCCCTGAGGTTTAATCACTAAATCATTTATCAATAAGTAGTAGGGCCATAAATGAACACTATTATATCATACTTATATACTAGACTATACTGACAATTGGGGGTCTTTCCTTGATTATTATTGATTATTTAGTATAGGCCTTAGGACGTGATTTTTGCTTAGTATAGCTCAAAACAAACCAAATATTTGGGTCTTCTGCATATTAGTGGGTCATCATAACTCAGTGATTTCGGAAAAGAATCCTTTTAATAATTTTACTAATTTTTTATCATAAAAATTAGGTATTTACAGTAGTAACTGTACCCAATATAAAACCAATTTCACTTGGTATTTGGACACCAATATAACACCCAATTAAATTGGTATTTGGTTAAAGCTTGCTAAGCTAATTATTCACCCTTATAAAGGTCTAGTTAATCTTATTATTATAATTTTAACAGATATTTTCAAATTTTTTCTTATATTTTATTTAAATAAATAAAGATATAAATTCAGGGTAAGCTCCATTGCTTTTTTATTAGTAATAACATTGCTAATAACTTTTGTCTACTAATTCCATAGAGTTTTTCCTTTCTGTAGATGTGATATATTGTCATTATTAACAATATGCGTGCTCCTCAGGACAGTGTAAGTGAAAAGCCTGCTTATAATACCAGGTCTAAAGCTAATAAAAACTATCCAGGACATAACCATGGAGGGTCAGTCATACCCCCAGGCAGAGAACATGAGCATAGAGGAAAAAGACGCCCTTTTATAAAAGATAACCATAAAAAAGACGTCTCCTACTCTTCAGGATCAACTATCCCACTTGGACAAACAGGTTTTGAAGTTGGAAGAATCCAAGGCACTCATGTTCAAAGAGGTAGAGCAATTACAGAACAATTGCAAGGTAGGGTTTCAACAAATGAATCAGACACTGGCAGAGCTAAAGGGAGGGCAGCCAAGTCAAACAAGTCAGCAACCCCCTATCCCAGGAGGGTCACATCACTTCCAGGAGAAAATCCTGGTAGACAAATGGAAGTGGGACTGGTTCCATCAACAATGGACCAGCCACAGTTATTAACATTTAGAAATATATTATAAAGAATATTATAAGTTGATATTATCATTATATAAGCTATAAATATATTCTATTTATCTATTTTCCACCACTAAGCATGCATTTAAATCCAAGTATTATGAGTTTTATTTGAGTATAACTATTTTATTAGTCTTCCCCTGAGGTTTAATAACTAAATCATTTATCAATAAGTAGTAGGGCCATAAACAAACACTATTATATCATACTTATATACTAGACTATACTGACAACATCTCTCTCTTGTTCTACAAAAAAAATCATCTTCTTCCTCTTTAGCATAACATCCAAAAACAAATTCTTCTCCTCACCAGAAACCCAATCTTCTGGTGTAAAATTTACATTGCCAATTATTTCAAAAGTGATTCTTAATGTTTCAGAAAATTCAGGCTGATTCTTGACTGAAGGAAAATCATAAGGATCTCTTGAAAATATTTTCCTCTTCAATGGTGGTTTCAATTCAGAAGGTAGAAATTCATTAATTGGCTTGACATTACTTTCTACATTCTTATATTTTGCTGCATCAAAATCCTCATTGAATTGAGGAATAGGATCACTTCTTAAACCGCATATAAAATTATCTTGATCAGATTTTTCATCATCATCAGAATCAGAAGAGAAATAAATAGAAACAATTTTTTTATCATTATCCTACTTAAAAAATTGAAAAATATTTTTA
This sequence comes from Hemileia vastatrix, assembly GCA_030280995.1. NCBI lineage: Eukaryota > Fungi > Basidiomycota > Pucciniomycetes > Pucciniales > Zaghouaniaceae > Hemileia > Hemileia vastatrix. The sequence goes on along the minus strand of JASXTE010000008.1, from coordinate 10,992,950 downwards.
TTTAATTTTAAACCTAAATTTTTATTTCCATTACCTATAATATCTTTCATAAAATCCCCAGTAAAAAAAATTGGCAGTTTATCCTCTTTCTGGAGGGCTGAATAAGAATTTTTAGAGTTAAAAAAATATTATTTTTTTGTGAATTTATTATAATCAGATTTTTATCTTGATTTTTTTGTTTTAAATACAGTTTATCCTCATTCTAGAGGAAAATATCTCCTCCACTAATAATAATAAAATTATCCACCATTTTTACCAAATTGTTATCCCAATCTTTATCTAACATAATACATTACACTTTTCTATCAGATCCATTAGTAAATTAAATTAAAATTTTTGGAAAAGTAGTGAAACAAGTTGAAAAGGCCATGACATATTTTCAGACCAAAGAAATATCAACAGATAACAATTGAGAGTCCCATTGAAGTATATCCAAGTGATCTAACCTATTGCAATCTGGGATCTCTTCTTGAGGAAAGATTACAAAATTAGAGTGATCAGACCTCCCTACCCTAAAAAAGGAGGGTCTCCATAATCAACCTGCCTAATTAATTTAGAATATTCTAGCCTTTTAATTTTTCTCTTCTTGGTGAAAAAAACCACTGACACATGGTTGTGACTCCATTCATAGCTTCCTAACCTTCATCACCTAGAGGTGCTGACACCACATGTAAACTTCTCATATCATAACCAGTAATCTTTAAAATAATAACTATTCCAGGCTGATAACCAATTTTTGACTCAAAATACATCAAAAAAAGACCACCAAGAACCACTTTTACAGCCCCTCTAGCCAAATAAAAATTCACCTTACCTAGTGCTCCTGCAACACCTAATTTAAAATGCTCTTCTGTAACCATCAGCTAAGTAGAATTTTCTCCAATAACTCTATGATAACCACCCATACCAGTCTTGATTGGAAAACCTATAACATTTTCCTGCTTCAACAAAATTAAATTAATTTGGGACCCAGATTACACCAAAGCTTTCACCTCTTTACCATTTATATATACCACCAAATAATTTAAAGGGGCAGAAAATTGAGTTTCCACCTCACTAAAATACTATACTTCATTTTCACACATACATTCCACCTCTCAAAAAGAAACCCTTTTCCTTCTTATATGCTTCATTTTCTTCTCTTAGAGTTCCATACTAATATTAAACAGCTCCTCACAAAGATAGAGGACTTGAAGCTGATGTAACCTACCTCAAACAACATCCATTGCATTATATTTAACAGTCACAACTGGCCTTTCATACTGCACCTTAGATTTAACAACATTTTTCTTAGGTACCTCCTAAAGACCAAAATATCCATCATCAAAAGGCATTTCAACATCTTCAGAATTTATAAAATCCATACTATCACTAACAAATTTACCCAAAATAGATCCATCTCTGGTCCTCCTAACTCCTTCCATTGGAGTAGGACCACTAAAACTTAGCTTTGAAAGGGATTCAAAAGTTAAATACTCTTAAGCATTGGAATAATCAGCCGCTGGGATTGGCTCACCATTTAAGTACAAAGCACTAAAACAAGGAATCCTCATATCAGCCACCCCCTTCTGCATCCTATATGTTTCATCCCTAGAATAAATTTTAATCTGCACCTTTTTTGGTTTCACCTTTTCAGATTTAGGTCTGATTTGAGACTGAATGCTACTTTTAGCTTTAGTAGAAGCGGCTCTTCTAGCAGCATACACATCATATTCACTAGACATACATTTTACATCTACCTTTGAAGAAAGACACATCTCCAAACCACCATAAAAAGAAGAAAATGTGGCCTTACTGACCTCCTTCTCTTTTCCCTCATAACTTCCACTGTTACCATTACCACCATTACCACCATTTTTATAATCATTATCACCAGGAAGATGTTAAGCTGGTCCTCTTTTTTCCCATCATATTCCTCCTAACTAAATCAGAGGGAGCCTGACCTTCACTTGGCTTGATGAAAGATCCATTAAGAAATTTATAAACCTTTCCATCAAATTTGACTCTACCAGCAGTCAGATCTCTATCCAGATAAAAAAATCACCAGCTCTTTTCCCAATCCTATTACAATAAAAGCCCACTCTAGGTTCACCATTTTCATCCCAAAAACCATTTCCATCATTATAACCATTACCATTACCATTGCTATTGCCAGAAGATCAATTATTTAAAAATAATCACCAGCTCTGTGCCCTCTCCTATTAAAATAGAAGCACACCCTTAAATAACAATTTCCAGTATTATCATAGCCATTATCATTGCCAGGAAATTGGTTATTGCCACCATTAAAACCATAATTACTACTCTCATAACACCTAGATTGATAAGAAGAAGATGATGAAGAAGAAAAAGGTGCCTTATTGAACTTTTGTTTCTCTTGAACAAAAATTGTGAGCTACTTTAATAAGTCAGCCAACTGTTCCACCATCTTATTGTCCACATTTTCATAAAATTTAGCAACCAGTTTTCCCATCTGAGCTTTCATCATAATATTATCATTTTTGGAAAATACTTCATCAATCTTGCTGACATACTGAGTACAAGACTCTTGATAGCTTTCCAGTTCCATAAGTTTAAGATATTCCTCCACAGTATCCTTGATAACAGCCAAAGCAGGAAGTTTCTTCTCTCCATTAGGTGAAGTCTTCATTACAATTTTACTTGAAAAAATCTTTAACAAATCTATCTTAAAACCCCTACCAAAAGCAGACCAAAATAAATACTTATCCAGGTTTTCATGGGCTATTTCATCCATCTTTTCAAGATATTAAAACACTTCATCAAACTGTCCATAGAGTTTCTTATAATCCACCAATGAAGTAGCACAAACTTTAGCTTTCCATTTACTGGAAATCTTATTCAAGTCCACCATAGAATACTTAAAACCCTATATTTACACCTTTATTTTGACAACTTTATCCAGTCACAACTTTTATAACCATACATAGAAATAACCTCTTTTTCCACCTCTCTATTCACAACAAAAAACCTGACTTGCTTCACCATATCCACATGAGAAGCCCCATCAACAGCAGCAGAAACCTCATACCTGCTCAAAAATCATTCAACCTCTTCACCATTAAAATTGGGCACTTTCCAAGTTTGTATCCTAATTTATTCCATAGAAGGAGCAAAAGTACCAGCAACACCAGATCCAGAAGAAGAACACATCCGAAAAATGAAAGATCAACCATTAAAATTTTTTTCCAAAATGAGCTTCTTTCAGGCTAAGATAGTCCAATTATAAAGTAATTTTGTTAAAATCTAGAAAATTCAAACCCCATGTTGGGTGCCAGAATTGAAAAAAGACTTGTACAGTTGCCTTTCTGTAAGCAGAATCAAAGGGAGTTGAATAAACAGAAGAGTACCTTTTCCCTTTAAGCAAAAGAAGAGTTCTCAAATCACTAAGCTAAAATGTCTACTTGATAAAGAAAAGACTTATTGAAAATTTTTTATTGATTCTTTTTACATGTTAGAATAAGTGTTCTTTAGAAAATATAGTGAAATACAACAAAATGTTGTACCAGTGAGAAGTTAATTAAATGATTTTATCTATATGTTTTTATTTTATGAAATGGGTATTAAATTTGAGATCTTTTGGCTGAGGCCTTTCTAATGATACCCTAAAAGTATATATTTATGAGTTGTTGAGTGAAATTATTGTTATTATAAGTAGAAAATGTTATATTTATAAAGGTACTAATAAATCTTTAATTATATTTTGATGGTTGTGTTACGCGCCACGTGACACTCGAGGAGAAAGCAGCTCATTAAATCAATAATATCGAGTCCTAAATCTATACTTGAAGCGCAGAAAGCAATTCTCCATAGCAACTGTGATTTTCCTTTGTGTACTTACTATTTAACTGCGCTAGCCTAAACTCTAAATCTAAATTAGTCAATCTCCCAATAGGGTGCCTTAGTCCTTTTCAATAAGCGACGCACAGCGCTAGGTTCAACAAAATAGTACAGTAGTAGTTTTTCATTAAAGTTTTGTTAATTAATTAAAAAGGGGTAAATTGAGCATGGACGGATATTTAGCGAAGAGGGTCTAAGTGTATGTTAGTAATGGTCAATGGAATGGGAATGGTGCGATGGAAGGGAGGTCAATGCGAGGAGGAACAAAGGATATAAAACGGGTTGGGTATTTGGTTCGATATTCCTTAGAATTAAATTATAAAATCGTATTTACATTAATAGTGGTAAATCTTTAAAGTCAAAATCATTGTTATTGTATCTTTCTTTTATTTTCTCAATATTCATTTCTAAATCCTAAATCTTTGATTATTGAGTTTCCAACCCTTCGTGAGATCTTAAGAATTCCTATTACCTTTTAAACTAGTTCATAATTCTTCTCGAACGAACCTCAAACCTGTAGCTCTTACTTTGAGTGATCTTCGAACCATTTCCTCGAATCATTCCTCTGTGCTTCGAAGAAGTTTCTAAATCCCTCATCTCACTTTCAGGAACATCCTCGACCTTGTGCGTAGGTCATCCGGCGACAGTATAATTTAATTCTCCGTAGTTCTCATTCTTTGCACTACTACGTCCTTTTAGGTGTTTTTAAAATTTTAAATGGCACCTGTTCAACGCACTCCTCCTACGGGAGCTACTACTAGAGCTCGCGCTAGAGGCAGGCCAACAGCCACAAGGTCTGTTTCCCGCACTCACTCTTTGGAACCACTCGACCTTAGGGAACGGCAACATTCAGTTCAATCTGTAGAAGACATCTCACAAGATTTTGAGGATTCTAGTGATGAAGAAGAAGGAGAGGATACAATGCACGAGGCACCATCCGCCCCTGCCAATCACCCTTCTGGCCAATCCTCAGAACCTGGACCATCTAACTCTCTGGAAGATTTCATGAGACTTTTCATGAAAACCCTTTCAAATCCAACGTCTTCAGAAGGATCTAAGTTCAAAACTCCTTCTATGAAATCTCCTGACAAATTCAACGGAGATCACCCCGACAGATTGTGACCCTTCTTGCAAACCTGCAAGCTACTGTTCCATAATGACCCTCGAACCTTTAACAGCGACCGATCAAAGGTTGTTTACGCTTCTTCATTCCTAGCCGGGAAAGCAGCAAGATGGTTCGAACATTATCTACTCATGCTTTCTTTGACAGAAACCCACTTGCTTATCAATAATTGGGAAAAGTTCGAAGACCAACTTTTTACGTTGTTTGGGGACCCTAATGAAACGGACAACGCAGAAATTGAACTTGATTTTCTTCGCATGAGTGATAATGGTAAAGCCTCTGAATATATCTCGAACTTCAGAGCACTTCAAACTCGAGTAGGTTGGAATGATGCTGCCCTTAAGTATCATTTCAAGAAAGGACTTCCTTCGAGGATTCTAGATCAATTAAATCTTCACGGTCAGAAGATGACTACTTTAATGTATTTAATGGATCGAACCCTTCAACTTGACGGCGTTTATCAAGGACAACTTCAACATCGTCGATATTTCAACAAATCTCAAGGCCTAAATTTTAAATCGGGACCTTCTTCTTACCCACAACCAAATCAATCCTCCTCGACTCAATCCAAACCCAATAAGGGAAAGGATAAACCTCGACCAAAAGGCTTGACCCCAGGCGATATCAGCAAAGTACTGGATCCTAAATGGGAACTTAAAGAAGCTGAGAGGAAGAGACGAGCAGATAATGGGTTATGTATGTATTGTGGGGGTAAGCACAAGTTGGAAGACTGTGTAAAGTTGAAGGAAAGAGAAGGTACTAGTTCGAAGTCAAAAAACTAGTAGATAGTTTACTTGTGTGCAAAGCAAACTATCTTATCTCTCCCAGTGCACAGAACCTCCATGTCTTAAGGACTGGAGTTGCTTTAAACCGCTTGAGATTCATTCTTTTTAAGGAGGATATCCCCTTCAGTTGTCTTATAGACTCTGGAGCTTCAATTTCTTTTGTTAGTTTATCTTTTGCCGAGAAGCTTCAACTAACATTTACAGATATTGATTAAACTCCAATCTATTTGGTCGAATCAGAGGAACCCAAATATTGGGTAAGTAAGAAAGTTTTATGGGTTTTCAACTTTCCGAACTTTCCCCCCTTCGAGTGGGAATTATCAATCTTGAACGCCCCAAGGATGGACAATACCATTCTTGGCCATGACTTTTTAACGCATTGGAATCCCGAAATTGATTGGACTAAGGGATTGATCACCCCACGATCTAAGTATATTTCTGATTCTTCAATGCAGGTCAATAGGGAGTTAAGCAACCCGCCTGACAACGTCCTGCTAGAGGACAAGTCTCTGCCAGATGACTTGCAAGCATCTGATCCTTCTCTAAATGAGAAATTGGCTAACCCTTCTAGCTCGATGACTTCACTCGAAGAGGATTTAAATTGCCTCGAAGTAATCGAATTCTGCTCTCTCAATACAGGTATCCCCTCGACAGATTCTCTCAAAGAAGAAGAGGACGACCAAATCAACTTTGAAGCCATTAAATCAACTCTACCGGAAATCTACCACAATTTCCTCAATGTTTTCTCAATTTGCAAGGCCGATAAGTTACCACCTCATCGACCCTACGACCATCAAATAGAGTTAATAGGCCCAGTACCTCCGGCAGGTCCTGTCTATTCTTTATCGAAGGATGAATCTCAAGTTCTTCAAGACTACATTGCAGAGAATGTAGCCAAAGGTTTCATCAGAGCCAGTAAATCTCCAACCGGCTCCCCTGTCCTCTTTGTAAAAAAGAAGGAAGGTAGTCTTAGGTTGTGTGTTGACTATAGAAAGCTCAACACAGTCACGAAGAAGAATGCATATCCTGTTCCTCCTATGTCATTACTTCTTACCCTTTTCAATGGTGCTAATTTCTTTTCTAAAATTGATCTTAGAGGCGCTTACAATCTGATTCGCATTGCAGAAGGTCATGAACCACTGACTGCAATGCGCACTAGATTTGGTAGTTTTGAATATTTAGTCATGCCTTTTGGATTATGTAACGCACCTTCAACTTTTCAAACTTTTGTTAATGATATCTTTCAAGATGTTGTTGAACAATTTGTAGTTGTCTATTTAGATGATATTTTAATATTCTCGAAAACACTAGATGAACATATTCATCATGTTCGACAGGTCCTAAATCGTCTTCGAGATCATGGTCTCTACGCCAAGCATAATAAATGAGAATTCCACCTCAAATCAATTGATTTTTTGGGTTTTACCTTGTCCACTGACGGTTTAGTCATGGATGACACAAAAGTCCAGAAAATCCTGGAATGGCCTGAGCCCAAAAACATTAAATCGCTCCAAGGATTTTTAGGTTTTGCAAACTTCTATAGGAGATTTATTAAATATTACTCTAAAACTATTTCCAATCTTACTTCTCTTCTTAGAAAAGACATTCCTTTTGTTTTTAATTCTACAGCACGAAAGGAATTCTAAGCACTAAAAACGGCTTTCACCACAGCCCCAATTCTTCGACATTTTGATCCTTCTGCCTCGACAATAGTTGAGACAGATGCGAGCGATTATGCTATTGCAGGGGTCATCTCCCAATTAAATCCTGAAACAAATTTGTTTCATCCTGTTGCTTTTGAGTCACGCAAACTCATAGCCGCAGAATTAAATTATGAAATGTATGACAAAGAGCTTTTAGCTATTATCCATTGTCTTAAAAAATGGCGTTCTTTTCTTCTCAGCCTAGATAGTCCTTTTCAAATCTTAACAGATCATAATGCTTTGAAATACTTCATGTCTTCTAAAGTGTTAACCAGGCGTCAAGCCAGGTGGGCTGAATTTTTGTCTGAATTTTCTTTCTCTATTTCCTATCGCCCAGGGAAAAACTGCATTGTCCCAGATATCTTGTCACATCGGGACGACGTTTACCCACAGCGGGGGGATGCATTTGCTGACAAGAACCCAGCAAATGTGCAATCAATCTTCAACGAATCAATGTTAACAACTCATCAACAAAATTTGATGACAATTCAATCTTTTCGAAATCCACTATCCAACATCCTCAAAGCTCAGTTGAAGGACGAATATTGTTTAGGGTTAAAAGACAAAATACTCTCGAAGCAAGGGGCCAAAAGATTTAGTATTGAATCAGGTCTATTAGTCTTCGAAGGTAGAGTAGTCATACCCGACAACAATGAGATAAAATTATGGATTTTCAACAGTCGACATGATTCTCCATTAGCTGGTCATTTTGGGGTTGATAAAACCTACCAGTTAATAGCTAGGGATTTCTTCTGGCCAGGTATGACCAGGGAAATCAAGGCCTATATAAAAGCTTGTTACGAATGTAATAGGAATAAGGCTCCCCGTCACCGGAAGCATGGGTTGCTTCAACCACTTTCTATTCCCTCTAAACCTTGGGAATCTATATCGATGGATTTCATTTCTCAGCTTCCTATTTCTAATGATTTTGATGCTATATTAGTAATAGTAGATAGATTTTCAAAAATGTCTATTTTCATTAAAACCACTACTACTGCTACAGCAGAAGATTTGTCAAAATTGTTTCTAGAATATGTATTTTCTAAACACGGCTTACCAAATGATATTATTTCAGATAGAGGCTCATTGTTTGTATCCACATTCTGGACCCAACTGTGTCGACAACTCAATATCACGAGGAATCTCTCCATGGCCTATCACCCTGAAACCGATGGTCAAACAGAAAGAGTTAACCAAATCCTCGAACAATATCTTTGAATGTATGTCAGTTACCAACAAGACGATTTGACCACATGGTTACCATTGGCCGAATTTGCTTATAATAACTCGACTCATTCTTCGACACGACAATCTCCCTTCAAAACCATTTATGGAAGACATCCTCGATTCAACTCAATCCATGTAGGAACTAATCATCCTGTGGAACATTATCTTTGAACTATATCACAACTTCAAGAAGAACTTAAAACAAATTTGGAATCAGCGATTTGAAGATACAAGGAACAGGCTGACAAACATCGACAATCTGCTCCTTCCTTTAAACCAGGTGACAAAGTATGGCTCGACGCACAAAACATTCAAACAACATGACCATCAAAGAAACTGGCTGAAAAGCGCTTGGGACCATTCGAAATCGACTCTGAAGTCTCTAAAACTGCATTTTGACTCAAGTTACCTCCTAAATGGCAGGCGATTCACCCTGTTTTCCATGTATCTCTCCTGGAACTGGCTCGAGAAATATACCCGGAAAAGAACCAACTCCCTCAGGAACCGGTCGAAGTAGAAGATCATCTAGAGTGGGAAGTAAGTCGTATCCTTGATTCAAGAATACGCAAGGGAAAACTTCAATACCTCGTGGAATGGGAAGGCTTCCTCAATGACTCAGACAAAACATCCTGGGAACCAGCCATCAATGTTTCTAACACCCCTGAACTCCTAAAATCTTTTCATTTGAAATATCCTTTAAAACCAAAACCTTAAAATTTCTTTTATTTAAAATTTTCTTTTCTTTTTCTTTCTTTCTTTAAAATCTAAACACCTCTTAAATTTCTTAGCCTTGTTTTTTCTTTTCTCTCTTTTCTTTTTTTCTTTCTTCTACTTCTATATAATTTTTCTCAAAAAACCAACTAAAAGTAAAATCAAAAGTAAAACAAAAATAAAATAAAATAAATAGAATAAACATAAACAATAAAAATAAAAATAAAATAAAATAAAATAAATAGAATAAACATAAATAATAAAATAAAAAAAAACTCTTAAATCTCTCTAAATATTTTCTTTCTTTTCTATTTTTCAATTCTCTAAAAATACATTCTTTTCTTAAATTTAAAAATTCTCTTTAAAATTTTCTCCTCTAAAAATTTATTCTCTCTTTAAAATTTTCTTTTCTTTGAACCATCAAATCTTGTACAGCACAACCATTCCCTCAAACTTAACTTCAACCTCTAAATCTCCCTCTAATAATTCTTCGAACAAATAATTCTTCTTTTCAAATTCTCTTTAAATTTTAAATTCTGTTTTTTCTTTTCTTTCTTCTTCCTCTCTTTTCAACTAAAATTTCCTGAAAAAAAAAATTCATTAAATTCTCAATTTAACAAACTCATCTCAATCACAAACCATTTCTTTTTTTCTCTCTTTTCTTACATAAAATTTTCCTTTTAAAACCTTAAAATTTCCTTCAATTAAACAACTTTTTTCTTTCTTTAAATTTCTTCTTTCAAATTCTAAAATTTTTTATTTAAAACTTCTTTTTTCTTTTTCTCTCTCTCCCAAATCTTATAAAATTAATAATATTCACCTACAATAAAAAAATAAAATAAAATAAAATAAAATAAAACTAAAATACAAATTTTTCTACTTCTTTATATCTCCTTTTCATTTCAAATTTTTTCTTTTAATTTTTCTCGAACCAATCTTTTCATTTTCTCCAAAACTACCCTTATCTCCTTCCTGCATTTCTCAAATAATTCCTCCTCTCCTACCGGAACCACCTCTGCCACGTCAAAGGAAGCAGCGTCGATAATTGTGTCGACCTCCCCACATAACTCTTCCGCGAACCTTACTTGTCAACCTCCCCACATAACTCTTCCGCGAACCTTACTTGTCGACCTTGACGAGGTTTCTTTGACCACACCTGGTCCAGGGAGTCTTCAGGTTCTTCAACTACATCCGTGGCCGGAGGGTTTGCCTCAGTTGGTATAACCGGCGCAGGCTCCCCAATTGGGTCTTCAAGGGTATTCGATGTCTAAACAAAACTCATCAGTAACTTCATCCTTAAAAAAACAATTAAAAACTTACTTTGAAGATGGGGTCAGGCTCTAAAAATAACCTTGGCGCCACCTCGACCTCTGCCTCTCTCTCCTCCTTGTCGTCTTCGATGACCACCCGTCGTTTCTTGGGTGCCCGCCCTGTAACAGGGACTTCATCTTCATCTTCCTCCACCAACTTGTCGACCTCTTCCTCGACACCTCACTTAAAACTCGTGGCCTGGGTTACCCAGGTTGAGATCTCGTTATTTAATTCCTTATCATTTTCCCCCACCGATTTTTCATCTTCAATCGAGACATCCCAAATGTCTTCGACCACCTCTTTGGTTTTAGGGATTACCCAAAACTTGGTCTTGGTGAATCGTTTTTCAATCTCTGCGTTCTTCGTCAACGCATCGCACGCCACTCGTCGCCAACGGCAAAACTTGCATTTCTGGCAAGGGCCTCAAGTCGCCGTACTTTCGACACAGAAATATTCCATGCTTTCACAAGCCGTGCAAGTTTGTGAAAATTGTCACATGATCATTCCCCCATCCGCTTTAGGGTGTGGAGGCGTAGGTGTGGGAGTAGGGCAGTTCATTATAGAAAAAAGAAATTAATAAGTGAGGAAAAAATTATAGAAGAAGGGAAACTAGTGTGGGAAGATGGCTCAAGCTCAACGGAGTTCGCAATTCTTATACCCGGGCATCTGTCATGCGCCACGTGACACTCAAGGCAAAAGCAGCTCATTAAATCAATAATATCGAGTCCTAAATCTATACTCGAAGCGCAGAAAGCAATTCTCCATAGCAACTGCGATTTTGCTTTGTGTACTTACTATTTAACTGCGCTAGCCTAAACTCTTAATCTAAATTAGTCAATCTCCCAATAGGGTGCCTGAGTCCTTTTCAATAAGCGACGCACAGCGCTAGGTTCAACAAAATAGTACAGTAGTAGTTTTTCATTAAAGTTTTGTTAATTAATTAAAAAGGGGTAAATTGAGCATGGACGGATATTTAGCGAAGAGGGTCTAAGTGTATGTTAGTAATGGTCAATGGAATGGGAATGGTGCGATGGAAGGGAGGTCAATGCGAGGAGGAACAAAGGATATAAAAGGGGTTGGGTATTTGGTTCGATATTCCTTAGAATTAAATTATAAAATCGTATTTACATTAATAGTGGTAAATCTTTAAAGTCAAAATCATTGTTATTGTATCTTTCTTTTATTTTCTCAATATTCATTTCTAAATCCTAAATCTTTGATTATTGAGTTTCCAACCCTTCGTGAGATCTTAAGAATTCCTATTACCTTTTAAACTAGTATATGATTCTTCTCAAATGAACCTCGAACCTGTAGCTCTTACTTTGAGTGATCTTTGAACCATTTCCTCGAATCATTCCTCTGTGCTTCAAAGAAGTTTCTAAATCCCTCATCTCACTTTCAGGAACATCCTTGACCTTGTGCGTAGGTCTTCCGGTGACAGGTTGTTTTTATATGCAGTATTTGTTGTTAATTTTCAAGATTATTGTTTCTAACTTTCTTATACAGTTAAGTTTTCAGCCAAATCTATGCATAAACCAGTCACATGTCCCAAATTTCCCTTCCAGACAAGTCCTGGAGCTCATCTGCAGCTCAACCAGACTTCCAGATTTAATTGAAACCTAGAAACTACTCTAAAAAATCTATAAAAAATATGTTTGTTAGCTACACATATGAGGAAAACTTTCTAATTATTTTTAGCCTGTAAATCCCTATTCATTGAACTAAAAGTCATCAAAGGTAAGTAATTTATCAAAAATCAAACAATTATAAAATTATAAAATTAATAAATAATATTATTAGAAATATTATGAAAATCAGGAAAATTCCAGAAAGTCCATGAATATCTGGAATTAATTTTTCACAAAATTTTTACTTCTTAAAAAATAAATTTTCTCATAAAATTAACAATCAAACCTGAGCTTTAAAATACTCAAATTTCACATTGTATCCAACCATTTTTCATCAAAAAAAATAATCATAGACATAAAATAGCCTTTTGAGATTACTAAATTAGAATCTAGAATTGATTTCCATACTCTATAAGTGCCCTAATAGACTTTATAATACCACAGGGACTGAGATGACTCCATTTTGATGATCTTCCTCTGGTACTCCAAAGCCAGTAGAAGAAGAAGCCATTTTTGCCTTCTTGTATTTTGCTTGATAATTTTTGAATATCTCCCTCCCTTGCTTGGTTGTTAAGTCAATTTTACCTTTTGTTTTATTTTTTAGTTCAATTGCCATTTTCTGATACTCACTAATTTTTGAGGCAAGTGGACATCCCACACATGTAGACTTTTCACAGCCAAAGTAGGCATTGTAGTTTAATTTTGTTTGTAACCAATTGATCACAATCTGAAGGTCACTCTTGGTTAGTTGAGTATACTTTGGAGCACTGGTTTTTTTTCAAGGCATAATAGAATTAAAACTAGGGAGAAAACAAAATTATTAGTGCATGATAAAATTTGATAATTAAGAAAGTGAAATCCTAACAAAGATTTGGTGAGATAAGACAAACTGAAATAGCAGAGAAAATAAAAACATGAGCTTGATAAGGTTATTATGAAGGAAATGAAAAAGGAAAACTTACAGAGATGACAAATATATAGTTTTGAGTGGGTGATCTTAATGAAGAAAAAACAAAAGAGGATAACATGGGGTTGGGGGCAAATAAATCTAATGTGCAGTGGATTGGGGGGATGTGTGTATCACAGGGGGAAAAAAATGGCAACCAGGCGTTGGGTTTGTGATATCTCATAAGGGTATCCCAGGGTTGAGGTGTATATGGGAGAAAACTAGTATAAAATACAGATAGATACTCCACTAACTAAACTTCATGAGAATATGGATATCGGGATATGAGATAGTATATGTACATCTTCACACTCGACTACATCTTGTTTCTAGATATAAAGACCATGACACCATGTAATAATTGATGATTAGTTTCCCACTATTCACAGGGTTCAGTTCATATGCCGAATTGATTCAATTCAGTATGTGAACTGAACCCGACGTCTGCTTGCCACTTTTTTTCCCATGTGTATTGGTGGGCTGAATTGTGGTTGTGAAAATGGTGCAAGAATAGGAAGTATTTGATGAAGTATTTGACCTAATTTTAGTCATGTGTAACCGCAAGTAAGTCATTTATGATGGTGTCTTGGAATGGCGTTTTGAGACTGAAGTCCGCCAGGCGTATATAGTAATGTTAGACACCCCCTATTTTTTTCTTTTTGGAAAAACTTATAATTTTTTGAAAAAAAAGTTAATCTTATGTACCCATTACAATTTACTTAACTTACCCATAGTATATCACACTTTCAGTGTAGTGCCAGCCAATCATTGGTTGTGTAGACTGTAGTCGCTGCATCTGCTGTTCTCTGGTCCATTCCGAAGTTCAATTAGCTGACACCGCGCTACATTAAGCTCTTTCGTATAAAATGAGCAATAATTGGTTTATAAGTCACTAGTCATAGCAGCAGTTTCAGGAATCAATACTTTAAAAAGGTATTTCTCAGATTATCATAATCTTTGTATACATTTGTTTCACTAATCAAAAAAAATTCAGCTTAAATGATAGTAGTCTCTTTCTCATCATTCACATTATTAATGTTTTTAAAAACCTTATGTTAAAAAGGTGTGAACATCATATTAGCTACCAAGAATTTTGTTGTGAGACTCAATTTTTGACCACGTATTTCACGTTAGTTCACCCAATCACTGATGTAAATTGACTGCTCCAAAGCGCGGATACTTGAGATAGACTTGTAGCAGATTAGGTTTCAGATGGCAGAGGACTTTGGATATAATCAAACACCTAGAAAACAAGTGAAGGGATTATTTCTTTTCGGTGACGTTCGGGGCGAGCCAACAGGATACACTACACCGAGAGTGTGATATACCCAATGGGTATATTCACAGGTGGGTTAGGTATATTTTAAACCCTTTATATCCTGCGGAACTTGTATTATCATTTTTTTTCGACTTAGTGTTTTTTTCGTTTGTATTTTGTTCCGAAAAAACATTTAACCTGATAAAAAACTTCTGTTTTGGGCTAAAACCCTATTTTTTTGGTAGATAATATATATATTTTTCTGATTGGAAAACATATTCTTTTCTAAAAAAATCTAAGCTTATGGCCTCCTCTAGAATATACCCAGCCCACCCATGAATATACCTATTGGGTATGTCACACTTTCGGTGTTGTGGTAACATACGATTCTTATTTATACTTTTACGGAGATTTTAAAGCCTGGAAAAAAAAAAGTCCTTGCGTAAAAGTCTTGTCCTAGTATAGGAAATAAACCACTACTAAAGAATATATTTCATACTTTTCCGAGATGCCCATGGCCCAGTTACTTTATCCACCAATCTTCTACATTACCTGGATATGCAGACTCCTAGTACTACATTCTGTATCTTGTATTCCGTCTTATGGGTTCTCAAGGACAGATGATTTTAATTCTGTTCTTACTAAGATGGGTGACCTGTCCATGAATCATCCATCTTCAAGCAGTGAAACTAATATGGAGCGCGTCCACAAGCCTGTACAGGAGCAAGAATTATATCAAGCGAGTAATTCTGAGACGCAACAAGTGGAACGCAAAGGAAAGCTCAATCCAAATGCTGCACCCTTCCAACCAAGCTTCACCAAGGCGGCTGACATCAATATGCACTCCATCGCAACAGGATTGAGTAACAGCCAAGTGTACCAATCGCTGGAGGGACCTGTCAGGTGGAGTGATTGGCATGCTTTTAATTCTGCGAATGAGCAAGGAATATCTTATTTGGAAAGCGTTGTGACGCATCAACCAAGATATTTTGTACCAGCAAGGACTCATCACCTTCCACAAGATTATGAAGAAGAGAACCAAAGGTTTTCGCTTCCTCATCCTCAGGAGCAAGAGCTAGATATAGAGGCACAGGACGCAGCCGATGAATTTGGATACAAATATTCGGACTACAAATCACTTTATGTTGAAAAATTGGAATCAAATCCAAACCTTGGCCACTTGGACAAGTCAAAGAGGCAACCAACCTTTGGGTCACGTGAAGCTTACTGGCAGAAAATAAACCTGGAGTCATTATGGAAATTAAATTACGACTCAGCACTCTCGTTATTTAATCAAATAAAAAACTTCAACTGGTTTATCCAACATGATAAAAATCATTATGAGAGAACGATTCGTGATGCAGTTGAAATGCGAAGTCTTGTCAAAAAGCCTGACATGAAGCTTAGAAAGGATGCAGAGGATTTGATGAAGTCTGAGAAATTACAAATTGAGGTTCTAGAGGCTTTACGTAGCGCTTTCGCCCAGTATGCTAACATGTTTCCTCAACGAGAGGAATACAGGCGGAGAAGTCGAAAACCCAATTTAAAAATATTTCAAAGCCCTGAAACGCACGAATGGAAAATGCTAGAGCGCATCAAGCTTGAACACAAAATCCGAAAAAAAAAGGTCAACGCAGCGCCAGAGGAGCCCCTAAGTGTTTTCCTGGCAGCTCATACTGTATGATAAATTTTTTGCAGGATAGGTTAAAGCTGGTAAAAATGTTTATAATTTTAAGATCTTTTAAGAAAACATACGTAGCAAGAATATGACTGTATAAAACACTATAAAAAGAAAAGAAAAAAAAAAGAGAGAAAAGAAGGAAAGAAAAAAAAGGCATACAGATCTTGTGAAAATGAGTATCTGTCATTCTTGCACTTGCCAATACCTAATGATGATTACTCACCACACAATATAGGGGGCAGACTTGCTAGCAAGTCCGCAACCTTGGACCCAAACTCACCACAGATTAAACACACATTGAGCTATTGATAAAGGAACCATACAATCAGGGATGAACACCGCTCAGCAGAACAGTTTTAGGTGGGTGTTCAAGTAGAGTTCAGTATGGGTTCAGTATGAGTTCAGTCTGAGTTCCATCTGAGTTCAGGTTGAGGACTTGCTAGCAAGTCCACCCCCTATATTGCGTAGTGACTATGCCTCTTACTTTTCACTCTTAAACCTTATTTATCTAATCTCCGCTACTTATAGTCCACCAGCTGTCTCCATTTTCATTTTTTTTTAAATCTTCTCTTCTTTCTTAATTATTTCCCGCTACCCCATTACTTTCACTCTACCTTTCATGGATTGCCCCAACAAATACTGTTGCACAACTAGCTTTTTGTCAATGTAAATAACTAGTTATACCTAATTACTATACTTAGACCTACTATTAACCTAGATCTTAATCTAACATTATGATAGAGACAAGCACTATGTATGGATGCGCGGATCGTTTCTGATTCTGCATCCACTTTCTTCTTTTGTTTATTTTATTTATCTATTTTACTTATCGCTCGTCCTCCCGTCCTCCCTCCCTCAAGTCTCTTCATCTTGTCCACTCTGTCCCAAGTCCTATTCGTCCCTAGTCCATCTTGTCCATTTCTGTCCTCTTCTATTTAACTTACCTGCCGCCTTTGCTTATCAGGTAATATTGTGAGTATGCTCTACTACAGCAATGCAATCCACTTTCTTCTTTTGTTTATTTTATTTATCTATTTTACTTATTGCTCGTCCTCCCGTCCTCCCTCCCTCAAGTCTCTTCATCTTGTCCACTCTGTCCCAAGTCCTATTTGTCCCTAGTCCATCTTGTCCATTTCTGTCCTCTTCTATTTAACTTACCTGCCGTCTTTGCTTATCAGGTAATATTTCTCTTCATCTTGTCCACTCTGTCCCAAGTCCTATTCGTCCCTAGTCCATCTTGTCCATTTCTGTCCTCTTCTATTTAACTTACCTGCCGTCTTTGCTTATCAGGGTTATGGGCCCAGCACCCCTGCTAATTAATTAAACCTGGCGACTCCTGAATCAGTTAACACATCGAACTCATCTCCTTCTTCATCTTCCTCCTCTTACACTGAAATGGCCTCACCCTCTCAACCACAACCTCCTGACTTTGCGTATCTTCAGGATTCCTCGAACTATTCTGAAATCAAGGGCATTGAAAAACTTAATGACAAGAACTATAGCACCTGGAAGACTGACCTTAAATATGCGCTCACTGTTCGGAACTTGGATCAATTCTTGGACGAAGATAACCCATTACCCACTGATCCCGAACTCCTTCCGATTTTTAAAATTAAACAACGGCAAACAAATACGATCATTAAAATGTATATGGACAGAGCCAATCAACATAAGTTTATCCTCAATGACGATGCCATTGAACCTGCGCAACTGTGGACTCGTATCAAGAACCATTATGCTTCCAAATCAAGTCAAAATTGCTCGTTCGTTGTCAGCAAACTGTTTAAAATTAAATTTACTGAAAGCAACGTCTTGGAGGCTATGGATGAATTCAGAGGGACCTTCAAACTATTACGTGATGTAGCGCCTGACTTATTCAAGGAAAATATCCTTTCCTATATTATGGCCAATTACGTACTCAACCTGTTGCCGGAATCCTATCAAACTGCCGCAACCATCATTTTGAGCAAATACAATATCACTAATCAACGCCCTACCATTGAAACCATCTTTGCCGATATCGAAACCCAAGTCACTCGTCGAAAAACACTCAATATGACCAGTAGTTCAGGAGGGACCGCTTTGGCTGTGGACACCAAAACCAAGAACTTCTGCTCCAGAGGGAAACATAATCCCTTGGCACCACATTCTGAAGCTTCATGCTTTCAACTCCATCCAGAGAAGCGTGACGAGTTCCTGAAAAGAAAAAAGGAACGAGAATCTAAGGACAAGGACTCTCAACATAAGGTGTTATCAGTTTTCTCAGACCTACCGCTAAATCATGCCATCTTAGATAGTGGCGCCTCTTATTCTATCTTCAATAATCGAAATATATTCTCTCAGTTTAAGGACACGAAAATCACTTTAACTCTAGCAAATGGAGACGAAATTCTTGCCCTTGGACAAGGCAAGGTTTCATTTACTTCATCATCCGGTCAAGAGTTTAGTATCAATAATGCACTTTATGTGCCTTCAATCAAAGTCACGCTCATTGCTATTGTTGACCTGTTGAAGAATGGACAGTATCTTGAAAATGAAAATGGGACATTTAAAATTAAAGAGAAAGGGACGACTCTTATCGAATGCTCTTCAAGAGGTAGAATTATTAGTTTTCTGTTAACTCGATATCCTATCTTTAACATCAATATTACTTCACCTAAAAATGCGGACCTTAAACTATTACATCACAACTTTGGGCATCCGAGCAATCAAACCATGGAAATTATTTTCCCAGGTTTGAATTTTTCTCAATTCAGTTGTAAAACATGTGCTCTTTCTAAAGCTCACGCTCTACCATTTTCTGGTTCATTTCCCACTCCCAAAACCTCACTCGACGTACTTCACATGGATCTGTGTGGCCCAATTACTCCAGAGTCGAAAGGTGAAAAATCCTATTTCTTTCAAATTGCTGACGGGTACTCTCGCTATCGACACGTATACTTTCTTCAACTCAAATTGGAAACCTTTGAACGATATAAAGAATATGAGAAACTTGTCGAAAATCAGTTAGGGAGAAGCATCAAAGCTATTGTAACAGACAATGGTGGAGAGTTTACCAGTAACAATTTTAAAAGTCATCTCAAAAACAAAGGGATTAAACATTTGCTTACTGCCCCCTACACACCACAACAAAACCCTATCGCCGAAAGAGGTAACCGTTCATTAGTTGAAAAAGCTAGATGTTTGCTCCTTGAATCAGGACTAGACTCATACTGGTGGGCCGAAGCAATTAATACGGCGACTTTCCTCCTTAATATTTTACCTTCTTCAGCACTCAATAACAAACAGACCCCATGGGAACTTTGGCACGGAGAATCCAACAATATTCCTAGAAAACTGCATCCCTTTGGCTCCGATGTGGTTTATTATCAGCAAAAACATTACCGGAATGGTAAATTTGATAGCAGTGGCTTAGAAGGGATATTTTTGGTATATTGTGAGGGTCATATAAACTATCGTATCTACTCTCCAAGTACTGATTCCATCGTTGTCACTCACAATCTTAAATTTCTCAACACTTTTAATCTCGCTCAAAAAATCTCGAAAGGGGAACCGATCGAAACACTAGTCTTTCCAGACCTGGACTTTACTCATCTTCCCTTGTCCAATCCTTCACTCGACTTTAATTCTAATGATTCAAGTAACGATAATACTACTCCCACAGATAATCCTTCTCCCTTTGAAGAAAATTCTCATTCAAATGCTGCTTCTTCAATTTTGGAAACCGAACAATTTGAGGAAATCTCTCCTACCACCTTACCGCCTAAAAACTATGCTTATGTTGACAAGAATCTTAAACCAGCTAAGGAAATATCTTCGGATATCAATCCGGATAATATTCTTCAAACTAAACGACGCGGTAATCCACTCTGTCTTACAGTCACCCCCTGGGATACACCTAAACATTACTATGAAGCTTTAAACTCACCGGAAAGCGATGAATGGTTAAAGGCTATCCAATCCGAATTACTTAGCATATCAAAGCACCAGGTATGGGAAGAGGTACCAATTCCCAATCACAATCACCTGTTGGGTACCACCTGGACCTTCAAGAAGAAAACCGACTCAGAGGGAAATGTCATTAAATACAAAGCTAGACTTTGTGTGCAGGGTTTCTCTCAGATTGAAGGCATCGAATACAATGAGACTTATGCACCTACTGGAAGATTAACCACTTTACGCTTCCTACTTGGTGTCGCAGCATTCAAAGACTGGGAATTACATCAGATGGATGTTAAATCAGCATTTCTTCACGGGGAACCTGAGGAAGACCTTTACCTGCAATACCCTAGTGAATATTCTCCCTCCAACAAGGAAAACTGTCTACACCTCAAAAAGTCTCTCTATGGACTCAAGCAAAGCCCTAGGTGCTGGTATCATAAACTAACGACATTCTTTGCTGATATTGGATTCAAAGCTAGTAAGGCTGATCCTTGCCTATTCTTTAATAATGAATCTTGCAATCCTTGCTACGTATACATCCATGTGGATGATTTAATTATAGGTGGCCCCTCTATTCAAGATTTTAAAACCAAAATCTCTCAAGTCTTTGACATGGACGATCAAGGTGAACTCAAATGGGTTCTAGGTATGAAAGTCGATCGAGACAGAAGTGCCAAAACTATCTCCTTATCTCAAACTCTTTACATTGATAAAATTCTTAGTGAATTCAATCATTTAAACTGTCGGCCCATTTCTACTCCCTTGGTCCCCAACTTGCATTTCGTTAAAAATTCATCTAAAAAGTTAACCCATCTGATCAATTATCGTCGGGCAATAGGTTTACTTAACTACTTGGTTCTCTGCACTCGACCTGACCTATCTTTTGCTGCTAGCTCCTTGGCTCAATACCTTAATGACCCGACTGACGAACAAATAAATGCATTTTTCCATATCCTAAGATATCTTCAACTCACCAAAAACTACTGTTTAACCTTGGGCTCAATTCACGGAGGTCAACTCGGTCACCTTACTGGTTACGCTGATGCTTACTATAATAAGGCTGAAGACTCGAAATCCACCTCCGGCACTCTAGTCTTTCACCTAGGTCTCATTAGTTGGAGATCTTCTAAACAACAGTCTGTTGCGCTTTCCACATCAGAATCCGAGTATTATGCCATGACAGAATGCGGTCAAGATCTAATTTGGACCAGGGAATTATTTAATGACTTTGATATTAAACTTACTAACTCGTGCCTAATTGGTGATAACCAAGGTGGTATAAATTTAGCACTGAATCCTCTATATCAACATAGAACTCGACACATTAATACTAAAGTCTGTTGGCTACGTGAACAAGTTAACAACAACAAATTTAAGATAAAATATACGCCAACTGATAAAATGGTAGCTGACATTCTAACTAAATCTTTATCCAAACCTAAACATTTTCAATTTCTTAAGCACTTGAACTTGAATCCATTGCTGTCTTGAGCACGGGGTAGTGTCAATGTAAATAACTAGTTATACCTAATTACTATACTTAGACCTACTATTAACCTAGATCTTAACCTAACATTATGATAGAGACAAGCACTATGTATGGATGCACGGATCGTTTCTGATTCTGCATCCACTTTCTTCTTTTGTTTATTTTATTTATCTATTTTACTTATCGCTCGTCCTCCCGTCCTCCCTCCCTCAAGTCTCTTCATCTTGTCCACTCTGTCCCAAGTCCTATTCGTCCCTAGTCCATCTTGTCCATTTCTGTCCTCTTCTATTTAACTTACCTGCCGTCTTTGATTATCAGGTAATATTGTGAGTATGCTCTACTACAGCAATGCAATCCACTTTCTTCTTTTGTTTATTTTATTTATCTATTTTACTTATCGCTCGTCCTCCCGTCCTCCCTCCCTCAAGTCTCTTCATCTTGTCCACTCTGTCCCAAGTCCTATTCGTCCCTAGTCCATCTTGTCCATTTCTGTCCTCTTCTATTTAACTTACCTGCCGTCTTTGCTTATCACTTTTAAGGTGAATACCACCCTGAAAATTTTGGAATTCACCTCACTGTTACCACTGACCGATTGACCACCTTTTTTTATTTTAGACTTATCCTTTATTGACCTCAGTCTTAGAGTGTTATCCCTTAATCTTTTACCTAACCATTATAAGAAGTTATTTGACCTTACTAGCCAACCTGTTTACACTTCTCTCTCAGGTTTTATACTTTTCCTTTATTGACCTTAAAATTATACTTTCCCTCATTAACAATATACTTGACTAATATTAAGAATTAATTAATCTTGATAGATTACTGGTTTATGTTAAAGCCTTTTCAATGAGCCAATGAATCCTTTAAGGTATTACAGTGGATTCAGCGGTGTTTTGAGAAATCAGCCAATATGCAATGCTAAAAAGGTATTGTAAATAAAATGAATCAATTATAATGACTAAAAAGAAATTACATGAAGATTGAAGTAATAGTAAGAGAATAATGAAATCAAAGGGGCTAACAATTGACAGTGCTCTCTATATAACTAACAGTAACATGAACACCATTGATCTCCTCCTATGATCACACAATCTAAAATCTACTCATGAAAAAAAAAATTGCATAAGAAACACTGGGTAAAGATCAAAGTTAGCTGAGGTATCACAGGAGATAAAATGAGTGAACTAGACGTCTAGTTGTTTTTTGACCCTATTAAAGCCCTAATTGTGATTATTCTTGATACCTTAGAGTGACCTTGGTTGAGCCATTCCCCCTTTTAACTGTCTATAAAAATTCAGTTTTTTCAACTAGCCACTTGCTCCCTTCTCTCAATTATCCCTTTATTGCTTATTGTATCATTAGGGGGTCTCAAACCTTACTAAACATGCCTAGAGTGTTTCATTTAAAAATTGCCACACAAACACACCATGAAACATGGCTGACTTGGTAATTGGGGTGTCAAAGATGGGGTCAAATATGTCCTTACTTTGTACAATTTTCTCAAGCACAATGAAGCCCACCAATACCCACATCCTCCCAATCAACTATGCATTGCCTTCCTTCCATCCTAACCCGTATACTCGACCTCACATCTATTCTCTCTGAGTTCTTTTCCAAATCAGATTTTTCTCCTTCACACCACAGTAAGTCTATTATTTTTTATTCCTTTCTTTATCAGATTTTCCTGATTAAATTTCTATCCTCACAAATTTGTATTTTTATCTAAGGCATAATAAATATAATCAAGGTCAAAAGCTTTCTGAATCTCAAATGAATAATTAAGAATTACCTTTAGATCCTTTTCTTGACTCTCCTGAATTTGAAGAACCAACTGTGTATTCTGAAATTGAGCTTGATGATCCCATGGTAGGAAGCTTAAACTACTTTTGTTATTGTTTTTTCGTTTTTATTGCTTATTTACCCCCCATGTATTAACCAGAAACAAGGCTCATCAAATTGAAAAATATTCAAAAATGTAACTGATGATAAAAGGTTAAATGATAAAGAATCAACCCCTCATAGCAAAAGACTCAAGAAAAGGGCTTCTGCTAGTTTATGGACTCATTCAAAATCAAAAGATGAAGCATTTTTAGAAATTAATATAGATTGTTTAGATTTAGAGGTCCGTGTGCAGTGTTGTTTGTCGCAAAGGGTGTATTGTTGTCGGTCAGTCATCTAGAAGAGGTAAGGAAAATAGGAGAAAAGGAGGAGGGAAGGAGGAGGACAAGGGAAAATAAAGAAATAAATCACAATAATATATATTTAATTTATTTGAGAGGGAAACAACGGTGAGAAACTTTGAGAGGTGACAAAAACTTAGATTTTATTAACAATAATATTATTAAATGTAAGGGTTCTGCGCGGCAAACACTTTTAATTACTATCAGACTTAAAGCAACCTTTAATTTGTTATATAGACTTTTAATTAGATTTATATTACTAATAAAAAAATATAAACGTAATAAAATAGTTATTTAATTTGTTGAGTGTGTAATAAGTGATGATCCTACAGGGGATTATCCAAGGCCCTTTTATAGGCAATGGGTCCTCTGAAGCGCTACTATATTTTTAAATACAATGATTAGAATAGAATAAAACAAATGTATCAAAGAGTAAATGAAACATAACAATATAGAGAAAAATATGAAACAATTAATTAAAACCCCAATTAAGAATCCAATTTTCCCGCCATTAATTCCCAAATCAGTAAGTGAAAATAGTGAATAACTAAACAAGATTGGAACATAGGAACTATGAGAAAAATAATTCCAAACAGATGGTACAGTCTGATTAAAGGATATTTTAAGTGAAACAAAAAATACTTTGACGCAACAAAACATGTAATTAATCTCAATTTAGTATCAATTATTTTATTTGTTTGTTCTAACACAATCAAGGGTCAAAAGAAGCGTCATTAATTATTGTTTAGTATTATATGAGAGGTATTATTTAATATATAAATTTAAGTAATTAATTTAAATATATTATAAGTCAATTTTACACTTATAATTATAATATATGTTTTTCAATTAATTAAATATAAATTTATAATTATTAAATACATAAAAATGCGCCATTATTTGTAGAATATATTATATTATGTTCAATTTAACTGTATATAAAAATATATATAACCAATAAATTTAATGTAACACTTGTATATAATAAAATACTTATATAATTTCATTATGCAATAAAATATTAAGTTATATTCATTAAATACAATTCTTACCCACTCTTTAAGGTTTTATAAGTTATATATCATTTACTGGACTCCTGGAATAGCCTGGCTGACAATTGTTGTCGTCATTTGGAAAGGCCTCCAATTATTGGTGGGTCGTCTAGAAGAAGGAAGAAAAGAAGGACAAAAGAAGAGGTAGAAGAGAAAAATAAAGAAGAAGTTTGTAATATTAAATGAAAAATTAAATATAATTGAGTTTATGGAGAGAAATACAACAACACTTTATAAGTAATGACACAATGGTAGATTTAAGTGATATTTAATATATTTAATAAGTTATATCTAAATGCGCAGCAATCAATTATTATTTTTAATTGACTTATGGTAACCTTAGTATTATTTCAAATTTAGATTAGAACTGTAGCACTAATAAAAATAATAATAATTTGTATGATATCTAAAATATAATAAAGTATGAGTGTAAATAAGTGATAGTCAACAAAGAGGAATTACAAGATCCTTTTATAGGCAAGGATACTTCTGAGGCGCTTCCAATGTATATACAAAAGTAATAGTATGTGAAACAAAAATATCAAAGGAATTTAATTAAAACATACACTTTGAGGGAAAAGATGAAACAACAAATTAAACCTGTGAATAAGTCAATAACTTTCCCATCTTAAAGCTCCAAATAAGTAAATAATATAATGAATAACTAAATAAGTATGAGACCATGAGAATTGTGAGAAAAAATATCCTAAACAAGTATTATAATAAGATGTAAAGGTTTTAATTAAGACAACTAGAATTATTTTCACACCAAAATTTATGTAATCAATTTAATTCAGTTATAGAGAGAAATTAATTAATTGTTTTAACTACTTTCAGTAATTAATTTAATTGAAACAAATAATTAATTTAATTGTAACTTATTTAAATTGAGAATTTAATACTAATATATTAAATATGTGTTTTAAGTTATTTAGTAATTCTACTGACACAGTTAAGGGTCAAAAAAGCGCCCAATATTTATGAATAATATTATATGATGAGTTGGATTTAATATCTAAGTTACATCACTCTATTTGTAATTCCCTTATAAGTTAAATATAATTAAGCTTAAAATATCATAATTAATTTAATTAATTTTTTAGAAATATTAAATACATAGAAATGGGCCATGTTTTTATAGAATATAATATTTTTTTATGTAATAAAACTTATTTAATAATAAAATTAAATATAGTAATTATTTTATTTATTCATAAAATATTAATAATTTTATTATTTAATAAAATAATTTATTGTAACTACATAATGTTATTCCCTTACATGATTCCAGTAATCTATTATATAAATTACTGGGCTCCTGAGATAGATAAGGTTAGAATTCAAAAAGAGGAAAATAAAAATTTTAAAATTTAAACTTTTCATCATTTTTTTGTCTAACTAAACTAATGATATCTAATAATATAGATCCTACCCCCTCCATTATAATTTCAATCATTAGGGGGTATCAAAGTTAGAAATCTTCCATTTCAAAACACCTCTTTTTTCCACCAAATCAACCATGATTATTTTTTTAAATATGCTATATTGTGCCCCATGAAAACTTTTTAACTGAGAATTAATGTAAAGGTTGTGTATTTCTACTTTTGTTGTGAAATACCTTTTAAATAATTACAAATTTATGACATTGATACCCCCTATTCTATCAATTAAATTTATGAAAATGTCTTTTTTTTAATAAATTTCTTTCTTACATTTGTTCTCAAATAATGTCTCAATTTTTGGATTCTTTTTTGGGTGCAGATTGCCAATCATTTTCTAATTTAAAATAAATTTATGTCAAAAAATTATTTTTGGCATTACCATCTCATGCTATTTAACATAACATGGGGTGGGAATCACCAAATTTTTTTCTAATTAAAAAAATTATTTTGAAAAAAGAAAATTGGCAGTACCCTCCTCTGTATTTTATTTAAGTAGGGGCTTATATTGCCAAATTTTAAGTTCATTTCATAAATTAAAATGTAGAAATTCCATATAAGATAATTTAAAAACCTAAATTAATTACAATTCAAGTAAAAATGTGAGTGGAAATCATATGTGAATTAATTAAATGAAATAAAACATAAGTGTATACATGAACTGTATAAGAAAAAAAATGTCTCCACAATCACCATCATATGACACAGCCTGATGGCTTATTAATTTAAGTAAGTAGAGTATCATATATGACTTGTAAAATTTTCATTAATTGAATAAAAAAAACTTGACAACATATATCAGACCCAATACTCTTTTTGGCTACCTAATGTTTTATTTTTTACATTACCTTTGTTTCTTAGCTTACAATTCTGGTTGACCAACTCTATATTTTCATTAATTTTCATCTAATAAATGCAAAGACAACTGATCTAAATAAAAAGATAACTTAATTAGATAAAAAATACCTGAAATAGTTCAAGAATTCACCTAAAAAGGAAAAAAAAGCTTCCAGAAAAGTTGAAAAAAGTTCCAAAAAAAGCATCTAGAGGTCTTTAAAAAAGTCCCCAAATATTCTCAGAAATTTACCAAAAAGTTTCAAGAAAAGTTTCCTAAAATTTTATAAAAAAGTGTCACAAATGTGCTTGAAAAATTCTCTAATAAAGTGTCCCAAAGGTTCCTAGGAAAGTGGTGAAAAGTTCCAAGTAAAGTGCACTAAAAACTCCAAAAAATTGCCAAAAAAACACCTAAAAATTACTTTAATGTGATTATAAAACATTTTAAAATTATTTTCAATTATTTCCAAATGTTTACAGATGATTATGAATGGTTTTGTTGAATAAAAAGACCTGTAACAGCCAAAAATCACTAAGAAATTTGTGGAAAACATTTACAAATTGTTTTAGCAGAAACAAAGACCAAAAATTTCCTATAAAGACCTAAAAACAAGTGTAAAATTTTTATTAAACATTTAAAAATGGTTTCAGAATGATTCTGAAGTGATTTAGCAAAAAAAAGGCCAAAAAAGAGAAAAACCTAAAAATAACCAAAAAACACAAAAAGTCACCAAAAAGTCAGGAAGTTAAGAATAAAAAAATGGATAAAAAAGAAAAATGGAAAGAAAGAAAGAAAGAAAGAAAGAGCATATCAATAATTTATTAAAAAAAAAGATGATAAAAAAAGATACAAAAAGAAAGACATTTCAATCAGCAATCAAATTACAGAAAATTAGAAAGTGAATTGGCTTGAGAGCAGTGAAGTGAGAAGTATCATAACCAAAAATGATAGATGGAAGTGATAGATGAAGAGAAGATGAGATATCTTACTGAGATTGGATCTTAGAAATATTATGTGATTTCAATTCTGGGAGCTAAATTAAAATATATGAAACTGGGGAACTGGGGAACTTTATTGAACAAAATTTTAAGTTAGTTAATCTAGGACTTCAAGATGAGAAAGGTTGATTGGTAGTGTTATAGAATTCATGGAATTGGTTTGAGATGATCAAGTATTTCTATATTCTGTCTGTGAGAGTAGTTCAGCATTGGAATCAGTATCAGAATTAACCATTAGATCAAGGGCAAGAGCTGTAGAAGTATTCTCAAGTTGATGAAGGACTAAAAGTGGCATGTTATTTTAGTGGAAAGTGATGAAGATTAGGTTTAAGTGTATGATTAAGGTACTGATTAAGTGCTGGTGAGTCACATACCTTATTTTTATGAATAAGCCCTTAAGGATTAGATGAAAAAATATAGGTGTTGAAAATTTTGTATCTAGTGTTGGTGTCTCTGCACCTAGTGCTGACTAATCATGATGAAGAAGTGAAGTTTTTTGATGAATTGTTTAACCCAAAAAAATACATCTATGAGGACTAATACTCTGTTGAAATGCACCTCTCCAGTGCATGTGTATTTCATTTTTAATGGCTGGTTTAGTACCTTTTTTGTGGCATGTTTTTGTGGCATATTTGGTAAGGTTTGAGACCCCTTAATGAAACTATATAAACTTTTGTAGCTGGACATACATGTGTGGTGAAGAACAATGAAATCATAAGAATGAATGATTAAAATGTTAAAAAATTAAGAAAATTAAGAAAGAAAGATTACACCACAGTTTTTTTGATGTGTAATTAGGGAAAATTATGTCATGTTTGTATCACAGGTTTCTATGTCATACAAAAATGTAAGATAATTCAGTCTACTCTGAAGCATTTAATTATTAAATAAAAATTCTCACAATAAAATGTAATCATTTACAGGAAACCATGTCATTTTTTTCTTTTTTTTGAAGGAGATCCCTAATCAAAGCGCAAATGTGCAAAAACAACACCCCCTCCCCCATGATTTGAAGAATAGGAAAAATTAATAGATCTAAGAATATCAGAAAACAATGCAGTGAAAGCAACTCACCATTATGATGATGAAAGACAAATGGAATTGAAGATGGTTTGAAGGAGCATATGGCTTGAAGAATCTCAGCTCCAACCAAGAATCTACTGTGTTAGCTAAGTGTTAAAAGCTGTACACATTATTTTCTCACTAATTTTCCAAATTTTTTATTTGTTAACACATTACTCAAAAGTGAAAATTTTTTAAGGAGAATGAACTATTTAACTTACCAGTCTCAATTATGCAAAATGAAAAACTGAATATGAGAATTATGTATACATATAAGCTTATGTATGTCAATAATTACTTCATATCACTTAAGATAAGTATATTATGACTCCATTAACACCTTAATAAGTATTATTAGGCCATGGATAAGCTATTTAAACTATTATAAATTATATAATAGAATAATAATTATATATATATATAATAAAATAATATATATTATTATTTTAACCTTATTTTTAAGATATAAGCTTAATCTGGTTAAGGTTATCTTATTTTAAGCATAAGAAATACTCAGTCCTAAGGATATTTAGGCTGACACTCCCTCACCCCAAAAAAAACAATAAAAAAAATGTTAAGACATTTAAACTTAAGGAGTGAAATAATAAAAAATAATTTTTATAATACATATACTGAATGAACAGTATTATTTAGATTTAAATTTTTTCAAGAGATTTTTAAGATCAGTGATTTCATTTTCTGGAATCCACTGGTCATATTCACTTGATTTATTTTTAAATCTTAATAGATACTCAACTCCCTTTTCTTTAGTAAGGTGTCTCTTTTTAAGTATCTTTTCAATTTCTGCCTTTTCCACTATTTCTTCAGGTTGCTGTTTATGCCTACCTGATCTTCTTGGAAATAGAGCAGTATCATTAGAATGGTATGGTTTAATAAGAGAAATAGGAAATACTGGATGTTTTCTATCATAAGGTGCATATAGAATAACCTCAACAGCATTATTACCAACCATCTTTTTAACTACAAATGGTCCAATGAATGGATCCTTCAATTTAACATTACCATTTAAATTGAAATGTAGTGTTGAAATAAGGACTTCATCACCCTCTTTGAACATTTTTTTTATGGGCTTTATCTCATCTTTTCTTTTCATACTCAAAAGCCTTATTTATACATTCTTGAGCATGTTTTCTGCATAGTTCCTGCATCTGAAGAAAAGATTTAGTACCTGGATGAATATCCAATCTAGGTAACTTATTAAGAGTTTTAGCAGGGGTATTAGGTACATAACCCAACCATAACTCAAATGGCTTTTTGCCAGTGACAGAATGTACTGTACTATTATATGCAAATTCTAAACCTGGGATAAGGGTTACCCAATCATGTGTGAATTTGTCATTGTCTTTAAAATTAAGACCAAAAGCACAGTATCTTCTTATCATATCTTCTAAGGTTTGTATCATTCTTTCTGCTAGCCCATCAGTTTGTGGATGGTGTGCTGTAGAAAGTTTTAATTGACACCCTGAAACATCCATAAGTGACGTCCAGAACTCAGAAGTAAATTTAGGATCTCTGTCAGAAACTATTGCTTTGGGGAAACCTGCTGTATTTAACATTTGTGTCCACCATAAAAAAGCTAAGTCCTTTGCAGAAACCTCTTTGTGGGTAGGAATAAATTTACACATCTTTGTAAATCTATCTACAATTACCCAGCAGGAGTTATAACTCTTATGCCCTGCTATTGGAAAACCTGTTACAAAGTCCATGTTAATGATTTCCCATGGAGCTTTTGGTTGCTCAATTTGTTGTAATAAACCAGCTCTTTTTCCTGTTAATCTTTTAGATTTTTGACAAGAATCACATGTTTCAACATATTTCTGAACATCCTCAGACATGTTAATCCACCAAGCTGTGTTTTTTACTCTGGTTAATGTTTTATGGTAGTCAAAATGACCTGCTAATATATCATCATGACATATACTTAACATTAACTCCTTCATTGAAGGGGGAATTACAATTACATTACTTAATTTTTTCCTGTAATATATAAAACCATCCTCAATGGAAAATTTTCCTTTTTCTAATGCCTCTTTATACTTAATTGGTAATGTTTTTATTAAAACATTCATTGAAGCATTAGATGCATCATTTAATATTGTAGTTAATTTACTCAAGTCAGGATCTGAATTATAATTATCAAGAATTGATTGCATAAATTCATCCTCAAGATCTACAATATAAATGCCATAAATGTTAATAATCTCTGACTCAGGAACATAAGCAGGATTATCATCATTATTAGGCAGAGGTACTCTAGATAACAGATCTACATTAGAGTGCAAGGTTCCTGCTCTATGTGTAATAGTCATCCGTCCTCTGTATTCTTGTACAGCTAATTGCCATCTAAAAATGTGTCTATTAGGAGTTTTCATGTTTAAGAGTGACTTAACTGCACTACAGTCAGTGATTAACTCAAATTTTTGGTCTTCAAGGTAATAATGTAGCTTTTCAAGAGCCCATACTACTGCCAAACATTCAAGTTGAGTAGCACCATATTTCAATTTACCACTTCTCAGAGTACGTGAAATATAGCAGATTACTACTTCTGACATTTTACCTTCAATAAGTTGTTTTTGATGCAAAGCAGCACCCAGTCCAATAAAACTTGCATCTGTATATAATACAAAAGGTAATTGGAAATCTGGTAATCCCAAGATAGGAGCTGTCATTAAACATTCCTTCAACTTATTGAAAGCTTGTTGTCTTTCATTATTCCAAATGAAAGCTTCTGATTTCTTTATCAGTGTGGTCAGTGGTGCAGAAATTGATTGGTAATTTTTTATATATTGTCTATAATAACCACACATTCCAAGAAAATATTTTACATCCTTCACATTTTGAGGAATGCCAATATTCTTTATTGCAGCCACTTTATTTTGGTCTACACATATTTGTAAGCCAGATACAATATGACCAAGCACTTTTAAAGATTCAAACCCAAATTTACATTTTTTCAATGCAAGGGTCATTTTTATTTCATCCATTTTCTGAAATACTTTCCTTAAATGGATTAAGTGTTCATCAAAAGTTTTAGAGAACACTATGATGTCATCAATGTATACCATTAACCATCCCTCAATCATTTCATTATGGAATGTTATATCCATTAACTTCTGAAATACTGATGGAGCATTTTTTGGTCCAAATGGCATTCTGACATACTTATAAATTCCCATGTGTGTTGTTATCAACAAAAAGTTCTGTGAATTCTTTTCAACAGGAATTTGATGGTACCCTTTATTCCCATCAAGGCAGCTTATATATTTAGCACCTTTAAGGGTAGCATGTATAGAGGCAATCCTTGGCAAGGGATAAATATCATCTACTGTAAATGTATTTAATGCTCTATAATCACCGCACAGTCTTGCTTTATCTTGTTCATAAGAAATCAGCACTGGTGATATTACACAATATTTTGGTGTAGTTTCAACCTTCTCAAGAATGTTCATTTTTAATAACATCTTAATATTATCCTCTATGTCTTTCCTCTTCATTGGTGAAGCAGGGTATGGTTTCTTTTTAAGACTAGCAGGAATATTATCCATATCACAGGTTAAACTGATTTTCATTTCATGTTCTTTTACAAGGCCAAGTTCATTTGTACCATGTGCAAAAGCCATTGGAAAAGCTTTAATTAATTCCAAAATATTATCTTTCTCAGTTTCACTTATCTGAGTGCCAAATGATGCTTTTGAAATTTCTGTTTCCAGAAGTTCCAACTCATTGGATTCTCTTCCTTTAGACGGGAATTTGTTACTGACTCAATGTGTAAGACTGTGTTAAAAGAATTTATTTTAAATTTCCTTTTACCATTCATGCCAATTGTAAAATTGTTATTAGCAGGGTCTAATTTTACACCAAATTTAGTCAGAATATCATTTCCAATGATAAAACAGTTACTACAATTAGTATTATCCATTACTACAAAGTCACAAGTTACCCTTACATAACCATGTTGGTGTTTAAAGAAAACAGCAGCTTTGTATTTACCAATGGGGTGTAGTACTGATCCAAAACCTCTCCAATTTTTATTTTGAAGTGGTTCAAGCTTAAACTTATATTCACTATCAATTTTCTGTAATGTATTAGTGGAAACAACAGAACCAGCAGCTCCTGTGTCCAGTACTATATTAACATTTTCACCAGAAATGATAGCTGGAACCGTGATAGGTGTCATTCTAAAGTTATCAGCTTGTATATCCTTAATGATTTCAGCATCCTCAAAATTCATTAAAGATTCATTTGAGTCCATATTTAATATTGGATTTTCAAAGATGGACAAATCATCTTCCAACATACAGACTTCATTTTCATCACTATATGAGATATTGCTGTCATAATCACTTGATTCTTTACTTTTTTCAGTTTCAGTTTCAGATTCACGTTGATTTTCAACAATATTTATGTTTTTCTCACATTTGTGACCTTTGACCCAAGGTTTGTTACACTTATAACAAGTATTTGTTTCATAATTTTTAGGTACTACAGGTGCAGTAGGTTTTTTCTGCTTCTCCTGAAGTGTTTTTGAATTCTGAGTTTTTACAGGTTCAACATTTTGCTTATAAGTGGAATACCTTGATTCATACTTATGGTTTAATAATATTTCATTGCAAATATTAATAAAGTCAGAATATTCAGTAACATTTAATATTCTAGCTACAACAATGTCTCTGACAGATATAGGTAATTTGTATATTATCTTATCTTTCCATAAGTTAAAATCCATATGAGGCTCAATGGCTTTTAATATTTTGTTTAAATTCATTAAAAATACCATAGGTTTGTCACCATTCAACGGATTATACCTAGTCTTCTCATATAATCTCTGCTGAGTAAGCCTGAATTTAGAACCTCCAAATTGTTTTTCAATAAGTTGTTTCCATTCAGCCCAAGAGTAGTCTCTACCCTCACTTAAGACAGCTTCAAACCATAATAAAGCAACATCCTTAAATAAAGAAATTAATTTTGATGTTATCTCTTCATCTGGTAACTTATATGAGAATTTCAAGTTGTCAATTCTTTGAATAAAATGTTGCCAATCAGAGCTGGCTTCCCCATCATAAGTTGGGTACTGATCTATCTAAGTCCAGTTCTTCTGATTGGATTTTATCTCACTAATCTTAGGTAAATTCAACAACTCATTTACTTTTGATAAATGGTCTTGTATTTCTTCCTGCACGGATTTGTGACTTACATTTTCAGATTTGACACTACCACCAGATGGTTTTAATTGTGGTGGTACAGGGAAGGAATGAGATTCACTTTTGCCAATGAAAGGATTATTATTATATTGATTATACTTATGATTATCCTGGTTCATCAGTATATTGGCTGTTTCAATCTCAACTTTAGTTAATCTTTGTAGCAACTCAGAGACACTTTGATTTGTCTGGGCAAAAGATAACTTTGTTCTTGATTCAGTTTTTAACAAATGTGTTTCATATAATTTTTCTAACTCACAAAATTTGTTTGAAAGGTCATTATATTTATTACTCAATGAATCATATTTAAGAGTTAGAGACAAATGTTCTTTCTCTAATTCTTTATTATGTGTTGCTAATTGAGAAATGTTCAATGTCAAGGATGAAATTGTATCACTAGTGAGCTTAACTGTCTGTTCCTCACAATCAGTCATTCTATTCCACAATGCTGAAACAATTCTATGGACAGTTGGATTATTGTTAAAATATTCCATGTCCTCCTTTTCAATTCTCTCACTCTCCTGTGAACTTCTCATCTCACTAGTAGGTGGTTGCAACTGAGGATTAACTGTATTATCATTGTATATAGTACTGTTATTATGGACAAAAGACAAGTCAGGTGTATCTACTCTAAAACCTAAATTTCTTAAATCCTCCTCTATTTTTTGTACAGATTTAACATCAATAGAATTACCTATATTGTAATTATCAGTATTATGTCTAATCTGAGAGGGTAAGTTACTTACCAAGGGATGGTTTCCAGTCCTGATTTTTGGCGCTTTTTTCCCTTGTAAGGGTGAGCTGAGGAAGTCAGATGAGGGGGTGGATCCCTGTTGCAACTGTGGCTTGTCCACTGTTGGTGAAACCAGTCCCATTTCCATTTGTCTACCAGGATTTTCTCCTGGGAGTGAGTGGACCCTCCTTGGGTAGGGGGTTGCTGATTTGATTGACTGGGCTGGCCTCCCTTTAATTCTGCCATTGCCTGATTCATCTGCTGAAACCCTACCTTGCAATTGTTTTGCAACTGCTCTACTTCTTTGAACATGAGAGATTTTGATTCCTCCAACTTCAGAACCTGTTTGGCCAGGTGGGACAGTTGATCCTGAAGAGGAGGAGATGTCTTTTTTATAGTTATCTTTTTTAAGAGGGCGTCCTTTTCCTCTATACTCATGCTTTCTGGCTGGGGGTACTGTTGTCCCTCCATGGTGATGTCCTGGAAAGTTTTTGTTAGCTTTAGACCTGGTATTATAAGCAGGCTGTTCACTTACACTGTCCTGGGGAGCACTCATATTGTTCAGAATAACAATATTTTACGTCTACAAAAAGAAAAAACTTTATGGAATTAGTAGACAAATAATATTAGCAATTATATTACTAATAAAAAAGCAATGGAGCTTACCCTGAATTTATATCTTTATTTATTTAAATAAAATGTAAGAAAAATTCGAAAAAATCTGTTAAAAATATAATAATAAGTTTAACTAGACCTCTATAAGGGTGAATAATTAGCTTACCAAGCTTTAGCCAAATACCAATTTAATTGGGTGTTATATTGGTGTCCAAATACCAAGTGAAATTGGGTTTATATTGGGTACAGTTACTACTGTAAATATCTAATTTTTATGATAAAAAATTAGTACAATTATTATAAGGGTTCTTTTCCGCAATCAATGAGTTATGATGACCCACTAATATGCAGCAGACCCAAATATTTGGTTAATTTTGAGCTGTACTAAGGTAAAAATCACGTCCCAAGGCTTATACTAAATAATAAGTAAAATATAAGGAAAGACCCCCAATTGTCAGTATAGTCTAGTATATAAGTATGATATAATAGTGTTATTTTATGGTCCTACTACTTATTAATAAATGATTTAGTGATTAAACCTCAGGGGAAGACTAATAGAATAGTTATACTCAAATAAAACTCACAATACTTGGATTTAAATGTGTGCTAGTGGTGGAAAATAGAAGAATAAAATATAGTTATAGCTTTTATAAAGATAATATCAATTTATAAGGGCTTTATAATATATTTCTGAATGCTAATAATTGTATTGTAGTGTTTGTTTGAAGTTTAGTAATTGAATGATGATAATAAACCGTCAAAATCCCTTCTTACTTATACCCAAATCCACTGGAGTGCACAGACCTTCAATCCAGATGATGTCACTGCTATCCCCGGCAATTACAGCACTGTGAGGGCCCATCACCTCCCCATGGCGTCCACTTCAAGCAGTTTCAACACCCAGACCTCCAGTAAGGACCCTCCATCACTATTAATAATAACACAGAGTCATACCATAAATAGAAAACCCAGATAAAAGCGGATACCATAAAGAAACAGGTAAAATAAATAATCAAAAAGAGATTTAATGAAACTAAAAGCAGATAAAGGAAACAAATAAACTGTCCAATCCCCCAATAACATCCCCAAGCCTCCACATTAACCCAGAAACATCCTTCCAACCCATAAATCCGTGAATAACCATCCAAGGAAGTAATTTGAGTTGTCCAAACTGGGTGTATGCGCCTGATATAGGTGTCTATGCTTCTGTAGGCGTTGTGAGTCCACTGATTTCGTCCATATGACCTAAAATAAGCAGAAAAACAAAGGTTATAGGCTATTAAGGGGCTAAAACCCACTTATATACCTAAATATACATAATATACTGCATATTTCACTGAATATGAGATTTATGTATACATATAAGCTTATGTATGTCAATAATTACTTCATATCACTTAAGATAAGTATATTATGACTCCATTAACACCTTAATAAGTATTATTAGGCCATGGATAAGCTATTTAAACTATTATAAATTATATAATAGAATAATAATTATATATATATATAATAAAATAATATATATTATTATTTTAACCTTATTTTTAAGATATAAGCTTAATCTGGTTAAGGTTATCTTATTTTAAGCATAAGAAATACTCAGTCCTAAGGATATTTAGGCTGACACTTTTCTTGATCGTGTTGATATATTATTTTCAACAAGAAATTAAGAATTAAGAAAACACAATTTTTTCCTTCCAATAGAGAAATAAATTCATATGATTATTACAAACCTAAAGAACTATTCAGATTTAAAATCTAATTAAAATTTGCTATTTTTTACCCATTTCAACCAAATCAATGATTTTCACTAAAAAGTGCTATATCTCACTCAAATTTCAAGTTAAAATAATAACTTCAAGATAGAAAAAATTTAATATAGTGATTGAAAATTCAATGAGCTATTCAGATTTAGAATCTAAGTATAATTGGTAAAGTCATAGCCATTTCAACCTAACATGTGATTTTCACTAAGAAGTGCTATATTTTACTCAAATTTTGAACTATAATAATAGGGGGTTTCAGCTCTGAAAATCAGCACTTAACTTAAGTGCTGATTTAAAAGCAAATAAGCACTTAACTTTTGTAAAAAAAAGTCCCCTATTTTAAAAATGAGTGTCACTTATGACCTCAAATCAGAATTATTTTCAAAAAATTTTTTCACAACCACATGTTAGCCCCATCACTGTCACATGACACACTGACCTCCCTCCCCTCATCAATCCTTGGTACACATATTTTTAACAGTCATTTTGCATTATCCATGAAAATTTCTGTTTTAAATACACACACATCTTCATAATGCATTTCAGAAAACATTTCATAACACATCATACAGCTCTTTAATGATGCCATTCTCCTTTCAGATTTCCACAACTATCTTTCTCTTCACTTGTTATTCTTCCCTTTCATCAAGGTGTGTGTTTTTTATTCTTCTTATCACTTTCATAATTTTCTCATTCTTTTCATCTTTTCATTCCTTGAACCTCATGTTTTTTAATCTTACCTTCTTTTTTTCTTTTTATCCTTTTTTTTCTATTTCTGATTGCTTTTGGAACAGTTCCAGAATGTTTCCAAACTGTTTCAAAAAATTTTCTGTAAGTATTTTTTTTGCCTTGGAAACACTTTAGAAAAATTTCAAAGACATTTATGAGCAGTTTACTGACCTTTTTTCTCTTTTCTATTTCTTATTGCTTCAAAAACAGTTACAAAAAACTTCCAAACCATTTCCAAGATTTTTCCGCATGTTTCTTTTTACATTGGAAATGCTTTGGAAACATTTCCAAGTGTTTTAACCTTTTTTTTCCTCTTTCTAATTATTTTGGAAACATTTCTGAAATGCTTCCAAGCATTTTACTGACTTTTTTTTCTCTTTCTAATCATTTTGGAAACAGTTCCAGAATGTTTCTTAACTGCTTCCGATGGTTTTCAATAGGTTTTTTTTGTTCTTTTTTTATTTTGGAATTGCTTTGGAAATTCTTCCAAGACATTTCTGAGCAAATTACTATTTTTTTCAGTTTTTCTTTTTTTTCTCCCCAGAAAATTCTTTCCATGATCAATGAAAAGTAAATCATTAGGGAGGGAGGCTAAATATGGTAAATAAAGGATTTCCAAAGATTCATTTTATTTTCATAAATTTATGATAAATTAGTCATTAAAGATAATAATCAAATTTAAATAATGGGTCAGGGAGCCTTGCTGCTCTATAAAGGTAATAATTCAAACAATTAATTGGTTGAATGAGTTCAAAATACAATTCATGTCAAATATATTCTTTGAATTCGGTCACATCAGAACTCATTGGCAGGTAGTATTCTGAATTCCATTACTTTTATTTTGTTGATTATATTTTTTAATTGGTTCACTTATTAATTTATTAAATAAAAATGAAAACTTGGCTATCCTGACCCCCTCCCATAGTAAATTGCAGGAGAGGGTATTGCCTTTTTTTGTAATTTGGTTTTAAAATAAATTTTATACTCTGCAGAACATCCTATAGTACTAGCTATAGGCCTTTAACAAGGAAGTTAGAGAAAACTTGAGAAAAACCCCTGTCCCTTTGAGAAATACCAGGTGAGATTAATTTGCTAGAGTAAATTAGAGACTGTTACAATTCCCTTTTCCAAAACACTTCTTGACTGCTTAACAAGTCAAGAAAGTAGCCAATAGCAGACTAAAAACCAAAACAGAACCTGAAATGCAGAAAAATCCAAACCAGAAACCAGAAAACCCAGTGCACATGTTGCACAGAAAACAGAAATAATACTTTATGCAGGTTTAAAAGCCACACCAGAGAAACCAGTTGCCAAAGTTGAGTTAATTTAAGAACTAACCTTGCAACAAAAACAGAAAATTTTGGCCAAAAAACAGTGAAAAGTGAGTGAGAAACAGTGATCTAATTACCAGATGGTTGTATGATAAATAGAGTTGCC
The DNA here is from genome assembly GCA_030280995.1 of Hemileia vastatrix. NCBI lineage: Eukaryota > Fungi > Basidiomycota > Pucciniomycetes > Pucciniales > Zaghouaniaceae > Hemileia > Hemileia vastatrix. The sequence continues at coordinate 10,953,217 of JASXTE010000008.1, read as the reverse complement.
CCAAACTGTCTTATTCAGTATGTACACACAGAAAACATCTAATCTGCCCAATTCCCTCTTTACCACTTCTAAAATGCATAAAAACCATTCCCAGGCACTTCATCCATCTTCCAAATAAATGTACAGGCCCACATGCAGCTCTGCATCATGCAGGCACCTTCTTCTGAGCCAAAATACCCCAATTTTACTTTAAAAAAACACAGTACACTACCAAAACCTTTAAAATACAAAATTAAACAAAAATAACATTCAGCCATGAATTATAGAGGAAAATTAGGCCTATCCAATGGTACTTAGAGCTTAAACATAAGACTTAGCTTTAGCCCAAAAAACACAAAAACAAAATTAAACAGTCATAGTAAAATATAAAAAATGAGAAAAAGAAGCTTTAAAACTTAGAATATGAAGAATGTCAACAAGACATGAAAATAAAAAAAAACCAGGGCTATACAATGTTTATATTCACATACCAATATTCCAAATATTCAGCCCATAAAACTAGAAAAGCCATAATTCACAATTAAGTGCCAATAAAGACATCCACAAGCAGCACCAAACAACTCAACAAAGGCCCCTGTCAATGTTGGAAGACCACAACACATATAAAAAAATAAAAAATTTGAAATGAACAGATAAAAATAATTTTTAAATCACAGCCTTTCTTTTAAGAATAAAGATACATTTTTTAAAGAATATAAGAGAAATGTAAAAAAACTTTCACAAGGATGTAAAAAAGGAAATAAGGAAAGAATTTGAGCAATAGTAGATAATCTGATGGAATGTATCACAGTGAAAAGTAAGTTTAATAGATTTCTGAAAAATTTACAAATAAGTTAAAGCTGAATCTCCCAATGTGCTAGTGTGATTGGAAAAATTTTTGCCCTTATTCCAGTGGTTTGAGAAATAGAAGTGTTGGATATAGTGGGAGGTGTTTTGACCTCTTCATCTTCATACAGCTCTAACCATTGATCTTTGAGGTCAGCAAGTAGGTTATGAAGTATAGTGCAACATAGAATCCAGTTAATTACTTTATCTATTTTGTATTTTTTTCCAAGAGGACTTATAAATTCCCTTAAACTAGAAAAGCAAACTTTCAAGATTCCAATAGAATTTTTAATACTGACTCTTGATTTTTTCAAATGATTTTTGAGCTTGGACTTTTGGCTGTCTTCTGAAGCTGTTCCCTGAAAATCAGGAAGTATATATTTTTGATTCTAATAAGTAGAGTCTGCTGGAATATACTGGTATTCATCAAATAAATTTCAGGTACTTTTGAAATTTGCATTCTTTGGAAGATGCAGTAATCATGACATGATCCAGGATACCCAGCAAAGAGAGATATAATTTTTTATTGACATCACATATAAGCTGAGCAGAAATAAAATATCAATAGAGAAGATATAGTTGTTTTTTTAGTATGGAAAAGAATTAAAGGAGTTAAAAAATAAGTCACCTCTTTTTTTTGTCAAAGTAATTTTATCCATATTGAGCAGGTTTCTGAATCAAAGGAATGTTTTTACCATCAACAAAATCAATATATCCTGGAAAACACTCTGCTTGCATAACATGAGATGATTGAATTTGCTCTTCTTTTTTTAACCAGGTTAGAATTTTAGCTTCCAAGGAGTTGATAGAAGTGATGCATTTTTTTGTATAAGCATTAAAAGAACCATACCCTAAATCAAAGACATTTTACAAAAGTTTCAAGGCAGCTCCATTACCATTGAAAACCTAACAACACAGTGTAATGGAAAATTGAATTGAAGGATCATGTTGCTTTTTTTGATAATAATTGTGAAACATGGGTGATCCTAAATAAGGTCAAGAAATTAAAAAAAACTTTCTTGGGAAGTCCTGAACAACTGTCTAAAACTGGGCTCAAATAGCTTAAGATGTTTCTAGATGGTGTACTTAGGGGGATGAAGTAATTGGGCTTTTGTGGAAGAAGGTAAAATTTCCTGGAAATTTTTTATAAAAAAAGAAAATCTTCTTCATGATCAGAATCAGAATCATAATCAGTATCCAAAATTATATTAAGAGCTATGAAAGTCATGGCTTGATTTAATTTATCATGATTTGAGAGCAAGGAAGGCATGACTCTTAAATGGTATAAAAATTTAAATGTTCTATGATGTTTTGAGTTAAAAAGTGTTATACTGCAGAGTGCTACATATGAATGGGATGATGCTGACAAATCAATGAAATGTGAATTTATGGTGAAATTTCCTCTTTTGGTTGAGAAAGTGTGGATTTCAGTGAAATAAGTGACTTATTTCACTTTTGAGATTCCCCAGTGTTGGGGCTAGTGTGTTTTGGAAATCTGAAATTAGGTAAGTGCAGATATTCCTGAATTGACACCCCCTAATTTCAAGTTATAGAAACTTTAATATTTTTATTCCAAATCCAATTAGATTTTTATATTCAGAATCTAAGTAGAATTGGCTAAGTTATAGCTATTTCAAACTAGCATGTGATTTTCACTAAGAAGTGCCATATCTCACTCAAATTTTTTTAAAAATAATAATTACAAAATATATAAATTTTAATATTGTAATTTTGAGTCCAGTTAGCTATTTAGATTTAAGATATAAGTAAAATTGGTTAAATTATAGCTTTCATAACCCAGCATGTGATTTTCACTAAGTGCCACATCACAATGATTGTTATAACTTGACAAATTTTACTTTTATTTTAAATCTGAATTTATTTTGGATTTAGAATTGCTTTATTAAACTTTCTATATCTTAAAATTATGATTTTAGCTTGAAATTTAAGTAAGATATAGCACTTCTTAGTGAAAGAAACATGTTAGGTTGAAATGGCTATAGCTTTGCTAATTTTACTTATATTTTAGATCTAAATATCTCATTATACTTGGAGTCACAATATTAAACTTTCTATATCCTGAAATCATTATTTTAGTTGAAAATTTGAGTGAAATAATCACTTCTTAGTGAAAGTCACATGTTAGGTTGAAATAGCTATAACTTTGCCAATTTTAGTTAGACTCTAAATCTGGATGGATCATTGGATTTTGAATCATTATATTAATCTATATATATCTTGAAAATACTATTGTAGCTTGAAATTTGAGTGAGATATAGCCTTTTTAGAGAAAATCACACATTTGTTTGAAATTGTTATAACTTAGCCAATTTTACTTAGATTTTAAATATGAATAGCTCATTGTTTTTGTAATAATAATATAAGCTTATTTTTTTTGGAATGAGAAAATAGTGTTTTCTTAACTCTTAGTTTGTTGTTGAAAATATTGGGGGGTGTCAGTTCTGGCAAATCAGCACTTAACTTAAGTGTGGATTTCAAACCAAATCAGCACTTAAATTTTGCAAAATGACACTTATTTCAAAAATTGGTGTCAGTTATGACCTTAAATAAAAACTTTTCCTAATTTTTTTCACAACCACATGTTGGCCACACCATTGCTTCCTTGTCCACCCGATCCCTTTCAAATGTGAAATGCAGACCTTCATCCTCTCATCAATCCTTGGCACACACCCCTCACTGAGATTTGAAACATTATATTGTGAAATTTTAATCAGGAATGTTTTTTTCCTTCTTTTTTTATGTCTTCAACCTCTTAATCTATTTTTCTTGTAACATACCAGTTTCATAATCCCTCCCAGAAAATTCAACACTCAAAAGGCAACTCAGAAAAATTCTACATCACAAAGGTCTTCCTGTAATGCAAGCCTCTCACAGGAGAAATAAAAGTCTGGACAGCTAAAAAAGGAAGATTATCTCATTTTCATTAACTTCTTCAGAATTAAATAAAATTATGATGAATTTTTTGGATGTGAGAAGTCTACCCAAATCGGAAATCCACCTTCATCAAAAGGCAATGGCTTCTTGTTGATGGAAAATGAGGCAAAAAAGAAAACAAAAGGGAGAATTGAAATCAATCTTAAGAAAATGAAGAAGACATTCAAAAGTTATCAATACAAATATAAAAAGGCTCCTTTTGCTTCCACTTCTACTGGCTTTGGTATTGATGAGGATGATTTGGAGATAGGAATTACAACTTTTTTCAAAAATCTCAATGTCATGTGTCCTTTATATGCAGAAATGGATAATCTTTTTGGTTCCCAAGTTGATTTCAACCCTTGGTTTATACACAATACTACTAAGGATATACCCTCTGGTTCTCAAACATCAAATAATCCTCCCAACACACCTGCACTTCAACAACATCGATCCCCTCCAGCTTTTAACCAGATTTCACCTGAATATGATCCCAACTATCAAGAAAAACAATTATTTTGGGGTATATCTGAGTCCTCAGAGCCCCAAAATTTTAATGAATGTTTACTTTCTCTTTTTTCTTCAATTATTTGTAAAATTTCTCATTAATTCTTTTCTAGTCTCCTCCTACTCAAACTCAAATTTCAAACAATATTAATGATTCCAGCAATGACAATCCTGCTTTGCAAGCTGCTTTAGATGAACTTCCTGAACCCTCTAGCTCAAAATATAAACTAAAGTTTCAGGCTTCTACTTCAATGAACTTGAACCATCTTTTAAAACATGGTAATACTTCAACCACCTCTTTGTCATCCCTTGAAAATTATTTTGAGAAAAAAGATATAAGTAAGATTTGGTCACTATATATCTTCTTCAATAACATATTTATATTTGTTCTATGCAATTTTCTCAGCAAAATACTTTATTGAAAAAAATGCCCTTGACTTTGAGACAATGAAATTTGATCATATTCTAATGAAACATCAATGGGCCTTGGATTTCAAGGGAAAAAAATTACTTCAATAAAATTTTGACAAGGCTAAATTTGAGGAAGAGGAGATGGAATGAGCACACCTTTTCTTGGAGAAAACAAAATACCATGAATTTCAAAGAGAAATGGCTAGTCATGAATTGGAAAAGCAAGATTTTTTTTTTTAAAAAAAGAATTTATTACAGAATTTGTAAAAAATAGTCAATCTTATGAGGACATTAAAAAATTACTTGAATATTTTAATTTTTTAATTGTTTATTTGGTTAATGGTTGGGGAATGACTTTAAAAGTTACATTTAATCTTATTAAAAATATTTATATCATGAGATTCTGATAACACTATTTGTCCTTTCTGGAATCTAAAATATCTTACTTTTGGAATTTCAGATGGTAAAATAATACTGACACCTGTGTAAAAATCCTTATCACCACTATAATTTTATCACCTCACCACAAATTTTCATTTCTAAATAGAGAAAAGTCAAAAAAATTCTATATCTGTTTGGAAAAATTGGCAATACTATCCCCTGCATATTATTTAAGCAAGGGGTGGGTATCACCAAATTCTTCAAAGTAAAAAATTTTCCATGTGAGATTTGAAAATTTGAAAATAACCTGCCCTGAATTTTACTGAAGTGAGGGGTGAAAATCACCAAAATTTAATATAATTCCATGAATTAATAAATAAATAAAGAAGATAAATCAAATTTACTAGTTTTAAAGTGATGAAAATTATGCAAGCCAAAATTCAGATCAAGTCTAGAAACTAAGTTTAGGACTTTCAACAGGTATAGGCTAGAGGAACCTCATGAAACAATTTAATTTTGTCATAATTACTGTTTATACAACACAAGGTCTTTGGCTCATTACTTTAGTTTAGTAAATTGAAATATCACATTTATTTATTTAAAATTTATGAAAGAATAAAAAATATTGGATGACTTTACAAATCCCCATACTTTTTTGATCTACCTAAATTTTTATTAAATTTATTACTTTTACCTTCTTTTTTTACCTTGTTCATCCTTTGTATTAGCTTTTGAGTTATTCATAAGGAGCAGCCAAAATGAGTAAAGTCATGACAAGATTCCAAACCTGGAGGAAATTTTGTTGTCTGGTGATTATTGTGAGAAGAGTTCCAAACAGACTCAGTGATTCCATTTCCTAATCCAAAATTGATTATACACCTATGATTCTGGAAATATAAACCATGTACTTTTCTTTAAGCAGGTGAAGGAATGGGTTTTCTGGTAAAAAAAAATAATGAATGTTCTAATACATATCTGTAAAGCTTATTGTAGGAAGTTAGAAGTGGGTGTGACAGGGTAGGTAATAGAAAAGTGGGGGTGGCTGCACAGGTCTGGTCATTTCATTTCTGTTCAATTTTTAGAAAGGAGAGTGGGGGTTGCAGGTTCTTAAATATCCAGGCAGCCAGGGAGCCTGACTGGATGTTGTTTATATGTTAAGGGGGTGGCTGGTGGTGTGTTTTTTTATGTGGTTAGCCATCCAGGCATAAACCTGGCTGGCTTGTTGTTTATATTTTGGGATGGGTGGAGGTTAAGGTGCCCCAACAGGCAGCTTTGCTGCCTAAATAGGGTTTGCAAGGCCAGTGAGGGTGGGGGGAGAGATGGGGGAGGGTAAAGGTACTTCAGCTAGGAAGTAAAGCTTCCTGGATGGGGTTTTAGAGGTAAGTGAGGTGCAGGAGAGGTGGGGGGAATAAAAAATCTTTGAGAACACCAAGAAGGGGAGATAGGGTGGGATTTGAGGACACCAAGAAGGGGCAAAAGGGTGGGATTTAAGGACAAAAAAGAGAAGAAGAAAAAACTAGTCTAACCTTGAAAACCAAAAAAAAGAATTAGAAAATATAAAATGAAAATTAAAAAAAAAACTTACCTAGAGAGATGAGTTGAGAAAAAAATAAACTTAAAATTCTTTGAGGGATTTTTCAGGAGAAGAGGAAAAGTATATGAGGGATAAAAGAAAAAAAGAATGACTGAAAAACTATGCAACAGCTGAAAATATGTGATTTCATATTGAGGTAGTGAATTTAGAGTGATGAAGGCATGACTCTTATATGGTATAAAAATGTAAATGATGTACAATGTTTTAAGCTATAAAGTGTAATGCTGTGGAGTGATGTGTATGAATGGTATGATGCTGAAAAATCAGTGAAATGGGATGTTATGGTGAAATTAGCACTTTTGGTTGAGAAAGTGCCAATTTGAGTGAAATAAGTGACTTATTTCCTTTTGAAATCCACCAGTGTTGGGGCTAGTGTGTTTTGGAACTCCACACTTAAATAAGTGAAGATTTGGTCAAATTTAAGTGCAGATTTGCCAGAACTGACACCCCCTATTATATCAACAGGATCAAACAAAGAGGATTTTAAATATTAATTTTCATTTTGCATAATTAAGACTGGCAATCTAAATAGTTCTTTTTCCATCAAAAATTTTCACTTTTGAGTAAAGCGTTAAAGAATAAACAATTTGAAAAATTTGTGAGAAAAATACTGCGTACAGATTTTAACACTTAGCTAACACATTAGATTCACAGTTGAAGCTGAGATTCTTCAAACCATATGCTCCTTTACACCATCTTCAATTCCAGTTTCCTTTCATAATTATAATGGTGAGTCGCTTTCACTGCATTGATTTCTGAGCTTCTTAGATCTAGTAATTTTTTTCCTATTCTTTAATACATGGGGGAGGGGGTGTTGTTTTTGCACATTTGTGCTTTGATTAGGGATCTCCTGCCAAAAAAAAAGAAAAAAATGACATGGCTTCCTGTAAATGATTACATTTTATTGTGAGAATTTTTATTTAATAATTAAATGTTTCAGAGTAGACTGAATTATGCTACATTTTTTTAGGACATTGAGACCTGTGATACAAACATGACATAACCTTCCCTTAGTACACATCAAAAAAACTGTGGAGTAATCTGTCTTCTTTTTTTTTAAATTGTTTCACTTGATAATCATTTATATTTCTGATTCCATTGCTCCTCTTCCTCTATTCATATAAATTCAAATGAAAATTTTGCTCAAAAAAAATCAACAAGTTTCCAGAAAGCAACAATATTCTAGGCACATTTCAATTTTTCTATTGATTTCTTGGATGCTACAATAATTTCCAATAAAAGATGTAAATTTTAAAAAATCATGAAGCCTATAGACAATTAAAAAAATTGTAATGAGAGAAAATCTAATAGATATAATTCTATTTTCTTTTTTTGTGTGGATTAATAGGGGAGGTTACATGAAGAATACATCAATGCATGGATGGAAGTTGGTAAAAACTAAACATAGATGAAAAGGAATGTCAATGTATAAGATTTCTGGAAAAATTGATGAAAATGAAGAGTAAAAAGTAATATAAATCAAGGGAGAAAAAGAGTGAATAGAGTAGAAAAAAATAAATATGAAGGGTTTGAAGTAGTAAGGGTTCAGACATGGCTTGAAAAGAATTCATACAAGGTCATTACCAGAATCATGCAAAGGGCCACAAACAGAAACCAAAAAACAACTATAAATGTCAGCCTGGATATTCCCTTGACTGAGTAAAAAGTACTTATAAGTTATGTTAAACACATGGACTGTTCATGGGAACAATAATTGGAAGCATACAAGTGGTAAACATAAGGAAAACTAATGATAAAATACAATATATGCCAATATTACACAATATATACACGCATATATCCACATTTTATCAGTCTTATGTACCTAATATTAAGTTGTAATATGTCAGGGTAACCTTATTATCCTTAAACATAAGGCTACATAATATTTAAGTAGACTTAAAGCTGTTATTTTCATTATTTTATGAAAAAAACAAGAAATGTGCTTTAAATCACTTAGAAGTTGGATATATGCACTATAAAATTAATATAATTGAAAATGTGCTTTGACAGATCAATTGGGCTAAATTAGAACTATTGATTTGGCTATTCAAATGTATCAAAATAACACTTTTCAAATTTGGTGTTTTTTATGCCAGAAATGGCCTGTGTCCTGGTCACATACTGCCTGCATTTTCCCATGTCAATACCTTCATTTTTAGCAAAGTTAGCTTTTTCACACTATAATTACCCCACATTATATTCCCATTGTGGGGAAAGACACTAAAATAGGCAACAGGCGCTTATTTAGTGTCCTAATTTAATTATAAAGTGCATAGACTTTGTTATATGCACTAATTTCATTAAAAACCTCAATCTTGGTGCTTTAATTCACTACCATGCTTAAAGTTGCCTAAATTTGCCAAGGATTTACCTGTGCTAGCGCCTGCCAAGGACTGCATGTAGTTACCCCACATCCCACGTCCTTTTTTGAGGTTTCTCAGCCAATATTGGTCATTTTTGAGTGGGGATTTCACGTAGTATAATGGCATAATTAGCCCCACCATTTCTACTGTTAATCCCCTGTAATATTGTGTCATATTTAGTGTTATTATTTCCTTTTTAGTCTTTTATTTTAAGATATTACACACATATATTCTCTTTTTAGTTATTCCTTTGGTTTTAATGGATTGTCCCTAATTATTTCATGATTTTGGCTAGTAATATTAATCAAATTATGTTATGGGTCATCTCTTAGGTTGGTGGGCAATTGTATTAGCTACAATGAGGCGACATTTGCCATGGATCGAACTGGTACATCAAGTGGAAACATTGAGGGATTATTGGGTATAAAAGGAGGGAGTTTTTGTCTTATTTTCTACATTCTTTACCATTATCATTAAAACATATAACCATTGCCATTATAATACAATTCATTAGTACTGTTAAAAGTCTTTGAATAGTGTTTGAATTATATTCTCTATTTTTATTCCAACTATAAGATTGTAAGCCATATATAATTAGTGAGATTTAGAATTACTGAGATCCTTATTTTGAGTTATTATTTTATACTTATTGGATTTGTACCACAGTCTTCATATAGGACCATTAAATCTTCTAGACAACTGACCATTCAAGCTAGTTCACGTCTCTGTACTTGACCTCAGCCTGACAATACATCTAGTTGATGGTTTTTTTCTACTGTGTATTTAGAATCATGCAAGAGTGCGAAGGAGTTCAATGGTGAATTAGGAGACAAATTTTAATTCTGACACTTTGCGCCTTCTCAAAGTTCTAATCAATGTGTTTTTCAATTTTCTTCTTCCTTTTCATTTTACAAACTCGCCAATGAGTGAAGCAAAAAAACTGCCTATTCTGAAAAAAAATCTATGTGTATTCGCGTATGATTATATGTAATACAACAAGCAACCATCACATCACTAATTTGAGTCGCTATTATTGTATTATATCTACTCAGCCCGTGTTCAAAAGTAACACAACATGTACAATCGCTTAAATAAGTACTTCGCTAAATGAATTTCGAACGATATATTCTCAAATTAACTTCATTGAATGTAAGTAAATCATTTCATTTCATGTTTTTAATTTAAATTTTTTTTTTTCCGAGTTTGATCTTGTTAGAAATTATCTGAAAATATAAGAAAATATGGGTTTTATATTTGTAAGCTTATATTATGATTATTTGAAAATAGAAGTCAAAAAATATACCAATAGAGATTTTTTAAAAGAATCAATAATTGAAAATTAATTAAAATGTCATCGCTCCCAGTTCAGGCTTCAATAATTGAGCCAGATCAACCACGCTTCTGCCACAAAAAAAAAGGACACGAAAACAATCATATAAATAATTCCAGAAAATAATCAAAATAATTATTTACTAACTTTGATTTTCCCATCGTGCTCGAACTAACTTTAGCGATGCTTGTAGAATTCTTGAACGCGTTTTCGCTAATTAGTGAGCGACGAATGCTAAGAACATCTTGCACGGCAGCTGCAATGGTTTGTGGAAGAGGGTTCGCCAAATACACTTTTTTAAAAACTCCCATGAGTGACGGAATTTTGGCGAAATGTAAATCTTGAATTCCTTTTAAGAAATATCTTGACAATCCCAGTGGACTGTACAACATGTTAATGCGATCCTCTATAGACCCAGAATAGAGGAAGAATTCTATAAATCTGGGGAAGTAGATACCATATATTGGAGCGCACAAAAAGTTTCCAACATATAAAAATAATGACAACGCTAGAAAGATGCAAACTTTCATAATTAAACCAACTTATCTTTTTTGAAGAAAATAATCATTCGAATTTTTAAAAAAGGTATGGACGAGTGCTCAGTTAAGTGTCTTTATAACTTCCATAAAAGTTAAGATATTCAGATGCCAGTTTCAGATAAAATTAACTGTCATTATTGAAGATATTAATGTAAAAGATTCAGTTGAAAAATATAAATATTAAGTTGCGCAATTTTGAAAGGATATGTATAGTTTTTAAAATATAAATGTGGATTTCTATGACCGAAACGATTTTGATTGTTAAAATAGTTTCATCACTTGAAGTATATTTAAAAATGAGTCTCTTGAACTTCAGATAAAAAAAATCAATCAAAACACATTTTCAAACACTCACGTCATTGATTTTTGATCGAATTGGCTGTTTTAAAGTGAATTTGGAAACTTTGAATTTGTCTGTTCCAGGAGTTTTTTTTTTGAAGTATAAAAAATTACAAGATAATATCAACTGTTTTGAGTTTATAATACTTGTAGCTTCAAATTCCGTTGTAAATCTGAAATTTTATCGTCGGTGAATCGGAAACAAAAATCATTTGTCATGGCTGAGCTGTAAAGGAAAAACATTGTCAGGAAAGCTTGGCGAAGGTGATTTTTATTTATCTCAAACACGTGTGCGTACAATCGGTTGTGAAAGCTTGAAGTTTCATATAAGTCTTTATATATCAGTACGAATCAAGTTGTGCTTGTCAATGATTTTGTTACACTGTATCGGCCAACTGGACTCGGAAAATTTAGTTAAGCGTCAGGTCATGTTTTACACCACGTGCAAACAGCCGACGTAGCGGAAAGGTATTTCAAAAGCTGGCCCGCTACGTCGGCTGGTTTTTTCTCACAGTAACCAGACATTCCTCCCCCCCAAAAAGTGAGATCCGGTTGCCCGACCCAGTACATCTGATCATCGGATATGCAATATCTCTTGTTTGTGGCTGCCCTCCACTGTGAAAGTGTCAGATTACCTTGCACTCTCCTGCTGTAAAGGCTAGTTTTAGATTGCTATCACTATTTCATTGCTTAGAGTGTAGCATTAGGCTAATAATTATTTTTCATCATGCCTTAAGTTGGCGTTATTGCTCTGTTACCTGGTTAAGGTGAAATCGGCCCAATGAAGCGAAAAATAGATAGGTGATATCGTGTCAGCCAGTCATCTAGAAGAAGGAAAGAAAAGGGGAAGAAAAAGAGGAGGAAAGGAAAATAGGAAAGAAGGGTTTATAGAAAGTAGAAACAATAAGGTAATAAAATAATTGGATTTATTTAAAGAGAGGCAACGACGAGTTACTTGAGGGATGACACAAAAATGAGGTTTTATTAAATGACAAAATTATTTTAAAGTAAGGGTTCTTTTCTTTGAGTGGAAAACACTATTATTACTATCAGACTTAAAGCAACCTGTAATTAGTTATATAAAATTTTAAATTAGAATTTTAATACTAATAAAAATAATATAAACATAATATATTAAAAAATATGTTCAAGTTTTGATTGTGTAGTAAGTGATGAGGCTACAGGGGATTATCCAAGGCCTTTTTATAGGCAATGGGTCCTCTGAAGCGCCACTACATTTGTAAATACAAGAGTCATAATAAGATGAAACAAGAAAATAAAAGAATAAGTGAAACATAACAATTTAGAGAAAAATATGAAACAAATAATTAAAACCCCAAATAAGAACCAAATTTCCCCACAACTAATTCCCAAATCAGTAAGTAAAAATAGTGAGTAACTAAACAAGCCTGAGACATAGGAACTATGAGAAAAAATAATTCAAAACAGATGGTACAGTATGCTTTAAGGGTTTTTAAGTGAAACAAGTAAAAATATTTTGACGCAACAAAATATGTAATCAATTTTAATTTAGTATAAAGAAATTAATTAATTGTTCCAATTATGTAATTAAATAATTAATTTAAATGAAACAAGTAATTAATTTATTACTAAATTAAGTTGAGAATTTTAATACTATTTTATAAAATAAGTATTATAATTTATTTAATTTTTTATTGACACAATTTAGGGTCCAAAAAACAGCGGCAATAATTATGGATAATAGTATATGAAAAAGTATATTTTAATAATTAAATTTAATTAATTAAAGTAATTACAATATAAGATAAACACTTGAATATAATTATCTTATAAGTTTTTAATTAATTAATTTATAATTATTAAATAAACAATGTGCCCTTTGTTATGGAATATAATTAAATGCTTTTAAATTATCTTATAATAAAATTAAAATAATATTTACTTTATTTATATAAATAAAATATTAATATAAATTTATTATGTAATATAATATTAATGTTAAATGCATACTCTGCAATTATTATGTCTTTATTTAATTCCAATAAATTGTATGTTTATTTACTGGGCTCCTGGATCAGCCTGGCTGACACTCCCTCACTCCAAAAAAAACAATAAAAAAATGCTATGATTTCTTCTTTTTATACTTTTTTAATAGAGTAGGAAGGTTTGAAATTTCTTTACCAGGTATCCATGCATCATATTCAGATGACTTATCTTTAAATCTCAATAAATACTCAGTACCTCTTTCAGAAGTGATAATTCTATCATTGAGAATTTTATCAATTTCTGCAGTTTCTGTGACTTCCTGAGGGTTTTTCTTAGGTCTACCTCTTCTTTTTGGCAATAAGTCACTGTTGGAAGTATAAGTTTTTAACAGGGAAATGGGGAAAACAGGATGTTTTCTATCATATGGAGAGTATAACACAACTTCAACTGCATTATATCCAATCATTTTTTTCACAACAAAAGGACCCACAAAAGGATCTTTTAATTTGTTGTTACCCTGTAAACTGAAGTGGACAGTAGATATCAACACTTCATCACCCTCTTTAAATGTGTGTTCTTTATGGGATTTATCCCATCTCTTCTTCTCATATTCAAATGCTTTATCAATACAAGATTGAGCATGTTTTCTGCACAGTTGCTGCATTTGAACAAAAGATTTGACACCAGGGTGTAATTCCAATTTAGTCAATTTACTATTGAGTATTTGAGCAGGAGTATGAGGGACATAACCTAGCGAAAGCTCAAAAGGTTTCTTTTGAGTAACAGAGTGAACAGTGCTATTATAAGCAAATTCAAGACCAGGTAATAAGGTGACCCAGTCATGAGTAAATCTGTCATTGTCTTTATATTCCAATCCAAAGGCACAATACCTTCTAATCATATCCTCTAGAGTTTGAATCATTCTTTCAGCTAGACCATCAGTTTGGGGATGGTGAGCAGTAGATAATTTTAATTCACAACCACATATATCCATTAGAGACATACAGAATTCAGATGTTAATTTTGGATCTCTGTCAGATATAATGGCTCTAGGGAATCCAACTATGTTGAACATATTACACCACCATAAGAAAGCCAAGTCTTTGGTGAAGACATCTTTATGGGTGGGAACAAATTTGCACATTTTAGTAAATCTATCCACTATTACCCAACAAGAATTATAATTTTCTTTACTTGCAATAGGAAGACCAGTGACAAAATCCATATTAATGATTTGCCACGGAGCATCAGGTGCTTCAATTTGCTGTAATAACCCTGCTCTTTTACCAGTCATTCTTTTGGATTTCTGGCATGAATCACAAGATTCAACATATAATTTTTCATCTTCAGAAATATTAGCCCACCCAGAAGTGTTTTTGAGTCTAATCAGTGTCTTCTCAAGATCAAAATGACCAGCTAATATGACATCATGACAAAGTTTGAGGATGAATTCTTTCATAGAAGGAGAAATTACAATTACATTAGTAAGCTTTCTTCTATAATAAATATATGCATCTTCAATAGAAAACTTTCCCTCAATTAAAGCATTCTGATATTTAGCAGGAAGAGTTTTAATCAATGCCTGAATAGAAGCATTTTTAGGATCATTCAAGATAGTAACTAATTTATTTAAATCAGAATCCTTATCATATGAATCCAAAATTAAATGTAATAACTCCTCTTCCATATCAACTATAAATATACCATGGATATGAACAGTATCATCTTCAGGTACATAAGCAGGATTTGAGTCATTATTTTGCAGAGGAAATCTGGAGAGCATATCAACATTGGAGTGAACATTTCCAGCCCTATGGATAATTGTCATCCGTCTTCTGTATTCTTGAACAGCAAGTTGAAACCTGAACATATGTCTGTTAGGTGTTTCCAGGTTTAAGAGGGACTTCACAGCACTACTGTCAGTTACCAATTCAAACCTTTGGTCATCTAGATAGTAATGAAGTTTCTCAAGAGACCAAACAACTGCTAAGCACTCTAATTGAGTGGCACCATATTTAAATTCACTATTTCTCAAGGTTCTTGAAATATAACAAATTACAACCTCTGAGGATTTATCATTTATAATTTGTTTCTGGTGAAGGGCAGCACCCAGACCAACAAAGCTAGCATCTGTGTATAGGACAAACGGTTTGTTGAAATCTGGAAGAGCCAATATAGGGGCTGTCATTAAGCAAGTTTTTAATGTATCAAAAGCTTTTTGACAGTCATTATTTCAGAGAAAGGCAAAATCTTTTCTGGTCAGTTTTGTAAGAGGCAAGGCTATGACCTGATAATTTTTAATATATTGTCTATAATAGCCACACATACCCAAAAAACTTTGGATTTCTCTTACAGAAGTTGGTGCTTTCACATTTTGAATGGCAGCAACTTTGTTTTGGTCTACACAAATTTGTAAGCCTGACACAACATGGCCAAGGACTTTCAAGGATTGAAAACCAAATTTGCACTTTTTTAAGGACAAGGTCATATTGATTTCATCCATTTTTTAGAAAACTCTATTTAAGTGAATCGTATGTTCATCAAAAGTTTTAGAAAAAATTATAATGTCATCAATATAAACCATGAGCCACCCTTCAATTATTTCCTGATGGAAAGTGTTATCCATGACTTTTTGAAAAACTGAAGGAGCATTTTTAGGGCCAAATGGCATCCTAACATACTTATATATTCCCATATGAGTAGCAATAAGCAAAAAGTTTTGAGAAATTTTCTCAACTGGAACTTGATGATATCCTTTATTACCATCCAGACAACTAATAAATTTTACACCTTGCAAGGTAGCATGTATTGAATTAATTCTGGGTAAAGGATAAATATCATCAACAGTATAAGTGTTCAATTCTCTGTAATCACCACATAATCTAGCCTTATCTTTTTCATAAGAAATCAAGACTGGGGAGATGACACAATATTTGGGGGTGACATACACCTTCTCAATGATATTCATTTTTAATAATGTGGCAATATTATCTTCAATATCCTTTCTTTTTGTTGGAGAAGCAGGATATGGTTTTTTCTTAAGACTAGGAGGGATATCACTCAAGTTACAGGATAAGTTAATTTTCATTTCTTCCTGAACAATTCCTAAGACATGAGAACCATGAGAAAAAGCCATAGGGAAAGAGGTAATTGAGGAAATAATAGAATCCTTTTGTTCACTAGTTAACTGATCACCAAAAGAAGCAGTATTTATTTCATTTAATAAATCATCCATTTCAATTGTTGTTCTGCCTTTACACTGGATTAGTGAGTTACAAGACTTTAACAGATGCCCAGAAGGTTTTCTAGAGGAGGAAATTTTGAATTTCCTTTTGCCATTCAATCCCAAGGTGAAGCAATTATTTGCTGGGTCCAATTTCACACCAAACATGGTTAAAATATCATTACCCATAATAAACCAATTGCTTAAATTATCATTTTGCATGACAACAAATTCACAAATAGCTCTGAAAAAACTACCATTATATTTGAAGAATACAGAGGTTTTGTATTTGCCAATAGGAATTAAGGTAGAACCATACCCTCTCCATTTTTCAGAAGTTATAGGTAATAATTTACTCAAATAATCCTTATCTACTGAAGCTAAAGCCTTTTCAGAGACTACACTTCCTCCAGCACCAGAGTCAAGAACTACATCAACATTTTTACCATTAATGATAACAGGTGCTTACAAGGGGGATATGGCTACAGAATTGTTAGTAATATCTTTAATTATTTCAGCATTTTCCACTGAAGATAAATCCAATACACATTCTTCAGATATATTATCTAAATATTGGACATCCTGTTCTAACATTAAAACATCTTTAACAGAGTCATTGCCATAGGAGATATTACTTTCACCATCACTAGAAGAATTATTGACATCAATTTCAGCTTCATCAGTGTCTTCATTTTGTTCAACAAGATGAATTTTCTTGTCACAAACATGACCCTTTTGCCATTGTTTGTTACATTTATAAAAAGTATTTGTTGCATATTTTTTAGGTGCAACTGGGGCAGAGGGTTTACCAGATTTTTCTGGGAGCTTTGTAGAAGATTTATTCTGATCATTATAAGATTTACCAAGGTAATTCTTTGGTTCATATCTATGGTTGAGTAGTACCTCATTACAGATATTAATGAAAGAAGAATTTTCCCTTACATGCTCAGTTCTAGCCACAATCAACTCTCTAAGAGAATTTGGTAATTTATACAAGATTTTATCTCTCCAAATATCATAATCCATCTTTGGATCAATTGCTCTTAGGATTTTTGTTACTTTCATAAGAAAAACAATGGGCTTTTCAACAGAGGAGGATACATATCTAGTATTCTCATACAGTATTTGCTGAGCTAACCTGAATTTTGAACCACCAAACTGATTCTCAATCAAGGATTTCCAATCATTCCATGTATAATGATTGTTATCCAAAAGGACAGATTCATACCACATCAAGGCTAAATTGGAAAATAAATAAATTAGCTTAGAAACAATTTCCTCATCAGGTAGTTTATAAGAACTCTTTAAATTATCAATTCTTTGGATAAAGTGTTGCAAATCAGAAGAAGAATCACCATCAAAGGTAAGATATTGGTCCAACTTAGGCCAATTTTTCTGACTACTGGGATGGTTCATTTTTTGGTTTGAATTATTCATCATTTATAATTCCTGAAGTTTAGCCAGGTGTTCAGAAATTTCATTATTTACAGAAACAGCTGGTGCATGACCATCACAAGATTTATTGCTAGTAGCAAAAGATTTTACAGACTCATTGTCAATTTGTTTAATGGTTGAAATATGAGGAAGAAAGGAGGAACTCTGCACAGGTTCTTTTTCTTTATTTTTATGCAGTTTATGGACAGCATTCTCATTCATACCATTATTGATGGTTAAGGTTGAGAATTTTTCCTGCAGGCCAGACACATAGTTTCTTATCCTTGGAATTTCAGACATCTGGTCATTTACTTTTGCAAGAGATAGAACATTTCTGTCCTCAGAAACTGTGTGTTTGGCACTTAGTGCATGGAAATCATTCTTTAGCTTTTTAAACTCATTTTGTAGAGATTTTATTTCACTTTTTAATGAATAATTTTCTTCAATAAGGGATTTCGATTCACTCAAGGTCTTATGTAGATTGATATTTTTATCTGAGATAGCTCTATGGTCACTCCTTATTTGTTTTTGTTGGCTAAGAACAATATTCACGGTTTCTTTGATTTTAAAATAAGCTGTATCCTGTACAGAAGAACTTACTTTACATTGCAAGTGCAAATTATTTAATCTATCATTCTCATGGATTAACACATCTCTCAAATGTTTGTCTTTCACAACATTAAAATCAAGGGTATCTTTTAATATTTCTTCAGAAGTTTTCTCAATTAAGGTATAGACTTCAGGGGAAACAGAATCATTCTTAATTGCAAGAGAAGGATTAATTAAAGATGTAGAAGTTAAATTTAAAGGTTCATCAAATGACAATTTTCTAATTACATTAATAGGGCTACTAGTTACAGGAAGCTGTCTTTTAACAGGTTTAACTGTTCTTTCACCATTCTCAATAATATTACCTGCAGAAGAAGTCTTATTAGAAAACATTCCCAAGTGACTATCAACCAAATTACTTACCATGGCAGAGGAGGAAACTTCCCCTGAGACTGAGTTTGGGATTGTGCTTGGGCCTTCTTTCTCCTGCCTTGTTGGTAGGGATGAGGAGGAGGATGGAAATTGGGTGTTCTGGATGGGCCAGGCTGATGATGAGGAGGATGTTGCACATTCTGCTGGTAGTGACTCATTAGATAATCCCATTTCCATTGCTCTACTTCCATAGCACTTTGATTTTGGATGGAGGAGCTGGGGGGCTGTGAAGGTTGAGTCTGAAACTGAGGAGGGGCCTGGGCCTGATTTTGGTTCCTGAGTTCCTGAACTTGATCCCACAAGGTGTCTACTTTTGCCTTGTATTTCATGTTTTCTTTCTTCAGTTCTTTGATGTGACTGGACGGATTGCTGATTTGCTGGGGCAGAGGAAGCTTTTTTATTTTGAATCCTTTTGGAAGACCTTCTTGAGGTACTGGAGGTTTTACTTCCTTCTGTTGTGCTGGGGGAAGGGGGTGTTATTGGTTTACTTCTCCTGTCATTTCCACATCCTGAATTATGTGAATTTTTCTTGTTAGAATAAGATTTTTTATGTTCAACTTTAGAAGAACTCACAGTATCAGCATCATAATCAATTTCAATTTCATCCACTTGCATGTTATCCATTTTCTCAGCCAAATTGTTGGACATAATAGTGGGAAGATTAATTAATTTCTTAAAAAAAAAAATTAATAAAAATCAGTTAATAATTTGCCCAAAATATTAAAAAAAAATTTTTATTAATTAAATTATAAAAAAATTTTTTTTTAATATAAAGTAATATTTATAAAAAATAATTAATAATATGGACTGCAAAGAAAAATTGGGAATAAACAATTAAGTTATTTTCAACCAATTAATTAAATTACCAAAATTAAATATGGCAATATATGGGACTAAGTACAAAGTACTATTTAAGTCAACCAAAATTAAACAAAAATTAATAATAAAAAAAATAATTTAATAATTCAATTTTTATTAATAACAATGTTAATTTCTTCTAGGACTAAGAGGAACTCAACACTCTATAATGGTCAACTAGGAAAAAAAATATATATATAATAAATGAACACTTACACTCAGTGAATCAGCAATTAAGCCACAATCACTGTTATTGCAGTAAAAATATAGTAATATGAGTGAGAGGTGCAAAAAATTAACTTACTATAGTGATCAGAAAATCACTTCAAAATAACAGATGAATTAATTTAATATAAACCTAATAGATCGAACCCAAGTTCAAAACACGGTCGCGGCAAAAGTGTCTTTTTTGCTGGGTGATCCGTGCGCTATGTCGTTTGTCGCAAGTATTGATTGTCGTCGTCATTTGGAAAGGCTCCCACTTGTCGGCCAGTTGTCTAGAAGAAGGAAAGAAAAGGGGAAGAAAAAGAGGAGGAAAGGAAAATAGGAAAGAAGGGTTTATAGAAAGTAGAAACAATAAGGTAATAAAATAATTGGATTTATTTAAAGAGAGGCAACGACGAGTTACTTGAGGGATGACACAAAAATGAGGTTTTATTAAATGACAAAATTATTTTAAAGTAAGGGTTCTTTTCTTTGAGTGGAAAAAACTATTATTACTATCAGACTTAAAGCCACCTGTAATTAGTTATATAAAATTTTAAATTAGAATTTTAATACTAATAAAAATAATATAAACGTAATATATTAAAAAATATGTTCAAGTTTTGATTGTGTAGTAAGTGATGAGGCTACAGGGGACTATCCAAGGCCTTTTTATAGGCAATGGGTCCTCTGAAGCGCCACTACATTTGTAAATACAAGAGTCATAATAAGATGAAAGAAGAAAATAAAAGAATAAGTGAAACATAACAATTTAGAGAAAAATATGAAACAAATAATTAAAACCCCAAATAAGAACCAAATTTCCCCACAACTAATTCCCAAATCAGTAAGTAAAAATAGTGAGTAACTAAACAAGCCTGAGACATAGGAACTATGAGAAAAAATAATTCAAAACAGATGGTACACTATGCTTTAAGGGTTTTTAAGTGAAACAAGTAAAAATATTTTGACGCAACAAAATATGTAATCAATTTTAATTTAGTATAAAGAAATTAATTAATTGTTCCAATTATGTAATTAAATAATTAATTTAAATGAAACAAGTAATTAATTTATTACTAAATTAAGTTGAGAATTTTAATACTATTTTATAAAATAAGTATTATAATTTATTTAATTTTTTATTGACACAATTAAGGGTCCAAAAAACAGCGGCAATAATTATGGATAATAGTATATGAAAAAGTATATTTTAATAATTAAATTTAATTAAGTAAAGTAATTACAATATAAGATAAACACTTGAATATAATTATCTTATAAGTTTTTAATTAATTAATTTATAATTATTAAATAAACAATGTGCCCTTTGTTATGGAATATAATTAAATGCTTTTAAATTATCTTATAATAAAATTAAAATAATATTTACTTTATTTATATAAATAAAATATTAATATAAATTTATTATGTAATATAATATTAATGTTAAATGCATACTCTGCAATTATTATGTCTTTATTTAATTCCAATAAATTGTATGTTTATTTACTGGGCTCCTGGATCAGCCTGGCTGACATATCGGAACAAAAAATAGATATTAAGTTTTAGTAAAATTTTACAAATAAAATTTATTTCAAAAAAAATTTCATAGGCTTTACATTCAAACACAGGTTTGGGTGCTATTCGCTAAATAAGATGACTAGGCAGCTAAAATAACAAAAAAAAATCATAATTATAAAATGAAAAATAATATTCTATGTTAGAAGCAAAGAGGTGTGAGCTAGATAAAAAAAAGTGCAACAGTCAGTTTTGAAGTAAACAAGATTGAGGAAAAATTTGAGGGTGAAAAAAATGAAAACTTACAGAATAAACCACGAGTGGGTAGCTAGATAAAAAAAAGAAAAGAAAGGAAAACAAGAAACACAACAGTCAATTTTGAGGAAAGCAACAGTGGGGCAAGAGGGCAAGAGGAGGCTGGTTGGGGCACTGATTGCATGTCCCATGTTTGGATGTACTGGGTCAGGTAACCGGAATCTCACTTTTTTGGGGGAAGGGATGTCTGGTTACTGTGAGAAAAAACCAGCCGACGTAGCGGGCCAGCTTTTGAAATACCTTTCCACTACGCCGTGCTGACGTAGTGGTGGATATGTTGGCTGTTTTCACGTGGTGTTATTATGAGACATGAAGTCTTGTAAAAAGACGTGAGACAGTGTGGGGATCTTATGGTCACGTTTTATGGGTAGGACACAGATTGTGTGACACTGTCTCAGAGCATCTACCACCGTGTCATTTCACGGAATCAGCACTCAGGACTCCGGAAAGAACCAATAGGGGGTCTCAAACCTTATTTGAAAACACGACACAAATGTGCCATGAAGCATGGCTGATTTGGTACTTGGGGTCTCAAACATGGGGTCAAATATGTCCTACTTTTGTACAAATTTCTCAACCACAATTCAGCCCACCAATACCCACATCCTCCCAATAAACTATGCATTGCCTTCCTTCCATCCTAACCCATTGTCACTGGATGGCCAATTCACAAGGTCAAGGGTGTTCCTGAGTAAGTGAGATTGGCAAAGATGATTGAAGACTACTTTGAAGCACAGATGAATACTTTGAGGGAGTGGTTCAAAGATAAGTCAAAGGTAAATTAATACTGCTTTGAGATAAGTTCAAAGTGAATAATAATTTAATTTACAGTAACACTAAATATTCAGGTTAATCTCATGAAGGGTTGGAACTTAACAATCAAAAGGGATTTTAGGAGTTTTAAGAATTTGAAATGAAATTGATTATTAAGAAGGTAGGAAACAATAATAGCCTTATATGATTTAACTACTATCACAATGATATTATAATTTAATTCTAAGGAATGTCAAACCAAATCCACCCAATTATATAGACAAATCCACCTCACATTGACCCCTTTAATAAACCACCCTTAATTTATCACTGACCCTCCAATATAGCCAACAGATCCTTTAACCTTACTCCTATTTCTACTCACAGACCTTTAATTACCCTCAGACACACAATAACCCAACATTGAAAATATATCATCAATCCTAGCACTAATACATTATGCATTCTCTTAAGGTTGAAAAGTATAAGCAGATGATTGACTAATTTAGATTTAAGGTTTAGATAGCACAGTTGCTAGCACAGTCAAATCAATACACACAAAGGGAAAAAGCACTTGCTATGTAGATGTTGCTTACTGCGCTTCAAATATGGATTAAAAGATTTACTTTGGCTTCAAGTGTCACATGGCAAGTTACAGATTCCTGGTTATAAAACGTGAGGTCTGTTGAGTGTGAGAATTCTTCATTAACCTTATCTTTGTTCTGGTTTATTTTTTCTTAAAAATTTTTAATAGAGTCTTTTGGATAAAAAAAAGAATACTTTTAGTATTTTCTCATAATGCCTGAACATCAAAATCTGACTCCAACTTCTCCTCATCCCCACCTACCAATTCAAGATAGCTTGCACGTCTTGTGTAGCTATGGGTCTATTTTGTGTTGAAAACAAAGCACCTTGATGTCCTTGCTAGAAGTGTGAGTTTTGTCAATGGTATTGAGTAGCCTGTAATGCATTAGAGAAGAATGAAATTACCAAGGGATGATTCACTTTGACCAAATTTTGGCTTATTTCTAAGTATCAAGCAATTTTGGAGGACATCTGGGAGGTACCCGTCAAAAATTATTTGGTGGTGGATGGCATAGAGGACATGCTAAATCAGGAGGATAAGGAGATATTGGGTTGGGTGGCAAGCCCTAACTTTGGGAAGTGGCCAATGGCCCCAGAAGATGAGGTTGATGAATTAGTTGAGGATGAGTTGGATCCAGTAGTAGAGGTAGCTCCTACCACAAAGCAATGTCAACTGGTTGTTGAAGATGAAGAAGATGAGGCAGTGGAGGTAGTTGATCCCACTA
The DNA here is from genome assembly GCA_030280995.1 of Hemileia vastatrix. Classification (NCBI taxonomy): domain Eukaryota; kingdom Fungi; phylum Basidiomycota; class Pucciniomycetes; order Pucciniales; family Zaghouaniaceae; genus Hemileia; species Hemileia vastatrix. Next base: position 10,929,424 of record JASXTE010000008.1, on the reverse strand, counting down.
AGCCAAGTCTATTTATTGAAGCAGATCATGAGTTCAAAGTAAGTGATTTTAAAATTTAAAAATTGTTTTTAATTTAATAGCTAACTGATTCTTATTTTTAGGAGGCAGAAATCAATGCAGAATTGTCTGTCAAACCAGAGGTGAATACAGTCATTGAACCTTGACCTAAAGTCAAGCAACCAGTTGAAGTGAGTCCTTCAAGGGTTACACTCCCAATTGATGCTTTAAATGGGGAGGTCAAAGAAGCCTGGAAAGGCTTGTCAAAAAACTTTGTGACAAAATTGATGAGATTCTCAATGTGGCTTTGTATGATGTAGCTGAGGAGTTAGTGGATATTGGAGAGGTGGTACCAGTTGGGGAGGAAGAAGTTTTAGAGAAGGGTAGAAAAGGGATTCAATAAGTGGTAAAGAAATTAGGGGGTCTCAAACATTACCAAACACACCTAGCATGTTTCATTTGAAAATGCAACACAAACACGCCATGAAACATGGCTGATTTGGTACTTGGGTCTCAAACATGGGGTCAAATATGTCCTACTTTTGTACTATTTTCTTAACCACAATTAAGCCCACAAGTACCCACATCCTTCCAATCAGCTGTGCATCACCTTCCTTCCATCCTCACTCATATACTCCATGTCACAACTCTTCTCCCCCAGTTCATTTCCAAATCAAAATTTTCTCTTTCACACCACAGTAGGTCTCTTACATTTTATTCTGTTTTTTAGAAAATTTTCCAGCTCAAATTTCTATACTCACAACTTCTTATTTTTATACAAGGCATCACAAATATATAAAATATTTGTTAGTTTTTCCTTTTCTTCAAGATAATCTGCTTTTTTCACTAATTTTTTTGTTAAGTGTTAATTCATTATGCCTCACCCAAAATCTAGTTCTCAAAAATTTACTCAATTGAAACCTTCTGAACTACAGATTGTAATTAAATAGCTTGAAATTAAATCTAAATTTGATGCCTTTTTTGGCTGTGCAAAGTCAACTCAAGTTGGTTGTCCACCAGCTTAAAAATTGAGTGGCTTTAATCAAATGGAGGTGGAGTTGAAATCAAAAACTAAAGGTAAGATGGATTTGAAAACAAAGAAAATGAGGGAAAGATTCAAAAAATATTAAACAAAATACAAGAAAGAAAAGATGGCTTCTTCTTCAACTAGGTTTAGAGTTACTGAAGATGATAAAAAGCATGGAATCACATCTGCTTCTGAAAAACTCAACCCTATCTGTCCTCTTTATCATCAAATGGACAAACTCTTAGGACAAAGGCCCAATGTCAACCCCTTGCACATGAATCAAGGTCTAAGAATTGCTGAGTCTCATACAAATAGTCAATATTTTCCTTTGGATCCTTCACTTTACTCTCAAGAATTTGGAGAACCTTCTGTTTATTCTGTCAAAATTTATGTCAAATTTTTTTTTTTTGGAAATACCCTCCCCTGCTATTTACCATAACAGGGGATGGGGATCACCTTTTTTTTTCTAATTCAGAAAAAAATTTATGAAAAAAAAGGCAATACCCTCCCCTGTGTTTTATTGAAGTAGGGGCATATATTGCCAAAATTTATGTTCATTGCATCAAATAACATGTAAAAAAGTCTTATGAGATAATTAACAAACCAAAATTAATAAAAATTCAAGTAAAAATGTGAGTGGAAATTTTCTTTGACCAAAGTTGATGAAATCAAACACAAATGTATACATAAAAAAATGAGAAAAACAAATTTCCTCGTGATTACCATTATATGACACACAGCCTAATGTCTCATTAATTTAGTTAAGTAGAGTATCATATATGACTTGTAAAATGTTAATTCATGAAATAAAAATAAAAGTTTACAACCTATGTTACACACCATACTTTTTCTTTCTACCTAATGGTTTTGTTTTACCTCACCTTTTTCTCTTAGCTTATCAATCCTATTGACCAGCTCCCTATTGATTTGAAAAGAACAGCCAAAGTGAGTGAATTCTTCACAGGATTCTAATCCAGGTGGTGCTTTAGTTGTCTGGTGATTATGAAGATTTGAATAAGTTCTCCTCAATTCTTGATCCAACAATACATAAATAAAGACTATCTAAAATTCCCACCTTCTTCAGAAATATGAAGGCCAAAACAGCTTCATCCTCTAAAAAATTCAACCCTAAGCTTCATTCTCCTTCTCAAGATCCTAACCCTATCTTTCCAGTGTCCCTCTTCAACTTTGATGAAACTTTATTTAATGGCTAAAAAAATTTGGTCCTTTATTTAAATTTTAATAATCCATCTATTGATTCCAAATCCAAATCCAAATTCTCTTCCAGATCCTAAAATTTTCTCCTAAGCTATTTAAATCACCAATACAGATGACATTTGCTGGGTGCAGATTAATTACATTTATATTAGTCCAAAGTTTCATAGATATCTCTTTCTTAATTTTTGTGATGAAATTAAGAGAAAATTTTCAAAAAATTTTTCAGGAAACCCCTGCTAATAATAATTAAGATCTTATGAAGAGAAGGATACTGAAGTAGAAAGATTCCAAAGAGACTATTTATTTTGACTGTCCTTCTCTTCTTTTAAAATTGCTTCTTTTTAGTGCTGATAAAAAATATGATGTCTAGTTAATATTTAATTTTTTGTCTGAATTTAATAGAATAAACTTGATATTAACCGTATTTGCCTTGTGATGATTCCACTATTGAGAGCAAGGTTTGAATCCCTTCAGACTCCCCTCTACCAATCTCTACTTTATCTCAGCATGAGAGAGTGGGCCATCCACTGAGCTGAATACTTTAACTCTATTCTTGCCATAAGGTCCTCCAAGCTTCCACCTAAATAGTCTACCAATGAGACCTAATAATAATTTAACTCCTATCCAAATTCAAAAGATTCAGCATCACAACATTCAAATAAAATTCTAACCCTTTAAACCACTCCAAAAATTTATCAGAATTTTTCATATTTACCAGACTTTCTTGGAACCTTTATTTCCAGTCTTTAAAATATCTATCAATAATACTTTCGAAATTTCCACCTTTCTTTTCCATAAAATAAAATTTAACCATTTGAAATCTTCATTTCCTCAAGTTAGTTGCACCATATCCATCAAAGATTGAGTTGTCCAAATGAGTGAGTATCAGTATGAGTACTTATGAACCAGTGATAAATTGAAAATTATTGAATTGGATACCCAAATAGATTAACATTCCCAATTTAAAAACTTAAGAAACCAAACTTTTAATTGATTGCCAGTTTTTATTCTTGGTGGACCACCTTTCTGAAAATATCACATAAATTGTCCACATAAAGAATGATTTACCAGTTTAAGGTCTTAGAAGACCAAAGAGAAAGTTGTTTCCAGTTTAGGGTCATAGAGTACCAAAAATTCTATCAATTCTAACTGCCTACTACTGTCCTTGAGCCCAAATTTTGCCACTCTCCTTCTTCTCCACTACCTATTCTCCTATCCAGGTTATTTTCTCCTTCCTAATTATCAACTTTTCAAGATGACTCCTTCTAACTTCACTGCTTCTAAAGATCAATCCTGTGACTACTTCTCCTTCATCCATCAAGAGTGCAACTACACCTATAACCTGAAAGGACACATCTACAATTGAAACTGTTCCAACTGTTATGAAAAGAAGAGAAAATTATCTGGCCTCAAATATGGCTCACTCCCTTTTCCAGCCACAAGCTTTGCTTCGCACTTCCATCCATCTACTCCATCCCATAAATCCTCTACCTTCAAAATTACAGCTCTGTTTACACCTTCTGACTCTGAATCTCTGGGTCCTTCTCCATCATCTGCTCCTATTTCTGCTCCATCTTTTCAATCAAGGCTCTCTTGTGCCATCCCTAGAGCTACTACTTCTTTAAAAGCTATGCTAAATCCACCTCCATCTAACCTAGTTCTGAACTTTTCTCCTTCTTCATCTATTGTCTCCTCTCCTCCAATTACCAAGCCTATACCTTCTCAAACTAATTTTAGCAGCCCCATCTCTCTTCTTCTTTTACTTCTTCAAAGATACCCAGATCTCTAAGTCCTTCAGTATTAAGCTGCAAGAAAATAAATAGTCAAATAGTCAAAGGTCCACCTCTTCCTACCCAGCCTTCTGAATTCATAACCTTCTAAAACCTCCTTCATATCACAACATCAAAAACCCCTATACTTCCCTCCTAGAAGAAAAATTCCAACCAAGCATGCCTTTAAATTTTGATCTTGACACGGTGTGGTACACATCTCACAGTAATGCAGTAAAAGTCTTAGGATCTCAGCAAAAGCCTCAATTCTCTAAAGTGCAACAATGGGGTTTTCAGGAAGGATGGTTACAGAAGCGCAACTAAGAGGTATTCAAAGCACAGGAAAAGATAGACTCTCTGCACACACTTTCTTTAGGGGAAGTATATATACACAAGCAGTGGTGAGTAAAGAGTAGAGGGAAGTTCTTACTGAACTATAGGATCAAAGGATATGGTATGTACTTGTGAAAACTATGGCTAGCACTAGACATATAATATGGAGTTAGGAAGCAGCAGTAAGCAATGGTATGAAAATCATGCTTAGATAAGAGTGATGCCTTTTGGGAAAAGCGGTGTCCATCCAAGGAGATGAAAAACACGTCAAAGGAAGAAGGTAGCACTAGGAAGAAAAATAGATTGCAAGTAGTGCTCAAAGAAAGGATAACAATTAAGATCCAAAATAGGGAAGTCATTTGCTTAGTTCAGACATTCTCACTATTAGTAGGGACTTATGTGCTGAGCATGGGTTATACTATAGGTATGAAGGCAGTAAAGTACATATTAATTAAGTCAGGAATATCAAGAAAAGTAGGGTATGTAAAGGAAAGTGGAGCATTAGGTGCTAATAGTTGTTCTTTTCTAGATGTTTCAGGAGCTATTAGAACCAAGATTTATGCTAACAAATGTACATAGCTTATTGAGATACTTAGTTGCTGTTTGATATTGTGTATTAGCGCTAAACTTGTGTAAGAAAGCCAGCAGGGGAAGGAAAAATAGGGAAGGGGTGCTGAACATACAAATGTATATAAGAGAACTCACTTTTAAAGGTGTAAAAAGGAAGAGAAAGAAATAGAGTAGATATTTTTGATATAGATAAAAAGAGAAATAGATATATTTTATTTTTTTGTACATATTGGGTGTGCATACCAGAATTAGTGCTGTAGGGTTATTTTATTGCTACAGTAAGGATAGTATTAGATAGAGCGCTTCAAGAGGGAGTGACTGATAACACTAGCCCTTACTGAGAATAGATCTAGCCAACAGATTGATTATTTATATTAAAATATATTTCCCGGTTTCTTTAATAGATCTCTACAAACGTATCCTACTTTCTTCTCCAAAAGATATAGATAACCAAACTTATAATACGTGCTTTCACTGTCTTTAAAATTAGAGTGGCAGGCACTTCTTTTTTTATTCTTTAAAAGAGGAGAACCAACCCATCTCAGATTGTGGCTATAGCTTAGTATTATAGAACAGTTTTCTTTCTACAACGATTGACTCTAGTAAGTAATCTAAAATTTTCATTCTTCTTATAATTTTATTTCTTGACTTTTATTGATGACCCAATCTAGATTCTTCTGGATCCTATTATTCTCCATCTGCTTATTATATTCCTGATTCAAAACCCACTTCAGCCACAGTGAAATGTAATGAGGTTTCCCAACAACTTTATGGGATTTTCAACATTAACCTGGCCCATGATAAAGAATATCCCCCTAAAGATCAAGCAGAATTTTTTGCTAGGGAGAAAATGCTAAAATGTCACTCTAAGATGGCCACTTGGTTGGACCCTAAACAACACTGCCAATTTGAAGTAATTTAAAAGTTTTCCAGAGCCTCTCCTGAAGCGTTTACCATGCCTTCATTGTCAAAAGATAAACTTCCTTAGCTCATCAGGCTTGTTCTGGAAATTTTTAAAGAAACTAAAAAAAACTATATATATAAAATCATAAAAAATTTACTAATACTTTTTTATTTTTTTTATTTATAAGCTGACAATAATAATAATAATAATAATAATAATAATTGTTAATATTATATATAAATATATATAATATTTTGAGGGATTAAAATTTTTGAAAATTTGAAATAAAAGATATCATAACATTTTAAAAAATTAAACTATATAAAGATTCCCCTTATCCACTTGATGAGCCATACCCAAATCCAAGTGCATCTTGATTGTGGGATACACAGGAAAGAAATTGAAAATAAACATAAATCATTTTTGAGAATTTTGAAAAACATGATAAAAAAAATTGAGAAATGGTCACTAAGTGGGCTCCCTCCAATTTGTAAAAGTGATTGGAGACCACCAGTGAGCATTATCCCTGAACAAATTAATTTTTAATAAAATTTAAAATTAGAATAAAAATCAAACTTTTAAAAAATTAAACATAAAATTTCAAAAAACAAAAAAGGATAATTAACATAAAAAAATAGATCTCAAATCTGGCTTTGAATGAGTGTATTGGTTGTGATGCCGTAGTGATCCAATTTATAGTCTTAGAGGACTACTTATATAACAAAAACAAAGCCAGGATTCAACTAGAAACAGGGAAATATGGTAAAAACATTTTGGGTTAATTGTGACTGCTTAAATAATTCATCTGTAAAATTAAATCTTATAAGCCTTACTGCTGTAGAAAGACTCTTACAGTTGCCTTTCTGTAAGTAGAGTTCAAGAGAGTTAGATAAATATAATAAAACCCTGTCTCTTTAAGTTAAATAAGATTTCACAATTAACTAAGCTATAATGTCTACTTGATATGAATTGACTTGTTGAGAAATTAATTTAGATGGTTTTGAGTAGTAGTGTTGGCAGCTTATCTAAAAGAACAAAGAAAAAGTACAACTAAAACAGAAGAAAAAGAAGAAGCAAGGAAATGATAGGAAGACTTTAAAAGGAAAACAACAAATAACAAAGAAGATAAGAAAATTCAAAAATAACTAATGGATGTAAAAGGTTTATTTAAAGTCAAGTAAGTAATTTTATTTATCTTATACTATTTCAAAACAAAATAAAACAATGAACCACTCTTAAATCAACCTTGTATATAGTCTAATTACTCAATTTATAGATTTTCAAAGAAGTAGTAAATTTGATAGAAAGAAATACTAGTAAATGTAAAAAAATATTATTTATAAATTGTAAGGTAATGTCAGTAATGTGGAGTACAAGATGAGAAAGCAAGGCCTTTATATAGGCATATGAGGCCCTCTGAGACACTAATAAGTGTATATACAAAATAAAAGAAAGGAAACAATTTAAATGAAGTTTAACAAGGAAATAAGGGTTGCTAAATAACTATTTACTAAAAAATAATAAAAGAAACCAAAAGTATCCACCCTTTAAGCCCTGTAGCAATGTAATAGCCTAGTTAGGATACTAATTTGGTAAAAAACAGCAAAATGTAACCATAGTAATTAAAAAACACATTACACTTTTGTTATATTGTAATAAATCGAATTTTTAGTGAAAAAAAATATTATACTATTTGAGATGTACAATTTTTTGTACTTCATTAATATAGTTTAAAACAATATCGAGTAAGTAAATTAACTACTTGTACTAGTATAATAATTATTGAAACTTAAACAAGAAAGTATTTTAATAAAGTCACTATGTTTTTAAAATAATCAAGTTAAATGTTTACTTGTTTTAATTCACTCATTCATTCATTTATTTATTTATCCCATTATGAGTACAAAAGGTGCTCAAAAACTTTTGATTGTAAAATATTTTACTTTTATGATTATATGTGTATAATTAAATAATTAACTAATTACATTATAAGTTGATGTTATTACTTATAATAATTTGTAATTAATTAATTATTTGTTTATAGTCATTGAGTCCATAGAAAATATGCCAACCTTTTTATAGAATATAATTTTATATTTTATTTAAATGTATATACAGTATATATAATAATAAAGTTTACATAAAATTTTATTTTAAAAAAGATTGTTATATAATTTTATTTTAATATAATATTTAGATTGTATATATTTAATTTCAATTTATCTCTTATTTTATTTTAACATAAGAATTTGCTTGACTCTCAGTATAGTCTGTCTGACATGTAGAATCTGTGTTCTTTATAATGAGCAAAAGAATTACAACAGTGAAGTTGTAATTAGAAAAGTTATATAAATGATTGTATAATATGTTTTTATAAAGCATTTATTTTCGTGAACAGATGTTTAATTTAAGTCCCTGAGGTTGAGAACTTTACAATTGTGCCCTATAAGTATTTTTTTATGAGTTGATATATAAAATTTAATAAGTGTTATGATAAAGTGTTATTTTATAAGGGTATTACAATTTTATAAAATGTTATGAAAAATATAGATGGTAGTTTTTATTTTATGTGTTGTTGTTTTTAATGTCTAAGTTACTTTTATGTTTGATGATGTTCAAATTTTGAGTCTACAGGCTTTATATGCATATTATTTCACATGCCCTACTTTTCCTAGCTATAGCATTCTGGAGCTTGTCTGGAGATCACCAGGGGTTGTACAGAGCTTATAAAGACTTCCAGACTCAATTAAAGCCTTAAAATTATAATCAAAAACTAAAAAAATTACAGGAGATAGGTTTACATCTGGGGAACCTTCTATTAAATTTTGATAGCCTGCACAACCCTATTCACTGAGCTAAAAATCCTTAAAGTTAAGTAACTTATCAAAAAACAAAAATCATCAGAAATATTTTTAAAATTATTAAAAATATAAGAAAAATAGTAAAAAATGCTAAGGAAATTTTTAAAGTTTTTTGAGACTCCTAGCTTACATTTTCTTACAATTTTAGACCTATACTTGCATTTCTTGACTGTTAAATAATTATTTCTTCTTGGACTTGTATAAATAACCATTTTTGAAATAAATCATCCTTTCTTTTTATAATAAAAATATATAAACTTAGATTGGAATTTCCAATCTCCAATATAATCATCGCAAATTCATTTAAAAATATTTATAAGTGCTATACTAAACTTTAGACTGCCACACTGCCCTTCATAAACTTCATGATAATCTTTCTCTTGTCCTGAATGGATCCAAATTCACTGTCTCCTGTGATGGAAACACTCTAATTCATGGACATATCAGCAATAATTTTCTTGTCATGCAGAATTCTATAAGTAAGTCTTCTTACTCAAATGCTCTATTCTCTTCTGTTGACCCATTTACTCTTTGGTACAGCAGGTTAGGCCATTCTGGACAGCATGTGATGAAACGCCTTTCAAAAATCACTCCATTATCTCTAAAATCTGATTACTTTTTTGAATGCTGTTTCCACTAAAAACATCACTGTCTTCATTTTCAAGGCTTATTACCTAAAGCCTCACATCCCCTTGAATTAATTCATGCTTATTTAAGCGGGAAAATATCTCCACCATCTATTGGTGGTAATCTCTATTACTACCAACTTAACCATCATTATACTTCTTATTGCTTTGTATGTATACTTAAGAATAAAAATGATACATCCAAAACATTTGTGCAATTTAAGAAATTATTTGAATTGTCCTTAAACCATAAATTTTGTCACTTAGTTAATGATGGAGGTAGAGAATTTGTAAATCATGAAAACCAAGCTTTCCTTCTAGAAGAAGGGATTCTGATGCACATTACCTCTCTTTATACTCCACAACAAAATACAGCAGCAGAAAGAGGAAATAGGAGTACTACAGAAAAATCTAAAGCCCTTTTGTTTCAAGCAAATTTTCCCTCCTGATCTCTGGGCTGAAGCAGTCACCACTTCTGTTTATCTTTATGATTGAACACCTAATTCAACCCACAATATGTTGACTCCTTATAAAAAATTATATGGTACACCACCTCAACTTCAACACCTTAGTATTTTTGGATGTAGCCCATATTCTCTTGTACCAAAACATAAGAGAAAAGGAAAATTTGACTTGGATTCCCAAAACCTCTTCCTCATTGGTTTGGATGAAAAATTAAGCTCTTACTAACTACTTGACCCCATCAATCACATTGTGTCTGACTTGCACAATTTCTTTTTTTATGAAAACTAATCTCCTTATCACCCTCTGAATGATCCTCAATTACCCCAGTTATTGCCTTACTTGAAAATTCTGGAAGACTCAAAGGAATATTCCATTACCCCCTCATCTCCTCTTCTATATGCTTCTACTACATATAGTAAAGCACCTTATATTCCAGATAATATCCTCAATGAACCTATTCCTCCTTCTTGAATTACAGTTTCTGAGAGTTTCACTTGTATTCCAGAATCTATACCTCCTCTACAGAAAATTAACTCTCAAATTAATCCTAATAATATTGTGAGTTATCCACAAACTTTCCCCCCTAAAAATCAGTCTCTCCTCTCTTCAACTCTTTTTTTAGCTGTTGATTTTCCCATCCCTTCTCATTATAAAGCAGCAATCAATGGTGTACATGGCATCTCCTGGAGTAATGCCATTGAGGCTGAACTTCATAATATGAAAAATCATGAGGTCTGGGAAACATGCAAGAGACCACCAAATGTCAATCCTATTGGTACTACATGGGTATTTACCATTAAAGAAAATCTTGATGGTGGAGTTTCCAAATTCAAAGTGTGACTCAGTGCCTAAGGTTTCTCTCAGAAACCCAGTATTGATTATTTTGACACATGCTCCCACTGAATGCCTCACCACTTTTAGAGTCCTTCTGGAACTTTGTGGTGAACAAGGCTACCTAATGGAGCACATGGATTCAAAAGGGGCCTTCCTTCACAGAAAATTATCTGAGGAAGTATACATGCAGGTCCCAGCTGGTGTTCATGCCAATCCTCAGATAGTCAATCCCATTCTCCAGCTTAAAAAATCCATCTATTGTCTCAAGAAATCTCCTTATTTCTGGTCTCAAGAAATCAATTCCTTCTTTGCATCTGTAGGATTAGTAGTTTCAGAAGCTGTCCCCTGCCTCTTCCTTTTATTGAATACCAATGATCCAATCTTTGTTTACCTTCATTTTGATGACCTGGAAGTCTTTGGTAAAGACCTCACTCCTTTCAAATCTGTAAATTCCAAGAGATAAAATATGGATTCCCTTGGAGACCTTGTTTATTTCTTATTTATGAAAATCACTTGAAAGATTTCCAACAAAACTATTAGTTTGTTGCAACCCACATATATCCTTAACATACTTAAAACATATAACATGTCTGATTGCAAATCAGTGGCTACTCCTATGCTTCTTCATTATCATTTGAATGCTTATAATTCTCAAGAGAAAGATGAATTCCTTAAACTGAATGAAAATTATTGATGTTCTATTGGTTCACTAAACTATTTTATACAATGTTCATGTCCTGACTTAGCCTTCTCCATGAGTCAACTATTCCAACACTTAGAAGAACCAGGTATAAGTCATTGGATTACATTCAAACATATCCTCTATTATCTCTCCAGAAATATAGATCTTAGTCTTACCTTTTTGCCATGCTCCTCTGCCTTTCCAGCAGGCCATCACTCTTGGTCCCATCCAACCAGATTTTCTGATGCTGACTGGGTAGGATGTCCTCTTACTTGACACTCCACATCAGGTTAGGTCTTCATTTTTAATAATGGAGCTATCTCCTAACAATCAAAAAAAGAAAATATTGTCACTCTTTCTGCCTCAGAAGCTGAATATCAATCCTGTACATCAGCTGGCCAAGAAGGTATTTGGCTAAAAAGCCTATTCAAATCCCTATCCCTACCCATTCCTCAACCTCTTACTATCTTTGGTGACAATCAGGGAGCCATTGCCCTCTCTAAAAATCCAGTGTTTCAATCACATACTAAACATATTGAGGTACAATATCATAGGCTCTGCAAACAAGTCCTGGCTGGTAATTTGCATATTCCTTATACCCCTACTACTAATATGCTAGCAGATGGTCTTACTAAATCTATTCCCAATAAATCTATGCTTACCTTTCTCAATGCTTGTGGTCTTTCATATGCAATTCCCAAGTACAGAGGGTGTCAGAATAGTCATCTTGCCTATATTTACTTTTCTGTCTTGTTGTCATTCTCTCATATATGTTAAAATTATCATTTCTCCATTCTTTTTCCAGATTACCTAAGACCACATCTCTCTTAATTCGAGTGTTGCATCATTATCTCACCTTTGTATCTTGACACACTCCTGCTTCCAAATGAGTTAAAAAGTGTTGTCTTTCTTCACTTTTTCTCTCAAGCAAGTCCATCCTATTTACAGGTGTGTATCTTTTTCTACTATTATCTATTTAACTATACTAAAATATGTCCTATCATGAACATTAGGTATAAGTGTCTCATCTACTTGAATAAGTCGCGCATTACTGATTTATTCACTGGCTTTATACTAAAGTTGTGCCTCTAAAGCATTTACTTTTTAACTATTGCAATTTATGAAAGCGAGTCCGTCCTATTTACAGGTATAACTGGCTCATCTACTTGAATAAGTTGCGCATTACTGATTTATTCACTGGCTTTATACCAAAGGCAAAAGCTTTTCGTTGACACGACTTAGTGGATAAATGATAGAGAAGTGCGCCTAGCCTTTATGATATATCTGTATTGCATGCTTATTGCTACTAGTCTCAGAGTGATAAAATAAATATCATTTGATCATTTATTTCTTAAATATTACTATATTTCACTCTCTCTTTCCAATGGTGCTAGTCTCAGATTGCTACAATTACTAGTTTTAGAGTTCGCATTCCCAATTTTTAATGAAATTTAATGTTATTAAAAGGTATTCATTACTTTATATATTTAATAAAATATTATGAATCTAGAATTATCAATTGATCATATTGAAAAGTTTCAGGTCTTTTGAGTCATAATCTTGAGGTCAACCAAAGGTTTGAAACTTGATGAAGACTGATTGCCGAGGACTGTACGTACTGATGTCAAATTCATTAACACCCTTTTTTGTTTCCATCTTGAATATTATATAAAGAAATGTATCTATTTATTTATGAAATCAGGGTATGAAATTAATCAAAAAGGAAATTAAAAAGCTTAAGAGACTGGGAAAAGAGTGCAGGGGAACATGGACAAAAGAAAGAAAAGTATTATGGCTATTATTTCTTATTTAATTGTTTCTTTTCATATATTTCCCATTTGAAGAAGACAGTCAAAATACCTATAGATGTTATCATTATTTTTCTTAGCTACTGGGCCAAAAGTTTGCACCTCTCATGAGGGTTTTCAAACTTCTCCAACCTTAAGCAAGCATCAAACAAACTCTCTATTAAGAATTCCACACATGGTTTTTGCCCGTGTTTAAAATAATCTATTATATTCAAAGTTACCTAAATATCACGTTATTTTTTTTTTTTTTTTGGATATTGTATCAAAGTTAACACTACACTTCAACTAACAAGCCGTTTATCAACATTATATTATATGGGAAGCTTTATTAAATAATGGATAAAGAGTGATGAAAAGACCACGAGAGAAAATAATGACCAGTTAAAATAGACTAAAATAGGCTCGTAATTTTTTTTATTTTTTTTTTTGCTATAATTTTGCAGGAAATTCAATCCGGAAAAGACGTTGTCAGGAAATTCGTAAGTGCCATTATAGTTAAGAATGCGTCTATACATTGCTAGAATTTCTGAGTTTATATCACCCAAAAGAATTAGTAGTAAAAAAGTATGAGTGGGTATTAGAGTGATTCCTCCGGATAAACTAGGATAGAGTTACCCACGAAAGAACTAGTAATCCTGCCTTCTGTAGAAACGCTTGAGAGGATTTTATTCAAGCTACGCCAATGGAAGAGGATGCGCGCTTTTTTGGAGCATCAGAAAGCGCTTTGGGAGGATTTTTTTCTAAATTCAAGTTCGTAGACATGTTGCCTCTGGCTTCATTCTTCTCAAGGGCGTTCGCCCCACTGGCCCCATTTCTTCCAAGCATGATTCTCTCACTATCTGCAAATTCCTTTACAGCGCTGGTCGAGTTAAGGTGAAGATTGTGTGACCCGACAAATAATTCTTTCTTTGGAATATAAATAAAGGAAGTTAATGAAGCCCAAACACCTTTACTACCGTTAAAAATATGAATTAAAGGTTTAGACACCAGGGCAGAAGTTGGTGCGGCTAGAGAAATTTGGACGATCATAACGGTTGCAAAAATGGTGCAAAAGAAGTTTTTCATCTTGAATGATAAAAAATTAGGATGTAGATACAATCACTATTGTAAGATAGCAAAATTGGACCTGAAGGTGGTGAGCAAGGCAGGAAATATGCCAGCCTTATATATCTTCAAACTTCCATTAATCTGAATTTGATTAAAGAACACGCACCAGTTTTTTTCTTTAACTTTTACCGGTATCGTCTGGAAAACTGTTCAATTTGACAGAACGGGTTGAATACATTTCCTTTACATTACGCAATGTCAGGTATTGTATTTATTTTTTTTGTTTTCATCGCCTCTGATATCAATATATCGGTTGAAGAAAAAAATACGAGACATCCAGTCCCAAATATCGAAAGATTTTCGTGTCTTTTGTGTCAAAAAACTATCAGTTTTCCATCTTATAAAAAATTGGAACAAGTACCAAATAATGATTTGATTCTTTTCTCTTACATCAAGATCAATGATCTCAGATCTTCAACTCTCCTCAAGTTTCAAATCAAAATACGAATAATGATTGGGCTCTTACTTATTCATTTATGCTATCACTTTCCCTATGGAGATTAAACTAGGGACCGCATTACTGACTAGAGAATCTGAAAAATGAAAACCAGCTAAGATTGACATAGGCGGTGAGAGTCATAAGTTACTTTTCCAAATTGAAGTAACCGTTACAAGCAAGAACATTTATGTTGATTGCGAAATGTACCAGAAATTGTATGTGAATGGAATGACATTTTCAGTTGACAACATTTAGTGCCGAGTTTGAGTATCGGTCATTCAGTTACTCACATTATTATTATTTCTTACAATCTCACCCAATGAGGGGAATGAAGGAAAAGTGGCTAATCTAGTGTATATACAACAGTGAGGGGAGCGAATTCGGGAAGGATCATGGCAATAGAACAGGTAATGACAAGAATATGGAGTACTAAGCAGGACATGGTTGGGGAATCAACCGGTGGAGATAAGGAAAGTGGCAACCATTGAGGAAATAGGAGAGGGTGAGAGAAGACTAGAAGTTATGAAGGAGATTTTATGTTTTTGTGCAGCCTTTAAGAGGGTGCAACGTTGTACTATGTGAGAAGGACAGAAAAGAAGGACGTGTTTAGGAGTGTCTTTGGATAATAAGTGACATTGTGTTCATAGAGGGGAGGATGACGCTTTGAAGCGGTAGAGGTAGTGTTTTGAAGGGGAGTGACCCTATCGACATTGTATAAATAATGTGATTCAGTTACTCATGTAGACGCATGAAATTGACATTTCTCTTGCCTATCAAAACTACAATCATTAAGTGGCTTCGTAACACACAATTGAGTGTGAGATCCAATTCGAGTCTATTGTTACCAGGGAATATGCAGCTCAAACATGAATCAAACTGCTGTAAAGACTAAATGAGTTTGACATCCTTAACAAAAATCATTCGCCATTTGATCTCCCCTACAGATTGTTACTAATCATGAGCGTTCCAGTATTTTCTATTTTCTAGAAAATTCTGAAGTTCAATAATTTTTCAAAAAAGCCTCAAAAATTTGTATGAGTTTTTGTAAAGACCACGAACTCCATAAAACAATACGTAATCTCTGGGCTTAGCTTTCTGATTCATTTTGTGACTCCTAAGGAAAATTGAAGTTTTCCTACCGCCTACTTTTATTTTCTATATTTATACAGCTAATTAGGTATGATTACTAAGGAATTTCAATCATCAAACCATTTTTAAGAGCAATCCTAAACAATGAAGCCTTATACTACAAGAGACCCGATCAGCTGACTCCTAAGAATTATGTGAAAAATCATGGCCGGGTTTAAATGATAGTTGCTGCTACAATTCATGTTCATTTATTGAATAATCAATTCCATTTCATTGTCTTGACTCACAACCATGTAAAAAAGTAAACCATGACACCCTCACATTACAATAAATGTTCAATTCGTCTTGGGGGCGCAACAATGGCGCAGCAATTACGCAACAGTTAAGTAACAATTATTTTTGGCACTTAAAGGTCTTAGGTGGGTCTTAAGTGCAAGAAATAATTGTTTCGTAACTGTTGCGCAACTGTTGCGTAATTGTTGCGCCCCGTGGCGAAACAAACATGTGCTGTAGTGTCACTACCTTCAATTAATTCTAATAATGCGGTAATTTTCCGTCATCCCCTTAGCTGCAATGTAACACCACAAAAAAACACCTGGAACATGCTAGAAAATGCCATTCCCTCAATTCATTTTTGATTCACGAATAACTAAGATTTGATGCCACACAAGCTGGCATACTTGGTGTACAGTGCGCTGTCTTCTCAGAAGAGTTACAGCTGAGCTAGAGCTGAATCAAATCAAAGATACGTATTGGCGCCTGCTACCAAATGCCCACATTTTTTTTTTCTGGTGTAATGTAATTTTCTTATGTTTTACGCCTATGTATTTTTTTTTTTTTTCATTTCTTACAATCTCACCCAGCGAGGGGCATGAAGGAAAAGGCATAAAGAATGGGAAAATAACTAGGTACAAAGCTTGAGGGAGAACAATTGGGAGGACTAATGGCAATTATAAGGGGCACAAAGGGAGAGGGGAGGAAATGTACGTAAACTAATCAGATAAAGGTAAATTATTAGGGAATCTACCAGTCTCTACTAAAAACTTTGCCACACTATTGATAGCCGGAGAAGAAGTGAGAAGAGAAGAAGTAGAAAAAGACAACTAGTGTTTTGAAAACTCTTTAAGTAATAACAAACGAGAAATTGTGTGAGCTGGACATGTGAGTAGCACATGTTCTGGAGTGTCAGGAGCACGAAGATTGCATAGTGAACAGAAGGGCGAATCAGCTACTTTGGACTTGAATAGGTAATGTCTGTAAAAGTGAGACTAATATATAATAGTCAGAGGTAAAACCAAAGACTTAGATGAGAAGAGGAATTCTACGATAAGTAGAAATACTAATAATAAAGAAATACTGGTCAATGAGCAATAGGTGGCAAGATGAGATGATTACATTGCATTGGACAGCACATACGTTTTACCTAATATATAATAGTCAGAGGTAAAACCAAAGACTTAGATGAGAAGAGGAATTCTACGATAAGTAGAAATACTAATAATAAAGAAATACTGGTCAATGAGCAATAGGTGGCAAGATGAGATGATTAAGTCCAAAGTAGAGAGACCACCTTTATAAACAAAGAGAAACCAACAGTAATAACCAATAAGAAGGTAGACAAGCGATAAAATAGGAGAAAAAGTTAATTATCGCAACCAGTACAATAAGGTAGGTGAGAAGGCAATATTCGCTACTTAATCGTTAAAAGAGAATAATAAAGAAGTGAAAAATGTAACACAAATGAAACAGTAGGAAAAATAACAAACGGTAAATTGAGGGAGTTGTATAAGAGAGATATTAGAATAAATAATATAGGAATAATTAAGCAAAATAATTATCGATACTTCAACACCCCCCCGTGCTGTTGAATGCAATGTTATTTAAGTTAAGATTATTGGAGCATAGAGAATGAGTAGGTTTGGGTAAGGATTTAGTTAAGATATCGGCCCACATTTGGGACGTAGGTATGTATTTGAGAATTAATTCATGATGCTGAATTTGTTCGCGGAGCCAATGTAGTTGCCTGTTAAGGTGTCTTGTGCGATGTTGATATAAAGGATTTTTGGCGAGTTTGATCGCTCCTTGGTTGTCACACCAGAGAGTAGTATCGTTAACGGTAATGTCGAAATCGAAAAATAGGACTTTGATCCAAAGTAGGTCTTGAGCAGCTTCAGTCATGGCTCTGAATTCGGCTTCAGTGGTGGATAAAGAAACCACCGGTTGCTTGCGGGAACGCCAGCAAATGAGACCCAGATAAAAGACTAAGCTTCCAGAGGTGGACCTGCAGTCGTCAGTATCACTCCAGTTAGAGTCAGCGTAGGCCACTAAGGAGTGGTCAACTTGGTTAGGTACATTTCCTAAAGTAAGAGAATAAGCCCTGGTACCAGCTAGATAACGCAAAACTCTTTTGAAGGCAGTGACTTGCTCCAAGGATGGATTTGATAAATATTGGGCAAGGTAGCTGGCAGCAAAGGCCAAATCAGGACGGGTGCACATGACAAGGTAGTTTAGTAGGCCAACCGCTCGTCTGTATGGAAAATCGATGGACTCAGTAGGTGGAGCATTGGAAGAGAATTTTTGATTGGGAATAAGGGGCGTAGCGACCGGTTTACAATCTTGAAAAGAAAATTCCTTAAGAAGGTTGTCAACATATAAGGTCTGAGATAGCTGCAGAGTTCTGTTTTGACGGTCACGAGTAATCTTCATACCAAGTACCCAATTGACTTCCCCTTGGTCGTCCATATCGAAGATGTTTTTGATTTTTGATTTAAAAATATCGACGTTGGGACCTCCAATAACCATGTCATCAACGTGCAGAAAGACAAAACAAGGGTTAGATTTATCCGAGTTGATAAATAAGCACGGGTCAGCTTTGCTGGGTTTGAAGTCAATGCTAGAAAAGAATTTAAGTAGAGCATTGTACCAACACCTCGGGCTTTGTTTCAAACCATATAAGGATTTCTTGAGTTTAAGACAACAATTCGAGAGTTTAGGAACGTATCCTAGGGGAATTTTTAAGAAGAGATCTTCTTCAGGGACTCCATGGAGAAAGGCCGAGCGAACATCCATTTGGTGCAGTTCCCAATTGTTGGAGGCAGCTACACCAAGAAGGAAACGTAGAGTAGGTAGTCGGCCAGTGGGAGCAAACGTATCGTTATACTCGATACCCTCTATTTGAGAAAAACCTTGTACGCACAAACGGGCTTTATATTTGAGAATGTTTCCATCGGCGTCAGTCTTTCTCTTGAAAGTCCAAGTAGTTCCAAGTAAATGCGTATTAGGTGGATAAGGGATTTCATCCCAAACTTCATGTTTATCGATGCTATTTAATTCTTTAGAGATGGCAGATAGCCATTCTTCTTTTTCAGGAGAATTAATGGCTTCATGATAGGTAGAGGGAGTGTCAGACAAAGTGACAACAAGATTAATATGATTAGATCTTCTTTTATAGGGAAGAATATTAGATTCATTAATATCAGAACTGAAATCTTTAGGTGCAGGACTATCTTTATTAATCCACGAATAGTTTTTGTAAGTGGGAAGAGTGGAGGTTTCGGCAGGTTGATTTGGGAGATCGGTAATAGGGACTTCGTTAACATTATCGTCACTATCGCCAGTAAGTAATTCTTCCACTTCGCGTTGTTCATCTATTTCATATTGAGAATTTTGGACTTCAACAATTTCAGGAAGATTTGAGGCGGAGGAAGATACGGCAGGAATCTTAGATTGAGGAAGAGGGACAAGGAGATTCCCAATATCAGGAAAATTTAAAGTGTCAATAGACACCCCAGTGGATATATTTTTGGCCGTATTAAAAGAGAAGTGAAACTTAACATCGTGAGTGATAATAGTGGAGTTGGATTTTGGTAAATAGATACGGTAATTATTATGACCTTCTTCAAAACCCAGTAACATCCCTTCTTCACCAGAAGGACTGAACTTCCCGGAGCGTTTTGGTTTATTAATGTGTACGATAGCGTCACAGCCAAAAGGAAACAAGTTGGTGGAATCCAGTTGATCAGTCCATAATTGATAAGGAGATGAATTGTTAGGTAAATTAGTAGAAGGAGTACGATTAAGCAGGTAATTAGCGGTCTGAATGGCTTCGGCCCACCAAGAACTATCGAGGCCGGCTTGAATGAGAAGACATTTAGCTTTTTCCACCAGAGTACGATTGCCTCTTTCAGATATGGGATTCTGTTGAGGAGTATAAGGAGCGGTCAGTAAGTGTTTTATTCCTTTACTTAAGTAGTGATTTTTGGTGGTGTGATTGACAAATTCACCGCCATTATCAGTAACAACAAACTTGACTTTGCTATTGGTAATGTTTTCTGCAGAGGCCTCAAAAGATTTATAATGACTAAATACTTCCGACTTATGAGTGAGAAAATAAACGGAACGATATCTAGAATAGCCATCTACAATCTGCAGAAAATAAAGTTTTCCCCCTTTAGATATGGGGTCTACCGGGCCACAGACATCCATGTGAATGACTTCTAATTTATTTTTGGGGGTAGGTAGGGTGCCCGAAAAAGGTAGGACATGAGATTTAGCGAGATCGCAAGGTTTACAAGTAAAATTAGAGAAATCCAAATTGGGATATAGTAATTTCATGACTTTATTATTGGGATGACCGTGACTACAGTGTAACATATCAAGATTAGATGAAGTAGAAGAGGATATGGAACACACCAGATTTTTGATGACTGGAAAGCTGATTATGTTGCCCAATGTAGAGCACTTGATAATGATTTTATTATTCTTTTTAATGGAGTAGATTCCACTTTTGTTAACTAAGCTCCAACCGTCGAGGATAAGATCAGTTGCGGCGATAAGAGGAGTTTTGACAGAAGGTGAATATAAGGCTGGAATAGAAAGTTTGTACCCGGACTCAGTAGTGAGTTTAACAGTTCCTTGGCCTAGTGCGGTAAAACATTCGCCATTAGCAGTAGTTAAAGTAAGGGTAGAGGACGTGAAGGAAGAAAAGTAAGTTTTGTCATTGAAAAGTGAGTACGAGGCTCCGCTATCAAGCACGACATGATTTGGTAAAATATCTGACATAATGGCTAATACTTTGCCGCCTTCTTTTTCCTTTTTCCTCTTTAAAAATTCCTCACGTTTTTCAGGATGTAGTTGAAAACAGGAAGATTCAGGATGCAGGGCAAGTGGGTTGTGTTTACCCTTAGAACAGTAGTTTTTATTCTTTTTGCTGTCAACTGAAAGAATATTACCCGCTGAATTCGCCAAGCCAAGATTAATTCTCCTTGTAACTTCCGCTTCCAGGTCAAGAAAAACCTCATCTAGATTCGGTTTAATATTTGTGATTTTATAATTGTTAAGGATAAGGTTAGCGGTACTTTGGTACGAATCAGGCAAAAGGTTTAATATGTAGTGAGACATGAGGAAAGAGAATATATTATTTTCAAATAATTCGGGGGCCACTTCTTCGAATAGATTGATAATACTACGGAAGTCGTTAATGGTACTTTTAATATTACTCTCGTTAAAACGAACATCAAATAGCTGTTTTACAATATACGATAAGTTAGCGCCAGATTTTCCAGCGTAATGATTTTGGATCTTAAGCCATAAACCGGCTGGATCTTCAGTCGCACCTTGTTTTACAAATTTATTGTGGTTAGTGCGATTGAGGAACATTTTTAAAATTGTATCGGTCTGGCGTCTGCGTATATAAAAGGCTTCCTTTAGGTTAGGATCAGAGGGTTCTATTAATCTCTCATCAAGAAAATGATCTAGATTCCTAACGCGTAAAGCATATAACATGTCTGTTTTCCAACTAGCATAATTTTGATCGTTAAGCTTTTCGATGTTTTTGATATCAGAAAAATTGGAATTTTCTAAGTGAAGGGCTGAGAACGTAATAGTATTGGGACTGGTACGAGGCATTGAGGTGGCTTCGGAATAAGAACCAGATGTAGAAGAACTAGCAGCGGCTGGGGAAGACATAATAATAGATTACTGAGATTACTGGAGCGCTGGGCCCATAACCTGTAAAAGTGAGACTAATATATAATAGTCAGAGGTAAAACCAAAGACTTAGATGAGAAGAGGAATTCTACGATAAGTAGAAATAGTTTTACCTAATATATAATAGTCAGAGGTAAAACCAAAGACTTAGATGAGAAGAGGAATTCTACGATAAGTAGAAATACTAATAATAAAGAAATACTGGTCAATGAGCAATAGGTGGCAAGATGAGATGATTACATTGCATTGGACAGCACATACGTTTTACCTAATATATAATAGTCAGAGGTAAAACCAAAGACTTAGATGAGAAGAGGAATTCTACGATAAGTAGAAATACTAATAATAAAGAAATACTGGTCAATGAGCAATAGGTGGCAAGATGAGATGATTAAGTCCAAAGTAGAGAGACCACCTTTATAAACAAAGAGAAACCAACAGTAATAACCAATAAGAAGGTAGACAAGCGATAAAATAGGAGAAAAAGTTAATTATCGCAACCAGTACAATAAGGTAGGTGAGAAGGCAATATTCGCTACTTAATCGTTAAAAGAGAATAATAAAGAAGTGAAAAATGTAACACAAATGAAACAGTAGGAAAAATAACAAACGGTAAATTGAGGGAGTTGTATAAGAGAGATATTAGAATAAATAATATAGGAATAATTAAGCAAAATAATTATCGATACTTCAACAATGTCTGAGTGGGGAGTGGCCTGAACAACACTGAATGAAGGTGGCAGTTTGAGCTCTGGGAAGGGAAGAGAGCGCCTTGAAAAGAGCAGTAGGCTCAAATTTGCCTCGCAGCTTCTTAAGGGTGTCTGAAGATGGAGGGTGGAAAAGGAGTGAGGAGGAGTAAAATTTTAGGAAGGATTTCAACGAGGAAACAGAGGGGGGGGGGGGGGAGAGGAAAATGAAGTGAAGGACTCAGCAGAGGAAGCCAGCGGGGTGATCCATTGGCTAGGGCGTCAACCAGTTCATTGCCAGGGATGCCTTGATGACCAGGGCACCACAGTATTGAAATTTTCAAGGATGGATTGAATTTGTAGATGAGTAAAGAGGTTTGAACAATGTCTTGGAGGATAGAAGAGTTGGGTTAAGGAGTGGTGAGGTTAGAAAGATGAAGGATAACTGATTGGTTGTCCGTGACAATGGTGAGGGAAGGAAGGAGGCAAAGGAAGGGATTGCAAAGAAATAGGCGAAGGCCAAGAAGAATGCCAACCGATTCCGCCTCAAAAACCAAAAATAGGAAGGCATCACCCAAGCAAGAAAGCATAGGGTGGGGCAGGCTTGGGTCAAAGGCGGCAGCAAAAACGCCCTTCTCAGACTTAGAACCATCTGAATATACGAAGTGGGAGCAAAAGGGACAAGAGTCTAGAGAGGATAAAATTTGGGAGAGCGCCTCCTGTTTAGAGGGGGCAATGATTAGGTTGAAAAGAGGGGGAGCCCACGGAGGCCAGGGGGCAAGAGAGCAAGAGTCCATGTTGTCAAAGGGGAAGTGAGGAGGGAAGACACAAGATGAAGTAAGGGCATGAAGTGGGTGGGGGTGAAGTTTTGGTGGGACAGAGTTAATTAAAGACTTGGCTAGTCTAGCCATAGGGTTAAATGGGGGGATGGTAAGGAGGTGAGCCCATGCTCTACGCACAACCAAATCCAGTCTTTGCTTGCATGAGAGTGAAGATGAGTCATGTAGGAGGAGGCACACTGGTGTGGAATGAAAACAACCCAGGGCGCAACAAATGTATTTATTGTCAACTACTTGGAGCATTCTTGTGGTGCGAGTGGTTTTCAGGGGGGAGTTATAGATGATTGCGGCATAATCAGTTCTTGAGTGGATGAGGGAAGAGATGAGGAGTTTGTATTGGCGAAGAGGGTTGCCCTAACCAGAGGAGGCAAGGCAATGTAAGGTGGAGGTGGCTTGAAGACCACTGGCAACTAATTTAGTACCATTTGGCTTAAAGGAAAGAGTCAGATCAAGGAAAACACCTAGCCATTTGAGGGAAGAAGAAGAGGTGAGAAGGCGGCTGTCAAAGGAAAGAAGAGGAGGTGATTTCAGAATTGATGGTTTTTTGGTAAGTAACATCCACTTTGTCTTGGCCTTGTCAAAAACTGCAGCATGTGAAAGGCCCCAGTTCATTGCTTCGGTACCAAGGAGAGCCAGATGTTGGGATACTGCTCCCAGGTCTTTATCTGCGGTAAGGAAAATGACATCATCAATAAATCCTAAGGCAAGACAAGAGGGGGAGAGAGAGGGGAGGGTGAGTAATCCTGAATTGTATATGATGTATAAGAGAGGGGAGAGAGGGGAGCCCTGTGGGAGGCCTATAGGGCTAAAGGTGGGAGAAGATTCATAAGAAGAGAAGGAGATGCTGGTGTAGCAGTTAGTGAGAGAATTTGTGATAAGGGAAATGAGATCCTGAGGGAGAGGGAGAGAGAGTAAGATGTGGGAGAGGCGTTGAAGGTTATCAGTTGGGAATGCACCCTTGAAATCTAATGACAAGGCCCCTACCACCTTACCAAGATGCCATTGGTCTATGGTCCAGGTGGTGAAGTGGAGAAGGGCATCAGAGGAACTAAGCAAGGGGCAACCTCTGTAGTGAGTTTTGGGGAGGAGGTTTGCTGATTCAATATAAAATGATAAGCGGTTGGTGAGGAGAGAGTCAAGGAGTTTTCCCATTGTGTTGAGGAGAGCAATAGGGTGGTAGGCACTGGGAACTGTATAATCTGGCCTTCAAGGTTTGGGTATGATAACTATTTTTTCTTGTTTCCAGACATCAGGATAGTAACCAACCTGAAGACATTGCTGGAAAAGAGGAAGCAATAAGTTAGTCACAGCCTCTGGGTTACAATGAAGGAGAGCATTGGGGATGGCATCAGGCCCCAGGGCCCTCCTTTTTTTTTGTTTTGATTAGGGTAGAGAGTAGTTCGTGTTTGGTAAAAGGGCAAGACTTAGTGGGAGGAGAGGGCCAAGGAGGAGGAAAGAAGGACGAGTCGCATGGAAGTTAATGTAAAAACAGCATCACATAGGGGAAGGAGGGGAGTGATGAGGTGCCAGCCTTTAGCTATGGCAGGGGAAACATGGTTTGGGGAAAGGAAGGGTTCTTGAAGGGCTAATATGTCAAAAGAGGGGGAGGCCAAATTGTTGAAAAGCAAGTGAAAGACATGGAAAGAACAATGACAGTTTAATTGAAAAACAGAAAAAGGCAAAATGGGCAGCTGATTAGGGAGAGTCTTAATAAAGACCTATTGGAAGGGCAGGCAGGCAAATGGGGGAGGTGAAAAATGGGAGGGGGGGCTAGGATCATTGAGAAGGGATTGGAATGAAGAGAGAGAGTTTTTTAGTGCATGATTGTGAGAAAGGGCATCCACCCATCAGAAGCATACATGAGATTTGTGTTTGGGTTGCTTGCAGGCTCTTGAGTTGTGGTGACCTGAGCAATTGGAGCAGTGGGGAGGGAGCGCACAGTGAATTGAGAGGTGACCTTTGCCCCAACATTGGAAGCAGGTACTCCTTTCTTGATTTACAGCTTCTGTGAAATGGACCTTCCCTTTGACATACTGAGGGAAAGAAAAAGAGAGAGAAGATAAAGAGTCAGCATCATGTTTGTCAAACAAGTGAAGAACAACTGAGGAGTGATTTTCCCCTGCTATGGCTTTAGATTTGTGTAGCCAAATGACTTTGTGAAGAGATTTGAGGACTATTGGGTTGTCATCATGGTTTTCCAGGTCAAGGTAGGTTGGGATACCATGCGCAACCACAAGATAAGAGGGTGCTTTATAAATGAGACCTTGAGGGATACAGGATTCCCCAGAGCGTGTGAAGGTTTGGAGGTCATTGGTGCTGGAAACAATGATTTTAAGGTCATTGGACCTATGACAAACAACTCCTCTAATTCAGATCTGTGAATTGTTGACCGTTTTCAGGATTTTTTTAGAAATAATTTTATTATTGAGCATGTTGAGGATCTGAGGGTTGGGAATGTCAGAAAGAACAGGGGAGGAGGGGTGAGCTTGCTTCAGGGTGAAGTGGGGAAGGCCAGAAGAATTGGGTCCAACACGGGAAGTGGGAGGATAGGGCAGGTTGGTACCAGAAGTTGTAACCTGGGCAAAGGAAGGGTGGGAGGGAGGGGGGCAAGAAGTACAAGAAGAAGGAGGGGGACGGTCAAGAATTTCCTCCATCTTTTTGTTGAGAGAGGAAACATAAGAAGGGGTGGAGGAGGGAGGGGACTGATGGAAGTCAGGTTGTTTGGCATGATGGGCAATGGCAGCTTCCAATACCTTGATGTTGGAAAGGGTGGCCATGTGAACCAAGACTTTTGAGCCTTTGCAAGGGGGTTCCCTGATTGGATCCAGTAGGTTGAATAGGCAGGAGGAGAGAGAGGAGGCATTAGTGGCTTGAGACAATCCTACAAGATGGACAACCCTGGCCACCAGGGAGTCAGGATTGACAGCTGAGGGGAGCGGGACATGTGGGGCCAAGGTGAGTCCAATATCTGCAAATGGATTGTCCAGGTTATGGGCTGACACCTTAAGAGAGGAGTCCTGCAGGGTAGGAGGAGAGGGGTTAGGGAAAGGAGCAGAGGATTCAAAGAAAAGCTCTGGGTGGGCATCTCTGGTTTCCTCTATCTGGGTAGCTGAGGAATTATTAGGGGGCCTATAGGGAGGAGTTGGGGATTAAAAGTGGCGTCTCTTGTTGAGGTGACTCAATTTGGGGGGGGGGGAGCCACAGAGCTAGGAGGAGAAGGGGAGGGGGAAGAAGGGGTGGAATCCTGAACCAGAGGGATGGGGGGATCAGGAGGGATAGGAGGAGAGGACGCGGGAACCAGTGTGTTTTCAGTTGTGTTTACTATCATATGATTGTTGTTGTGGTTAGAATCCATGCCTATGAATAATAGGGGGTGTCAGTTCTGGAAAATTCAAACTTACAAATCCACACTAATCCAAGTTTGGATTTCCAAAACACACTAGCCCCAACACTAGCATATTTCAATAGTAAAACAAGTCACTTATTTCACTAAAATCTGCACTTTCTCAACCAAAAGTGCTGGTTTCACTGATTTATCAGTATCATCCTATTCATGTGAAGCATTCTTCAGCACAACACATTAGGGGGTATCAATGTTGACCAATCCGCGATTAAATTAATTGCGGAAAATAATCTGCATACCCCAATTATCTTCTGCAATTATTTTTGCTAATAATTGGGTTATTAGACACTTTACGTGTCAATGTTCACCTCTTATCTGACATTTTTTTACTCAATTTTTCATAACCACATCTTGGACAACTTTCTGTCATAACCACATCTTGGCCTACTTTCATTAATAACCACATCTTGGACTACTCTCTGGATATGCCTTCTACCTTGCTGTGCACACCCATTCTCATCCCATCCTGTTCATTCTATCTGCTCAGAACCCCTCACCATCTCATCTGCTTGTTTCTGCTCCTTTTCATCTTCATTTATATTTTAACATGCCTCGTTGTCCTAGATCTTCTCAAAGGCAGCCATCACCCAGTTGCTCTTCAAATCCCACTACTCCCTCTTTCCCCTGCTCAGCCGAGAAATCTAAGACTGTCCAATTAAAAAAAGATGATTATCCCATTCTTATCAACTGGCTGAAAACCAAATCTAACTATGATTCTTGTTTTCATACTGAGTATGCAACTAAAGTAGGACGGCTCCCAGCATCAAAATTTAATGGCTATCTTCTAATGGCAAATGAATTACAGAATAAGACCAAAGGAAGGATTGATCTTTTGCCTAAACAGATGTCTGAACGCTTCAAACATTACCAATCCAAATACAAGAAGGCAAAGGCTCTTTCATCTTCCACTGGTTTTGGGGCTACCAACATCAATATACCTAAGGGTATCAAATCCATAGACAATAAACTTGAATCTTTATGTCCTTACTTTAAAGAGATGGATGAAATTTTTGGAGGGCAA
This sequence comes from Hemileia vastatrix, assembly GCA_030280995.1. Lineage (NCBI taxonomy): Eukaryota > Fungi > Basidiomycota > Pucciniomycetes > Pucciniales > Zaghouaniaceae > Hemileia > Hemileia vastatrix. The sequence continues at coordinate 10,901,758 of JASXTE010000008.1, read as the reverse complement.
GCTGATTTTAATCCTGTAAAAATGTTGGATGGTGAAGATCCTATCTCCAAACATGATGTTGAAGCAAATCTTTTCCCATCCTCTTCCTCAACTCAAGCCTCCCCTCATTTGAATGAGACAAATCTACATAGATTTACTGTAGATCCTATTGGTAATTTAACCCAACCAGATCTAACTCAGGTCTGTTTCTTTTTTCTTTTATCTGATCAATTCTATTTTTTTATTTACTTATCTTTTTCTTCTTTCTTAAAAGGCTGACAAACAAACCCAGGATCCTCAATCAACTGAGTCTGAAGGTGGTGACAATGATGAGGAGGAAAATATGATCTTGAACAAGAAGCATAGGGCTTCAAGTAGTCTAAATTTCCACTCCCAAAAAAGACTAAAAAGCGATAGTTCATCACAAACCCCTTTTTTGTCTATGGAACAAGTTTTAGAGAAACGTGATGCTGGTAAGTGATACCATACCTCTTATTACTTTACTCTGCTTTTCTTCTACTTTATATTAATTTTTATTATCACTCTAGAACAACTGGAAATTGCTAAAGAGACTCTAAGCTTTGAAAAGAAGAAATATGAGCTCTCTTTAAGGAGGGATGATAGGCTACAAGATTTGGAGGAGAGGAAGTACAAGCTCTTTTTACGGAAGGATGATCAGGACCAAGATTTGGAGGAGAAGAAGTTTGAGTTAACTCTAAGTATTGAAAAATCAAAAAAAGAGGAGAAAACACTCAAACATCAAAACCTATTAGAGCAGATAAAATATAACTTTGATCATGAAGAAAATTCCAAAAAGAAAGATTTCTTGATAGAATGTGTTAAAGCTAATAAATCTGTTGAAGAAAATAAGCCTTTAAAGAAATTGTTGGATGACTAGTTTGATTTATTTCTCTCACACTTCAACTTTTCATCTTTATTTGTACATAAAATTTACCATAATTTCATGTATTTCATTACTCTATCAATCATTACTTGAATTTTTGTATTTTAATGTTAAATATTCTTTTTTTAAATAAAATTTTCATGTCTTGTTTGAAAATTTAATGATCCCCCACCCCTGGATTTTTTTGAAGTAAGGGGTGGGTATCAACAAAATTCTTTCATGTCATGAGTCTTGAAAGTCTTATATGAAACTTTGCCTTTACTACCCCCTGCATTTTACTGGTATCCCTAAAATTCTTACATGTCAAGAATTTCACAAGTCTTATGAGAAATTTTGGCAATACCCCCCCCTGTATTTCATTGAAGTAAGGGACATGTATCACCAAAAATTTTTCACCAAAATATTTACAAGTCAAAAATTTTACATGTTACATTTGAAAATTTGTCAATACCCCCACCTACATTTTATTGAAGCAACAGGTGGGTATCAACAAAATTTTTTACAAGTCTTCAATTTTGAATGTCAGATTTGAAAAATTGGCAATACCCCCCCCCCTGCATTTTATTGAAGTAAGGGGTGGAAGTCATCTAAATTTAATACAATTACATAAATTATTAAATAAATATCTAATATATATCAATTTCCCTAGTTTAAAGTAATGACAATTACTCAAGCCAAAATGCAGATCAAATCTAGAAACAAAAGTTTGGGACTTTCCTCAGGTATAGGCTAGAGGAACCCCATGAAACAAAAAAATGTTATCATGATTACCTGTTATACAACCAAAGGTCGTTGGCTCATCACTTTACTTGAGGAAATTGATATATAAAAAATATTTATTAAAAATTTATGAAAAAATATAAAGTTTTCAATGATAACTCTAATCCCCATAATTTTTGGATCTAGATAAAGTTTTTTTAAATCAATTAACTTTACCTTCTTTCTTTACCTTGTTGATTCTTTGAATCAACTTATGACTGATTTGAAATGAGCAACCAAAATGTGTGAAATCTTGACAGGATTCCAAACCAGGAGGAGCTTTGGTCCTTTGATGATTATTGTCAGCCTGTATATCCATAGGATTGAGTAAAAAGTACTTATAAGTTATGTAAAACACATGAACTATACATGGGAACAATAAATGAGAGTACACAAACAGTATACATAAGTAAAATTATGATAATACACAAAAAATGCCATTATAACACCTTATATACATGCATATATCCACCTTTTACAAGTCTTATGTACTTAATATTAAGTTGTAATATGTTAGGGTAACCTTAAGAACCTTAATTATAAGGCTACATAATTTTTAAGTATACTTAAAGCTGTTATTTTCATTGTTTTATGCAAAAAACAAGAAATGCGCTTTATTTCACTTAAAAGTTGATTATATGTGCTATAAATTTAAATATATTAAAAATGTTCTTTTGTCTCATTTAGGACTATTGATTTATCTACTTAAATGCATAAATAATACTTTTCAAATTTGGTGTTTTTTATGCCAGAAATGGCTTCTGTGTACTGGCCACATACTGACTGCATTTTTCCCGTGTGAATAACTTCATTTTTAGAAAAGTTAGCTTTTTCACACTATAATTACCCCACATTCTATGCCCACTGTGGGGAAACATACTAAAATAGGAAAGAGGTGCTTATTTAGTGTCCTAGCTTAATTAATAATGCATTGACCCTGTTTATATGCACTAATTTCATTAAGAACCTCACTCTTGGCATCTTATTTCATCACCACACTTAAATTCGCCTAAATTTAGTCAAGGATTTACCCATGCAAGCTCTTTCCAAGGACTGCATGTAGTTACCCCACATCTCACGCTCTTTTTTGAGTTTTTGGGTGGTTTCTCAGTCAATATTGGTCATTTTTGAATGGGAATTTCACATAGTATAATGTCAGGATTAGCCCCATAATTTCTACAGTGAATCCCCCTTATTATTAAGCTATTATTAACCTTAAAAATTCCCTCTCTAGTCTTTTATATTATTGTTTAATATGCATATACTCTCTTTTTATCTTATTCTTTAATTTTGATGGTTGTTACTCTTCTAATTATGTCATAGGTTACTGGGGATGTTGATGGGAATGTCTATTAGTTGGTTTGAGGCATCATTAACTGTGTATTGGAGTGGTACATCAAGGGATTTGTTAGGGAGCTCAGTGTGTATAAAAGGAGGAGGTTTTTGGGTCTTGAAGCTACATTCTTTATCATTACAATTTATGCCATATAACCAAATCAATTACAATATACATCAATTAGTACTTTTATAAGTCTTTTGAGTAGTATCTGAATTATTAAACTCTATTTTTCTACCAACTAAAAAGATTGTAAGCCATATATAAAAATAGTGAGAATTAGATTACTGAGACCTTTATTTTGAATTATATTTTACTATTTGTTGGATCTACACTACAGTATTCATATAGGACCATATAAATATTCTAGAAAAAGAATTTTAAAGCTAGTTCACGTCCTTTTAGTTGATCTTAGCCTGAAAATTGGGGGCCTTTCCTCAAGAATTCTGTTATAATCGAGTAAGTAAAAGTTTCAAAGAAGGTACACGTAAATAAAATCCCTATAGAAATATTTGGATAATTACAACAGGTTGGGGTCACTTATATAGTGATTTCAGAAAAAGAAGCCCTGTTATATAATAAAATTGTGATATTTAATCAACAATTTTACCACTAATTTAACATATAATTGTTATTAGTGGGTCTGTCAATAGACCAATTAAATTTGTGATGTTTGCAGATAAAATTTTTTACCACTAATTTAACATAAATTTGTTCTTAGTGGGAGTCTGTCAATAGACCAATTAAATTTGTGATCTTTGCAGATGATAACCAATTAAACTGATTAATTGTTTTCTTTTAACAGGACTCTTAATCCCTTTTTATTGGTTTGTAAAATTCATTTAATATTTAGAAAGAATCTTACTGAAAAATTTTCTTTTTTAAATATAAAAACACGGCTACATATTGTAGACCAGTTAAATCAAGTGACCACATAAAAGCATATTTGACTTTTGGCACTTCTAAATTCACTTTATACCTACAAGTAAGCAATAAAATTGTCTTCAGTGGTATTAATAAATACTGATAAAACTCCTTTTTGAAGTTTTAAAAATCTCAAATTTCATTTCTTCGATTAAATTCCACGTAAAAATGTGTGACGACAATTATATTGTGAGTAATAAGGCAAAACCTTATAGCTTAAGACCTAGAGCTGAGAAACCTGGTACAGGACATTCAAATGGAGGGCCAGGAGTCCCCCATACACACCATCATTCCACAAATGTCTCTGGAGGAAAGGGAAAAACTTTTAATACAGATATCAATAAAGAAAACAAAAAATACCTTACATGAACAAATTCACTCCCTCTCCACTCTGCTGAACACCTTGACAATAAGGGTAAACAATATAGTGGACCAGATAAACAATCTGAAGAAAAGAGCAGCTCAGGGTTTTGTAGAGGTCAATCAAGCTCTAGTAGAAATAAAGGCTCAACCACCAAAAGTGGCACCCAACAGTTCCATAGCAACACCTCCAGCCCAAGAGGAGGACTAAATAATTACAGTAAGCTAATGGAAGTGAGATTGGTACGCTCAAAACTACAACAACCCTCAACAGCAGGGCTCCAGCAGTCACCCTTACAGGGGAAATGAAATAAGACCTTGGTAAGTCATCCATCTTCTCAGGATCAATTATATAATCCTAAAAATGAATTACTTATAGGTAATGAAATTGATAGAGAGTTATTGGATATAATTGATAAGGATTTAAAAAATTATTCATTTGTAAATAACATGTTAAACTTGTCTTTAAATGAGGACAATGTACATAGTTTTATTGACCACCAGGAAAATGCTATTAATATAAAAATGGAACCAAATGAATTAAATCTTGAACCTGATTATGAGTCTTCTGTATTGGACACAGAAAAAATTGAATATTTTCTAAAAGAAAATACAATGGAATCAAAAATAATTAGTAAATTATTATTAAGAATTGAAAAATTGGAAGAATTCTCTAGAGAGTCAAACAATAATACAGAAAGTGTATTATTAAACCTCATACAATTATTGAGTACAACAGCCAATAGGTTAAAAATTATTGAGAATTCAAATAATGAATTAATCAATGAAAACAAAATATTAAACTCTGAGATTAAAAATTTAGAAAATACATTAGAACATTCTCAGAATATTATGGCTACCATAGAGGGACATGTAAAATTGTCTTTTTCAAATTTAAATGATACCTTAACTCATGTACCTATAATAAAAGATAGGTTAATAAGAGTAGAAATTGAAGTAGATAACATTTTGAAAAATACTGAAAAAATAAAAGATAATACCTCTTATGTGGAAAGAGTACCAGCTTATATGAAACACTCTGATGATAAACCAATGATTGAACATGAACATAGTGTCATGGGCTCTGAGAATATAAAATCAGTAAAAGATGAAATAAATGATCATCTTCTAAAGTAAGTGAATTACTCAATATTCCTCTGGTTAGGGAAGCAAAAACTAGCCAAAAGAGCTGGCCTAAGTTAGATCAGTACCCTTCTTTTGATGGGTATTCAAAATCTGATTGTCAAAAATTCATTCAAAGAATTGATAAGTTGAAATTTTCATACAAATTACCTGATGAAGAAATTACATCAAAATTAATATCTTTATTTACAGATGTGGCCTTATTATGGTTTGAATCTGTATTGAGTGAGGGAATCAACTACTCCTGAAATGAATGGAAGGCACTAATTGAAAGACAATTTGGTGGCTCAAAATTCAGAATCACTCAACAAAGATTTTATGAAAGAGACAGATATAATCCAAATGCTGGAGATAAACCCATGGTCTTTTTAATGAATATAATAAAAATCATGAAAGCTATGGATCCAAAAATGGATTATGATGAGTGGAAAGAAAAAATAATATACAATTTGCCTATATCAGTTAGAAATATTATTGTAGCTAGAACTGAAACCATCAGAGATACCTCTGGGTTCATTAATATATGCAATGAAATATTATTAAACCCAAATATGAAACCAAGTATAATAATTACAAAAAAAGTGTTGACGTAGTAAAACCTACTACAAGTAAATTGGAAGTGGAGAAGAAAAAACCTTCATCTCCCCTTGTCCCTAAAAGACAAGAGGATAACACTTGTTATAAATGTAATGAATCTTTGATTAAGGGTCACACGTGTAAGAAGAGAATAAATGTTATTGAAACCTCACAAAGTTCTGAACCAAGTAATCATGAAGATGAGAACGTGGAATCCAGTGAGGATTGTAAAAGTAACATATCTTACAGTGAGGATGAACATGAGATATTTGTATTAGAACAAGATATTATGTTCTTGAATGATGCTATACCTCATACAGACACATCTTTAACTTCTATTGAGGAAGCTGAAATAATTAAAGATGTATCTCATGATACTTAAAGAATAACACCTATCAGAGCACCTGTTATCATATGTGGAAAAGAAATGAATGCCATTCTTGACACTGGGGCTGCAGGTAGTGTAGTTTCAATTAATACATTAATGAAACTTGACAGTAAGTACCAGGAAAAACTAGAACCTGTTCAGATAAAGAACTAGAGGGGTTTTGGTTCAGTTTTATATCCAATTGGCAAATACAAAACTGCTGTATTCTTTAAATATAATAATGGATATGTTAGAGCAGTGTGTGAATTTGTTGTAATGGATAATAATAATTGTAGTGATTGGTTTATTATTGGCAATGATTTATTAACAAAATTTGGCATTAAACTAGATCCTGCAAACAGTTGCTTCACTATAGGCATGAATGGTAAGAGAAAATTCAAAACATGTTCTGAAAATTCAGTGTATGCCATTTCTCCTAGAGAAGAACAGCTGAAAGGTGGAAGAACCACCACTGAAGTGGTTTTTTTGGACAATGAAGTCCAAAAGGCCTCTTTCAGTCCTCAACTCTCAAAAATTGAAGAAGAAAATATTTTGAGATTGATTAAATCATATCCTATGGAATTTGCTCATGGTTCAAATGAACTAGGATTGGGCAAAGACCATGAGATGAAAATCTCTTTAAGTTTTGATTTGGATAATATTCCCGGCAGCCTGAAAAAGAAACCTTACCCAGCTTCTCCTGCAAAAAGGAAAGATATTGAAGACAACATAAAAATGTTTTTGGAAATGGGTATTGTTGAAAAAGTGGACACAACACCTAAGTATTGTGTCATTTCACCAGTATTGATCTCTTATGAAAAGGATAAGACAAGATTATGCGGTGATTATAGAGTTCTGAATACATACACTGTAGATGATATTTACCCTCTACCAAGTATAGCTTCTATCCATGCTACTTTACAAGGAGCAAAATATATTTCCTGTCTGGATGGAAACAAGGGTTACCACCAGACTCCTGTGGAAAGGAATTCTCAAAATTACTTATTAATAACAACACATATGGGTATATATAGGTATGTGAGAATGCCATTTGGCCCAAAGAATGTGCCTTCAGTCTTCCAAAAATTAATGGATAGTGTTTTCCATCAGGAAATGGTTGAAGGATGGCTTTTGGTCTATATTGATGACATCATAGTGTTTTCAAAAACATATTATGAAAATTTAAATCACCTGAAAAGAGTCTTTAAAAGGATGGATGAAATAAATATGACAATTGCATTAAAGAAATGTAAGTTTGGATTTCAATCCTTGAAAGTACTTGGACATGTTGTATCTGGATTACAAATTTTTGTTGACCAGAATAAGGTGGCAGGAATTAAAAACATTGGTATACCTAAAAATGTAAAAGAGGCTCAAAGATTTTTGGGTATATGTAGATATTATAGACAGTATATTAAAAATTACCAATCCATTGAAGCTCCTTTAACAACATTAATCAGGAAAAATGAGGCTTTCATTTGGAACAATGAAAGACAACATGCCTTTAATAAATTAAAGGAGTGTTTAATGTCAGCTCCAATATTGGGACTACCAGATTTCACCCTACCTTTTATCTTGTACACTGATGCAAGCTTCATAGGTTTAGGTGCTGCTTTACAGCAGAAACAGATAATAAATGGAAAATTATCTGAAGTAGTTATCTGTTATATATCCAGAACCTTAAGAAAAACTGAATTAAGGTATGGTGCCACACAGCTGGAATGTTTAGCCGTGGTGTGGGCTTTGGAGAAACTTCATTACTATCTGGAACACCAGAAGTTTGAACTTATAACAGATTTCAGTGCAGTAAAATCATTACTAAACATGAAAACCCCTAATAGGCACATGTTTAGGTGGCAACTAGCTGTACAAGAGTACAGAGGAAGAATGACAATCACTCATAGAGCAGGAAAATTGCATTCTAATGTGGATTTATTATCCAGAAGTCCTTTGCCAAATGATGCTGACAACCCAGCTTATGTACTTGAAAATGAGGTTATACATATATATGAGATTTATACAGTGGATTTAGAGAAAGAATTTATGCAAACTATATTGGAAAATTATTCATCTGATAAAGATTTGACTAAACTATCTACCATTCTAAATGATCCAACTAATGCCTCCATGAGTGCATTGATTAAAACCTTGCCTCCAAAGTATAGAAATGCGTTGGAAAAAGGTAAACTTTAATTGAAGATAGATATATATATTACAGGAAAAAGTTAAGTAATGTAATAGTGATACCACCTTCTATGAATGAGTTAATGTTGAGTACTTGTCATGATGACATCTTTGCTGGTCATTTTGATTTTAACAAAACATTAACCAAAGTTAAAAATACAGCCTGGTGGATAAACATGAAAGAAGATTTACAAAAATTCATTGAAACATGTGATTCTTGTCAGAAATCTAAAAGATTAACTGGGAAGAGAGCTGGGTTGTTGCAACAAATAGAGCAGCCAAAAGCTCCATGGGAAATTATAAACATGGATTTTTTAAATGGCTTGCCAATAGCAGGAAAAGAAAGTTTCAATTCTTGCTGGGTAATAGTAGATAGATTAAAAAAATGTGTAAATTTATCCCCACCCATAAAGAGGTATCTGCAAAAGACTTGGCATTACTATGGTGGACTCAGATGATGAATACTGCTGGGTTCCCCAAAGCCATAATCTCTGACAGATACCCTAAATTCACTTCAGAGTTTTGGACATCCTTAATGGAAGTATCAGGTTGCTTATTGAAATTTTCTACAGCACACCATCCACAAACTGATGGCCTGGCTGAGAAAATGATACAAAATCTAGAAGACATGATCAGAAGATATTGTGCCTTTGGATTAGAATACAAAGACAATGAGAAATTCACACACAACTGGGTAACATTAATTCCTGGCCTTGAATTTGCTTATAACAGCACAACTCATTCTGTAACAGAGAAGAAACCATTTGAACTCTGGCTGGGATATGTACAAAATACCCCAGTAAATAATTTAAATAAATTACCAAGGTTAGATATACACCCTGGTACTAAATCCTTTATTCATATGAAACAAATGTGTAGAAAGCATGCAGAAGAATGCATCCAAAAAGCATTTGAATATGAAAAGAAAAGGTGGGATAAATCTCATAAAGAATTTGAATTCAAAAAGGGAGATGAAGTCCTAATATCAACACTACATTTTAACTTACAAGGTAATGTTAAATTAAAGGATCCCTTTGTAGGACCTTTTGTAGTAAGCAAAATGGTTGGTAATAATGCAGTGGAAGTCATATTATATGCTCCATATGATAGGAAACATCCAGTTTTCACTATCTCATTATTGAAACCTTACCATGCAAATGATCCTGACTTATTTCAAAAAAGAAGGGGAAGGCCTAAAAAGCAACCTGAAGTAATTGTAGAAAAAGCAGAGATTAAAAAAATACTCAAGAAAAGAATCCTTACTAAAAAAAAAGGAACTGAGTATTTATTTAGATTTAAAGGGAAATCAAATGAATTTGATAAATGGATACCTGAAAAAGAAATTTCTAATTTATCCACCCTTCTTAAAAATTTAAACAGAAATAAATTTCTGTTCCACCAGCTGAGGGGTAAAAACCAGTACTCATAATATTTTAAAATGTTTTATTTCTCTAAAGAATAATCTTTAATGCTACAGAATTAATCTGAATACCTGAAAATTAACAAATAAATAAATAAAATGTATAACTTATCATTTATTTTATTGTTTTTTTTGGGTGGGCAAGTGTCAGCCTGTATATCCCAAGTACTGAGTAAAACTTACTTATAAGTTATGTTAAACACATTAACTATACATGTGAACAATAAATGAGAGTACTCAAACAGTATACATAAGTAAAATGATGATGGTACACAAAAAATGTCATTATAACACCTTATATACATGCATATATCCACCTTTTATGAGCCTTATGTACTTAATATTAAGTTTTAATATGTTAGGGTAGCCTTAAGAACCTTAATTATATGGCTGCATAATTTTTAAGTATACTTAAAGCTGTTATATTCATTGTTTTATGCAAAAAACAAGAAATGCACTTTATTTCACTTAAAAGTTGATTATATGCGCTATAAATTTAAGAATATTAAAAATGCGCTTTTGTCTCATTTAGGACTATTGATTTGGCTACTTAAATGCATAAAAATAATACTTTTCAAATTTGGTGTTTTTTATGCCAGAAATGGCTTCTGTGTACTGGCCACATACTGCCTGCATTTTTCCCATGTGAATAGCTTCATTTTTAGCAAAGTTAGCTTTTTCACACTTTAATTACCCCACATTCTATGCCCACTGTGGGGAAACACGCTAAAATAGGCAAGAGGCACTTATTTAGTGTCCTAGCTTAATTAATAATGCATTGACCCTGTTTATATGCACTAATTTCATTAATAACCTCACTCTTGGAATCTTATTTCATCACCACACTTAAATTCGCCTAAATTTAGTCAAGAAATTAACCGTGCAAGCTCCTGCCAATGACTTCATGTAGTTACCCCACATCTCACGCTCTTTTTTGAGTTTTTGGTTGGTTTCTCAGTCATTATTGGTCATTTTTGAATGGGAATTTCACATAGTATAATGTCAGGATTAGCCCCATCATTTCTACAGTGAATCCCCTTTATTATTAAGCTATTATGAACCTTAAAAATTCCCTCTTTAGTCTTTTATATTATTGTTTAATATGCATATACTCTCTTTTTATCTTATTCTTTAATTTTGATGGATTTTCCTTATTATTACAGGATTTTGATGGTTGTTACTCTTCTAATTATGTCATGGGTTACTGGGATGTTGATAGGCATGTCTATTAGTTGGTTTGAGGCGTCATTAAATGTGTATTGGAGTTGTAAATCAAGGGATTCATTAGGGAACTCAGTGTGTATAAAAGGAGGAGGTTTTTGGGTCTTGTTTCTACATTCTTTATCATTACAGTTTATGCCATATAACCAAATCAATTACAATATACATCAATTGGTACTTTTATAAGTCTTTTGAGTAGTATCTGAATTATTAAACTCTATTTTTCTACCAACTAAAAAGATTGTAAGCCATATATAAAAATAGTGAGATTTATATTACTGAGACCTTTATTTTGAATTATATTTTACTATTTGTTAGATCTACACTACAGTATTCATATAGGACCATATAAAACTTCTAGACAAAGACTTTTCAAGCTAGTTCAAGTCCTTTTAGTTGATCTTAGCCTGAAAATTATCCTGAGAAGAATTCCAAATATTTTTGATGATACCATTTCCCAAACCAAAATAAATGATGCACTGGTGGTCTGGAAAATATAAACCATTTCTTTTGAATTTAGCTGGAGATGGTATTAGTTGGCCAGTTATCGGATTGATATATGAAAATATACCAAAAGTAAGAAAATTGGCGTCATTCCTATCAATATGAATCCTATTGTGGAATACAGAATGAGTGATAATAACATTAGAAAATAAAGGATATTTGTGGGTGATATCTTCCCATTTGGAGTCACACCAATTTGGTATTCCAACTTTGGCTGCAAGTTCATGATTTTTTTCAAATGCTTTATTACAGAGCTTTTTGAGTCAAAGAGCAAGAAAAGAGTTAAAGGAAGTTAGAGTGTCCCATAAGCGAAATCTTCATCTTTTTGAGCTTTAGTGATATTCTTGAGCAATGAATATATGCCTATATAATTGAAATAAGTGAAATGATATTAAGAATGGAACAAAAATTATTATACATACCAAGAAAATATCCTTTAACAAAACCAGTTCTCCAACCAAATCCAATCATGATACCACCTAACAAATACGTATTCCTTATAGGTAACCAAACCAAAGCCATTTGATAAAGAGTTATGATAAGATTGGATAGCTGATTAAAAGATTCATCTTTTACACAATCAAATTAATGAACTTCCAAAATGAATTTAGCCTTATAAATATTACTGATAACTGAAACAACTTGATCATCTCCAAATTCAGTTAGATATTTGATATCTTCTGGTAAATTTTTTGGATATTGATATTTTTTATCTAATTTAGTTTTATGAAAAAAAAATGTTTGGGATATTACAAAAAAAACTTTCACAGAGAATTTTTTTTCAGATATCTTTTCTTCTGATGAGACTGATTATCTTTAATTTTTTTTTGATGATTTAGAAGATGAATTTTTTTTCAGATATCTTTTCTTCTGATGAGACTGATTATCTTTAATTTTTTTTGATGATTTAGAAGATGAATTTTTTTTTCAGATATCATCTATTCTGATGAAACTGATTATCATTAATTTTTTTTGATGATTTAGAAGATGATTGTATTGAAGTTGATTCTGAAGAAGATGATAGAGATGATAAAGATGAAGATGATAAAGAGGATAAAGATGAAGATGATAGAGAAGTAAGGGGTGAATCTTAAGAAGAAGACATTTTTTTTGATCTGAAAAAAATTTAAATGTCAAAAAAAAAGTTCAACACATTTTTTTTTAAAAAAAAACTCACCTAATAATATCTTTTAAAATAAAATTTAAAGCAAAATCCTTATAAAAAAATAAAAAAAATTTTTTTAAAACAAAAAAAAAAAAAAATTTTTCAGTAAAAATTACTTCAAAAAAAAAAATTCAAAAAAAAACCTGTAGTTTGGTTATAAAAGACCTTCACAGAAAATCCTGACAAAAAAATTAAAAAAAAAAAAGTCAGTAAAAGAAAAATCAAAAAAAATAAATTTTAAAAAAAAAAAAAATTAAATTTAGTAAAATTATTTGGAAGAAAAATCAAAAATTAAAATCTAAACCTTTTTTGTTTTGTAATTTACAGGGAAAGACCTTAACAGAATGTAATATATTTTTTTTTTCTTAAATTCTGCCAAAAAAAAAAAATTACCAAAAAAAATTTTTTAGTATGTTTTTTAGAACGTAGGTAACCCCTCTTTAACTCCCATAAAAAATTCCACTTTCCCCCCCTTTATTTCTCTGAAATCTCCTATAAAATCCCTCACTCCTTGCCTCAAACCCCCCCTCAAATCCCTTTCTTGCCTGCCTCAAAATTCCCCTGAAACCCCGTCCTTAATTACCTCAAACCCCCCTTTTACCCCTCTTTATATGTCCCCAACCCCCCCTTTCCCCCCCTCTTTAGCTGCCTCAAATCCCCCCTTCCACTCCCCTTAAACCACCTCTAGCCCCCCCCTCCTTCTTAAAAAATGATTGCTAATAATCATTTGTTAAGTAAACAAATTGCTACCAATTTTTTTACTTAATGAATGATCGTTACAAATCGTTCATTAAGAAGGAGGGGGGGTAGAGGCAGATTAAGGGGAGTGGAAGGGGGGAAGGGGGATTTGCGGCAGCTAAAGAGAAGAGAAGGGGGGAGGGTTGAGGCACCTAAAGAGAGGGGAAGGGGGGGTCATAAGGCGCCTAAAGAGAGGGGAAGGGGGGTCATGAGGCACCTAAAGAGGGGGGAAAGGGGGGATTTGGGATAGGTAAAGAAGGTGAAATAAGGGGGACTTGAGGAAGGTAAAGAGAGGGGAGAAGGAGTGACTTGAGGCAGGTAAAGAGAGAAGAAAAGGGGTGAAATGAGGCAGCTAAAGAGGATGAAGGAGAGAAAAAAAAAGAAAAAAAAAAGAGAAAAAAGAGAGAAAAAAAAATTAGTCTAACCTTGAAAATAAAAAAAAGGACTTACAAAAAAAATAAACAAAAAAAACAAAAAAAAACAAAAAAAACATCAAAAAAAAAAGCAAAAAAAAAAAATCATGATTAGCAAATAAAAAACAAGAAAAAAGAAAAAAGAAGACCTACCTGGTGAGATGAGTTGAGAAAATAAAAGTAACCAATATATTTTAGTGATGTTTGAGGAGAAGATGAAAAGGATATGAGTGATGAATGAAAAAAAAAATCACTGAAAAAATATGTGATTTCATGTTGAGCTGGTGAAAGAAAACCAATGAGCCATCCAAAAAAAAGATATTCACCGTAAATTCCAAAAAAAAAATGAATATGCAACAAACCAAAATACCAAACCAAGTGAATAAAGTACACAAAGAGGACATTTGGAGAGTACAAAATAATAATTTAAAAGGGTGGTGAAGAGAAATGTTGGAGAGTAATAGGCATAATGACAGAGAGTATGCCGGTTGAATGAATGCTTTGTGATTCAAGGGAGGGGAAAGCCAGTGCTGGTTCAGGATCCTCTTCTTCATAAAGATCATTCCACTCATCCTTTAAATCAGCTAGGATATTGTGGGGTATAATGCAAGTCATGATACAATGATTTGCAGTTTTGATCTCCAATTTTATTTGAAATTGGATTCTGAGCTCCCAAAGACTAGAAAATTGTCCCTTTAAAATACCTATAGCATGTTCAATTTGTAATCTTGATTGGGAAAGGTGATAATTAAAGGCAGTTTTGGGGTCACTTTCTAAACTTGCACCATGGAAAGCAGGTATAATGTACTTTCCACTTGCATATGCTGAGTCTGCAAGAAGGTACTGAGATTTGTCAAATTATGAGTCAGGGGTTTCAGAAATCCTCATTCTTTGGAAGACAGAAGAGTCATGACATGAGCCAGGGCAGCCACTATGAAAAGAAATAAGTTTTTTATTGACATTGCATACAAGTTGAACGGCAATAGAGTATCTAGAAAGAAGATAAAAAGCTAGTTTACGAAGGATGAGAAATTGGAGAAGATTTTGAAGAAAACTTTTTTTGAAATCAAAATAATGGTTGACATCATGAGTAGGCTTTTGACTCAAAGGTATAGTTGTTCCATCAACAAATCCTACACAGCCAGGGAAAACTTCAGCTTGCATTACTTGAGAGGATTCAAGTTGCTGTTTTGGAGTTGGTCAAGCAAGTGTTTTAGACTTGGGGGAAAGGATAGAAATCATACAGCACTAGGTGTATAATATCACAGTACCATATCCTATGTTAAAGAGATTATCCAAACATCTTACAGAAGCACCGTTTCCATTTGAGCCAAAGCGACATAGTGCAACAGCAAGTTGGCTGGAAGGATTACACTGTTTGTTATGGGAATTTTTATGAATAATAGGATGATTGGAGATGAGTTGATAAAGTTTGAAGAAAGAATTGGTAGAAGTTCTAAAAATTTGGGTGAAGTTTAAATGAGGAATGTTGAGAATGGAGGCCAGATCATATTGGGGATCATGATAAAGATTTGGCCCCCTGGTGATGATGTAACACTTTTTCGAAAGAAAACACATATAAGCTAAAGAATCTTCCAAATCAGAGTAAGATTTATAGTAAAGAACTAAAAGAAAAGTAATAGCATTCATTGTTGAGTGAAGTAGCTTCCTAGTAGAGAGGTGTTTCATTGTTGCTGGTGGAAGGGCTATGTGATGAGGGAAGTGGGAATTCACCACCAAACGTGCAGTTGGGGTGTGTAGATAGAAAAAAAAACTTAAGTGTTTGCCACCAAAATTAAGAAGCATAGAGTGAGGAAAGACTTAAGGATGGCATCAGCAATTATGAGTCATGTGACTTTCTTGCAAATCTATCATGGATGAGATGAGTTTGGGATCAGGAATTAGGAATGGAAATTGGGGTATAAGAGGTGTGATAATGCATTATCATGGATTTCTTATCCACTAGCCCTGGGGCTAGTGGATAAGAATCTTCCGCAATTAATCATGTCTAATCCTAAGAAAAAAATTCATGATCCCTAATTGCCGATCCCTGAACATTGATACCCCCTATTATAGCTCAAAACATCATGCAATATTTTTATTCTCATATCAAATGCAAGATTGCACCATAATGCATTATCTTTTCAGCCAGGCTGCTAGAATTACCCAGTAAAATAATTAATTATTTACTGGGATGAAGCCACACCTTTTTTATTTCTTATTTTATTATTAATTATATTATATTAACTTTAAAATTTCTTGTAATAAATTATCTAATTACAATAAGTAAATTTAGTAAATGTTTAAATTAATATTAATGTACCTTATATTTTTTATTTCCTAACACCATTCTCAATGACAGGTTAAAGAGATAAAAATAAACTAATACTAAAAATGAAAAAAAATTAAAATTAGTTTATTTAAAATAATCAAATCATATTGAATTCTAAAAACTGAAAATCCAAATTGTTTTGTACTAAGTTTAAAATTTAAAAGTGAACTTCAAAATATATCTAATAAACTGATATATATTAAAATATATTTTATTGGCCCATCTTTTAAGTACTCTCTGTTATTTGTAATTTCTTATTTTGGAAGGATCTTTTCACTCACACCCTTGTACGTAGGCTTCTTAACTCTGTGTGCTCTCTCTTTTTCCTATAAAAGGCCTTCCACTTTGTGCTATTTTTATTAATTCCATATAACTTAGAAATTTATTATATACAAATCAAAAACTACTTTATTACTACTACTACTGTTTCAGTACTTACATTTTTGTAAATCTAAACCTTATAAGTAATAATACTCTTATTCCTATACCTTTTATTTGAGTAATTAAACACAAAAGATAAAATCTATGTACCTGCTTTGAAATACTTAATTTATCTACCTTCTCTGCCATTTGGACCACTGTAAAATCTTCTAGACCATCAGGACCCCTTGAAAGCTGGGAGCCTTTCCAAATCATGGTCAACACATTTTTATCTGGATGCCAGCGACTGAGGGACCTTTGACTACAAGGACCAATAAGGACTTGTGGACAACTGAAAAGCAACAAATGTCATAAATCACGCAACTTACCTTTTTTTCCGCAACTTGGAATCAAACCATGCCCCAAATCTAAGTTTAATAAAGGTGTTTTTGTCCTATATATTTGTAGTGACTATACCAGTTACTATCTGTAAGTCTCACTCTGCTTATTTCATCTTTTTACATATATCTTTTTAATCAGCACATTGTAGTGGCAATAATTGTTCACATTACAGAGGGAGGTGACTGGTAAATAATAATTTTTTTTAAATTTTTTCCTAGTTGAACAAGATAGAGCAATTGTCAAGTGGTCCTAATGGTCTAGAAGATTTTATGGTGCTCCAAACGGTGGAAAAGGTGGATAACTCAAGGATCTCAAAACAGGTATGTAGTTTTTATCTTTTATGATTAATTACTTAATTAGAAGGTAAAGAAATAATATTATTATTACTTATGGGATTTAGATTTACATAAATTTAAGTACTTAAGCAGAAGTAGTAGGAATAGAAGTGATTTTGGTTGTATATAAAAAATTGTAAGTGATAAGGAATGAAGAAAAACAGCACAAAGTGGAAGGCCTTTTATAGGCAAAAAAGGATAGAGAGCACACAAAGTTTAAGAAGCCTACATAAAAGGGTGTGAGAGAAAAGATCCTTCCAGAATAAGAAATTACAAATAACAGAGAGTACTAAAAAGATGCGCCAATAAAATATATTTTAATATATATCAATTTATTTGATATATTTTATAGTTCACTTTTAAATGTCACACTTAGTACAAAATAAGTTGAATTTTCAATTTTTAGAATTTAATATAATTTGAGTATTTTATATAAACTAATTTAAGTTTTTTTCATTTTTAATAATAGTATATTTTTATGTCTTTAATCTTTCATTGAGCATGGTGTTAGGGAATAAAAAAGATAAGGTACATTAATATTAATTTAAATATTTACTAAATTTATTTATTGTAATTAGATAATTTATTACAAATAGTTTTAAAGTAAATTTAATATAATTAATAATAAAATAAGAAATAAAAAAGGTGTGGCTTCATCACAGTAAATAATTAATTATTTTACTTGGTAATTCTAGCAGCCTGGATGACAGGATAATGTTCTTAGTCCTAGAAGTTTTAATAGGGGGTATCAATGTTCAGGGATCCTCAATTAGGGATCAGGAATTTTTTTCCCAGGATCAGATATTATTAATTGCGGAAGATTGTTATCCACTAGCCCTGGGGCTAGTGGATAAGAAATCCACGATAATGCATTATCCCGCCTCTTATACCCCAATTTCCATTCCTAATTCCTGATCCCAAACTCATCACATGCATGATAGATTTGCAAGAAAGTCACATGACTCATAATTGCTGATGCCATCCTTAAGTCTTTCCTCACTCTATGCCACTTAATTTTGGTGGCAAACACTTAAGTATTTTTCTATCTACACATCTCAACTGCACATTTGGTGGTGAATTTCCACTTCCCACTTCCCTCATCACATATCCCTTCCACCGATAACAATGAAGCACCTCTCTACTAGGAAGCTACTTCACTCAACAATGAATGCTATCACTTTTCTTTTAGTTCTTTACTATAAATCTGACTCTGATTTGGAAGATTCTTTAGCTTATATGTGTTTTCTTTCCAAAAAGTGTTACATCATCACCAGGGGGCCAAATCTTTATCATGATCCCCAATATGATCTGGCCTCCATTCTCAACATTCCTCATTTAAACTTCACACAACTTTTTAGAACTTCTCCCAATTCTTTCTTCAAACATTATCAACTCTTTTCTGAACATCCTATCTTCCATAACAATTCTCATAACAAACAGCGTAATCCTGCCATCCAACTTGCTGTTGCTCTATGTCACTTTGGCTCAAATAGAAATGGTGCTGCCGTAAGACGTTTGGATAATCTCTTTAACATAGGATATTGTAACGTGATATTATACACCAAGCGCTGTATGATTGCTATCCTTTCCCTCAAGTCTCAAACTCTTGCTTGGCCAACTCCAGAACAGTAACTTGAATCCTCTCAAGTAATGCAAACTGAAGGTTTCCCTGGCTGTATAGTTTTTGTTGATGGCACAACCATCCCTTTGAGTCAAAAGCCTGCTCATGATGTCAACCATTATTTTTATCGCAAAAAAAGGTTTCTTCAAAATCTTCTCCAATTTCTCATCTTTCACAATCTAACTTTTTATCATCACTCTAGATACTCTATCGCCGTTCAACTTGTATGCAATGTCAATAAAAAATTTATTGCTTTTCACAGTGGCTGCCCTAGATCATGTCATGACTCTTCCATCTTCCAAAGAATGAGGATTTCTCAATCCCCTGACTCATACTTTGACGAATCTCAGTACCTCCTTGCATACTCAGCATATGCAAGTGGAAAGTACATTATACCTGTTTCCATGGTGCAACTTCAGAAAATGACCCCAAAACTGCCTTTAATTATCACCTTGCACAATTAAGAGTACAAATTGAACATGCTATAGGTATTTTAAAGGGACAATTTTCTAGTCTTTGGGAGCTAAGAATCCAATTTCAAAAAAAATTGGAGATCAAAACTGCAAATCATTGGATCATGACTTGCATTATACTCCACTATTTTCTAGCTGATTTAAAGGATGAGTGGAATGATCTTTATGAAGAAGAGGATCCTGAACCACCACCGGCACACCCCTCCCTTGATTCACAAATCATTCAATTAACTGGCATACGCTCCATTACAATGCCAATTACTCTCCAATGCTTTTAATTTTTAATTTTTATGTTTTAATACTTTCCAAATGTCCTCTTTGTGTACTTTATTCACTTGGTTTTGTATTTTGTTTTGTTGCATATTCATTTTTTTTTGAATTTAAGGTGAATATCTTTTTTTGGATGGCTCATTGGTTTTCTTTCACCAGCTCAACATGAAATTGCATATTTTCTTATATCGCATATTTTGTCAGTGATTTTTTTTTATTCATCACTCATATCCTTTTCATCCTCTCCTCAAACATCCCTCAGTTTTTTTTGGTTGAATTTATTTTCTCAACTCAACTCACCAGGTAGGTCATTTTTTTTCTTTTTTCTTGGTTTTTTATTTTCTAATCATGATTTTTTTTTTCTTTTTTTTGTAAGTGCTTCATTTATTTTTGTTCTAGGGTAAACTAATTTTTTTTTTCTCTTTTTTCTCTTTTTTTTGTTTTTTTTTCTCTCCTTCACCTCTCTTTATCATCCTCAAGGCCCCCCCTTTTCTCTCTCTTTACCTGTCTCAATACCCCCTTTTTACCCCCGTTTTAGCTGCCTCAAATCCCCCTTTCCCCCCTCTTTGGGTCCCTCATCACCCCCCTTCCCCTCTTTTTAGGCGCTTCAAGACTCCCCCCTTCCCCTCTCTTTATGTCCCTCAACCCCCCCTTCCCCTCTCTTTAGCCACCTCAACCCCCCCTTCCCCTCTGTTTAGCTGCCTCAAACCCCCCCTTCCCCCCCTTATACTCGCTTTACCCCCCACCCACTCCCTTACCTCCTCCTCTAACCCCCATTTTTCTTAACGAACAATCATTCATTAAGAAGGAGGGGGGGGTAGAAGAGGAGGTAAGGGAGTGGGTGGGGGTAAGGCGAGTGGAAGGGGGGGTTTTGAGGCAGCTAAAGAGAGGGGAATGGGGGGGGGGTTTTGAGGCAGCTAAAGAGGGGGGGGATAGGGGGGGGTTGGGACATATAAAGAAGGGTAAAGGGGGGGGATTTGGGGGGGTTTTAAGGTAACTAAGGGGGGGAATTTGGGGGGGTTTTGAAACAATTAAGCAGGGGGTTTCAGGGGGTTTTTGAGGCAGGCAAGGAGAGGATTTGAGGGGAATATTGAGGCAAGGAGGGAGGGATTTGTAAGGGGATTTCAAATAAAAAAAGGAGGGGAAAAGGGGAAATTTATGGGAGATAAAGAGGGGTTACCTACTTTCAAATAAATATACTAACAAATTTTTATTTGTTAAATTGATTAATTTTTTAATTTTTTTGGCAGTATTATAGAAAAAAAATTCTTTCTGTTAAGAACTGTCCCTCTTATTTACAAATCAAAAAGTTTTATAATTTAATTTTTAATTTTTCTGATTTTTTTTTTATTTAAAAAATTTTTTTGATTTTGATTTTGATATTTTTTTTTTTTTTTTCAGGATCTTGTGAGAAGGTTTTTAATAACCAATCTTCAGGTTCACTTTTATTTTTTATTTTTATTTTTTTTTGATTTAATTTTTACTGAATTTTTTTTTTTTGAATTAATTTTTTTTAAAGGATTTTGCTTTTATTTTGTTTTTAAAATAAAACCTCAGTTTTTTTTTGATAAATTTTTTTTTGGAAATATTTTTACTGATTTTTTGTTTTTGTTTTTGTTTTTTTCTCCAATTTTATTTTTCAAATAAAAAAACAGCTTTTTTTATTATTAGGTGAGAATTTATTTTTAAAAAAAATTGAGTTGAAATTTTATTGACAATTTATTTTTTTTTCAGATCAAAAAAATGTCTTCTTCTTCAGATTCACCCCTTACTTCTCTCTTATCTTCATTTTTATCTTCTTTATCATCTTCATCTTTATCATCTCTATCATCTTCTTCGAAATCAACTTCCATACAATAATCTTCTAAATCATCAAAAAAAATTAATGATAATCAGTCTCATAAGAGGAAAAGATATCTGAAAAAAAAAAATTCATCTTCTAAATCATCAAAAAAAATTAAAGATAATCAGTCTCATCAGAAGAAAAGATATCTGAAAAAAAAATTCTCTGTGAAAGTTATTTTTGTCATATCCCAAACATTTTTTTTCAAAAAACTAAAGTAGATAAAAAAAATAAATATCAGAAAAAATTACCAGAAGATATCAAATATCTAACCGATTTCGGTGATGATCAAGTTGTTGCAGTTATCAGTAATACTTATAAGGCTCAATTCATTTTGGAAGTTCATTCATTTGATGGTGTAAAAGAAGAAACTTTTAATAAACTATTAGATCTTATCATAACTCTTTATCAAATGGCTTTGGTTCAATTACCTATAAGGAATAAAAATTTGTTGGGGGGTATCATGATTGGATTTGGTTGGAGACCAGGTTTTGTTAAAGAATATTCTCTTGGTATGTCTAATAATTTTTTTTCCATTCTTAATATCATTTCACTTATTTCATTTATATAGGCATATATTTGTGGGTCAAGAACATCACTAAAGCTCAAAAAGATGAAGATTTTCGCTTATGGGACACTCTACCTTCCTTTAACTCTTTTCTTGCTTTTCAACTCAAAAAGCTTTGTAATAAAGCCTTTGAAAAAAATCATGAACTTGCAGCCAAAGTTGGAATACTGAATTGGTATGACTCCAAATGGGAAGATATCAGCCATGAATATCTTTTATTTTCTAAAGTTATTATCACTCATTCTGGATTTCACAATAGGATTCATATTGATAGGAATGATGCCAATTTTCTTACTTTTGGTATATTCTCATATATCAATCCAATAACTGGCCACCCAATACCATCTCCAGCTAAAATCAAAGGACATGATTTATATTTTCCAGATTACCGGTGCATCATTGATTTTGGTTTCGGAAATGGTATCATCGAGACTATTTGGAATTCTTCTAAGGATAATCATCAAACGACCAAAGCACCTCCTGGTTTGGAATCCTGTCAAGATTTAACACATTTTGGTTGCTCATTTCAAATCATTCATAAGTTGATTCAAAGAATCAAGAAGGTAAAGAAAGAAGGTAAAGTTATTCAATTTAAAAAAACTTTATCTAGATCCAAAAAGTATGGGGATTAGAGTTGTCATCAAAAATTTTATATTTTTTCATAAATTTTTAATAAATATTTTTTATATATCAATTTGCTCAAGTAATGTGATGAGCCAACGACCTTTGGTTGTATAACAGGTAATAATGAAAACATTTATTTGTTTCATGGGGATCCTCTTGCCTATACCTGTGGAAAGTCCCAAACTTTTGTTTCTAGACTTGGTCTGCATTTTGGCTTGAGGAACTGTCATTACTTTAAACTAGGGAAATTGATATATATTAGATATTTATTTAATAATTTATGTAATAAGATTAAATTTAGATGACTTCCACCCCTTACTTCAATAAAATGCAGGGGGGGGGGGTATTGCCAAATTTACAAATTAGGCATGTGAAATTGATGACTTAGAAACATTTTGGTGATACCCACCCCTTGCTTCAATAAAATGCAGGGGAGAGTATTGCCAATTTTTTAAAACAGATATAGAATTTTTTTGACTTGTAAATATTTTGGTGATACCTGTCCCTTACTTCAATAAAATCCATGGGGAGTTTTACCAAAATTTCTTATAAGACTTGTGAAATTCTTGACATGTAAGAATTTTTGGGATACCGGTAAAATTCAGGGGGTAGTAAAGCCAAAGTTTCATATAAGACTTTCAAGATTCATGACATGAAAGAATTTTTGTGATACCCACCCCTTACTTCAAAAAAATCCAGGGGTGGAGGATCGTCAAATTTTCAAAGGAGACTTGAAAATTCTATTTAAAAAAAGAATATTTAACATTAAAATACAAAAATTCAAGTAATGATAGATAGAGTAATGAAATAAAGGAAATTATTGGAAATTTATGTACAAATAAATATGAAAAGTTGAAGTGTGAGAGAAATAAAACAAACTAGTCATCCAACAATTTCTTGAAACATTCAATTTCCTCAACATATTTATAAGCTTTAACACATTCTATCAAGAAATCTTCCTTTTTGGAATTTTCTTCATGATCAAACTTATATTTCATCTGCTCTAATAGGTTTTGGTGTTTGAGTGTTTTCTCCTCTTTTTTGATTTTTCAATACTTAGAGTTAACTCAAACTTCTTCTCCTCCAAATCTTGGGCCCGATCATACTTCCGTAAAGAGAGCTCGTACTTCCTCTCTTCCAAATCTTGTAGCCTATCATCCCTCCTTAAAGAGAGCTCATATTTTTTCTTTTCAAAGCTTAGAGTCTCTTCAGCAATTTCTACTTGTTCTAGAGTGATAATAAAAAATTAATATAAAGTGGAAGAAAAGTAGAGTAAAGTAATAAGAGGTATGGTATCACTTACCAGCATCACGTTTCTCTAAAAATTGTTCCATAGACAAAAAAGGGGTTTGTGATGAAGTATCACTTTTTTGTCTTCTTTGTGAGTGGAAATTTAGACTACTTGAAGCCCTACGCTTCTTGTTCAAGGTCATATTTTCCTCCTCATCATTGTCACTACCTTCAGAATCAGTTGATTGAGGATCCTGGGTTTGTTCATCAGACTTTTAAGAAATAAGAAAAAGATAAGTAAATAAAAAATAGAAAAGATAAGATAAAAGAAAAAAGAAACAGACCTGAGTTGGATTTGGTTGGGTTAAATCACCTATAGGATCTACAGAAAATCTATCTAGATATGTCTCATTCAAATGAGGGGAGGCTTGAGTGGAGGAAGAGGATGGGAAAAGATTTGCTTCAACATCATGTTCGGAGATAGGATCTTCAACATCCAACATGTTTACAGGATTAACATTGGCTCTCTCTCCTAAAATTGCATCCATCTCTTTAAATTAAGGACATAATGTTTCAAGTTTATCGTCTATGGATTTTATGCCCTTAGTTATATTGTTGTCGGTAACCCCAAAACCAGTGGAAGATGAAAGAGCCTTTGAATTCTTGTATTTTTCTCGGTAATGCTTGAATCGTTAAAACATCTGTTTAGGAAAATGATCAATCCTTCCCTTGGTCTTATTCTGTAATTCATTTGCCATTAGAAGATAGCCATTAACTTTTGATGCAGGGGGCCGTCCTAATTTAGTGGCATACTCAGTACCAAAACAAGAATCATAGTTATATTTGGTTTTCAGCCAGTTGATAAGAATGAGATGGTCATCTTTTTTTAATTGAACGGTCTTTGATCTCTTGGGTAAGCAGGGGAAAGAGGAAGTAGTGGGAATTGAAGAAGAACTGGGTGATGGCTGCCTTTGAGAAGATCTAGGATGACGAGGCATGTTATTATAAATGAAGATGAAAAGGAGCAGAAAATAGCAGATGAGATAGCGAGATGAAAAGGAGCAGAATCAAATAGATGAAATGGGGAGAAATTCTGAGCGGATAGAATGAACAGGATGGGATGAGAATGGAAGTGCGCAGCAAGGTAGAAGGCATATCCAGGAAGTAGTCCAAGATGTGGTTATGGCAGAAGGTAGGTCAAGATGTGGTTATGACAGAAGGTTGTCCAAGATGTGGTTATGAAAAATTGAGTAAAAAAATGTTGGATAAGAGGTGAACATTGACACATAAAGTGTCTAATAACCCAATTATTAGCAAAAATATTTGCGGAAGATAACTGGGGTATAAGGATTTTTATCTGCAATTAATTTATTTGCAGATCCCTGAACATTGATACCCCCTAATATTATCTCAATAAAATATATTATATTTTTAATTATTTCAGTTAACAATTGTCCTGGAAGTGAGATAATAAATATATAAATTATCTTAATTAATTATATCAAATTACTTATTACTTCAGTTGACATTAGAGGGTATCGATGTTCAGGGATAAGCAATTTAATTAATTGTGGAAAAAAATCCTTATACCCTAATTATCTTCCGCAATTATTTTTGCTAATAATTGGGTTATTAGACACTTTATGTGCCAATTTTCACCTCTTATCTGACATTTTTCTACTCAATTTTTCATAACCACAACTTGGCCATCTATTCTTCTTTACCTTGTCAAGTCTGTTTGCTCATCTACGCTCACCCCCAACTCTCAACAACATTTATTTTTTGCTTTCATTTCTGGGGAGCTCATAAACCTATCTCTAATTGGCCTTTCATATCCTTGGTTTTCTCAGTGGCAACTTCCTCCAAGAAAAATGTATAAAATATGGGCTAAGCCAATTTTTCAAGTGGTAAAAGTGACTTATGCAAATTTTTAAGTGTTTCAATCAACTTAGACAAATTTCCGAGCGGTGAGAGTGAATCATACATATTTTTGAGTGTTGCAAGTTACTTAGACACATTTCCAAGTGGTGCAAGTGACTTGGACAATTGTTTGAGTGTTGTGAGTGACTTGGACAAATTTACGAATAGTGAGGGTGACTCAGACAAATGTTTGAGTTTTGTGAGTGACTTAGACAAATTTACAAGTGGTGAGGGTGACTTGGACCAATCTTTGAGTGAAGTGTGCAGATAAAAATTTTATTTTAGGGCTTAAGAACAGAAATGTAGGTGTGTTATGCTCCAGAAAGACATAAGGTTAGGATACGTGATTTGAAACCATGTGAATTGCTCATGGATGTGATGAGTTTGGGATCAGTAATTAGGAATGGAAATTGGGGTAAAAGAAGAGGGATAATGTATTATTGTGCATTCCTTATCCACTAGCCCCAGTGCTAATGGATAAGAATCTTCCGCAATTAATAATGTTGTATCCAGGCATTGAAAATTCATGATCCCTACTTGCGGATCTCTGAACATTGATCACCCCTATTAAAGTCATGGTAATAAAAATTTCAGTTGACTCATAGTCCTGATAACTATATATCAATATATATAACTAATTGAAATTTGTATAAATTATTTCAGTTGACTTTCTGTCCTGAAAATTAATGAACTATTAGATTCTTTCAGTTGATTCATTTTGAATCCTGGTTATAAAATATAAAAATCTTAAGTACTTTAAATAAAAATTGTTATAATTATTTCAGTTGATTTTTTGTCCTGATAAATAATATATTTTCATTATTCTAGTTGGTGAAATAATCCTGATAATTAATTTTATACCTGAAATATTTTTATTTTTTCCTTTTTTTCTTTCAACAAAGTTAAATAATAACTGATTAAATTTTAATATATCTTTCTCTTAGTTAAGTTATACACAACAATGACTAATCAAAGTGCTTCTGCTGGCAGTGATGAGGAACTAGACTTTATTGATTATAATGAGACTTCTGTAAGTTCTCCTTTGACTACAAAACTTGCTCAAATTAATCAATTATTGGACCAATCAGAATGTGGAAATGTAAGAAATAGATATAAAAGTGGAAAAGACTTCTCTTAATCAAAAGCAGCCAGAAGAGCTACCAAGAGGATTCAAGATAAAAAAGATTCCCTTTCAAAAGCAAGTAAGCAACCTCTCCACTCACATTAAGGAGTTGAGGAAAGAGAACCTCTAACTAAAATCAAAAATAGAAAGTCTAGAAGAAAAGGTAAGAAACATAGAATCCTTTCTTCAGGAGAAGAAGAAACCTCCTCCAGCAAAAAAAGCTCTTCCACAATTGGCTCCTCAAAAACAGGAAAAGGTGGAAGTTTCAAAATGGTAATGGGACTGGCTAAACACCCATTGAGACTACCTCCAGGCCCAACAACAACAGCAAGAACCTCAGGCAGGTCCTTCCAAGACCCATCAGTTCAACCCAACACCTCCTCACCCCTACCAAGGAGGAAGGAAGAGGAAGATAAATCAAATTCAATTTTTGCCAAAAACATGGTAAGCCCCTCTATTGAATCCCAAGTACCTTTTCTTATTACTGAATCAGTTCCTTCAGGTAATTCTGGAAGAGGAGATGATACCTTTAGACCAGTAGAGGCTGGCTGTAGTAGGCAGAGTGCTCAATATTCTAATGTAACTAATTTTTTGGTGTTGATTGCTACTTCAATGATAAATCCTGATATGGCTATTATTGATGAAACACTTGATCCTGAATTTTATGAGAATCTGGAAAATTATTCTGTTTCCTTACTAAGAAATACTCCAGATGTAGCTACCATTAATGATGAATCTTTGAGGGATATTATTGCCAAACAAAATCATATAATGAAAAACATTCAATTGACTCAAAAAGTAAATATTTTCTTAACTGAAAAGGGATATCAATTATTGTGAAGTGAATTACAAAGAGTTTCTGATGATTTTTATAAGTAAAAAGTAGCTCATGAGAAGAAAGTTGCTTTGTGGCAAAATATCAAGAATGATTTGTCTAAGTTACAAGACACTGTGTCTATCTGTTGCCAAGAAATAGAGGGACCTAAGTTGAACTCTAAGAGACTAAGTGACCATTATTCATCTTTTAATAATAAGAACCAATTATATTTTGCAACCATCAATGAGACATTATCTAGTATTCCAAGAGTGAAGACTAGGGTAAAAACCATTGAATAGAAGTCGAGTTCATTGTTACATGACCAAAAGTATTCAGAAATTTCTTTGAAAGAACCTGTTGCACAGGATACTCCAATTGTACCTGTCCCTGGTTCATCTAAAGTAAAACCAGTGCCAGAAATTCCTGTAGATATTCCTGGGTTTCCATCAAAAATTGATGATGCACCTTGTTCATCTACAGAAGGGATAAACACTGAGATTACTTGAAAGTTAGAGAAGTTACAGATTTTTCTCACTCAAAAAAAAGCTTGTAATAAGGAGAATGCTTCAAATCAAAAGAGTTGGCCAAAACTTGACCAATATACAACATTTGATGGTGATTCTTCCTCTGATTGACAGCAATTTATTTGCAGGATTAATAATCTGAAAAATTCTTACAAACTTCCAGATGAAGAAACTGTGTCAAATTTTTTTTCTTTATTTACCAATGTAGCCCTAATGTTGTATGAATCTCTCCTTTTAGATAAAAATGACTACTCATGGGAAGATTGAAAGAAATTAGTTCAAGCACAATTTGGTGGTTCCAAGTTTAGGTTAGCTCACCAAAGGCAGAATGTGGAATCTAGATATTGCTCTTCTTCTACTTAAAAACCTATTGAGTTCCTGATAAAAATTGTGAAGATCCTGAGGGCAATGGACCCAAATATGGATTTTGAATTATGGAATAACAGGATCCTCTATAAATTGTCTATGTCTCTGAGAGACTTAATAGTTTCTAGAATTGAGTTCTCAAGAGAGCCTTCTTCTTTTATTAATACTTGTAATGAGGTCCTTTTAAATAACAAGTATGATTTTAGAAGATTCATTTCAAGAACTTCATTGGAGAAAACTCCAATTACCAACAAAAACCTCTGGAAAAGGTTGGTAAACATTCTTCCCCTGTTGCACCCAAAAAGTATGCAAAAAACACTTGCTTTAAGTGCAGCAAGCCTTGGAAGAAAGGCCATTTTTGTGACAAGAAAAAAAATCTTGTTGAACAAACAGAGGAACAGGCTGATGACACAGTCTCACTGGATGATACTTCAAGTGATTGTGCCAGAAATATTTCTTATGAATCTCACCAGGAAATGTTAATTCTGGAAGAAGATATTCATTATTTGAATAATATTGACATTGAGAATAATGATTTCTCTACAGTAGAAGATTCTTAGATCATAAGAAATCTTGAGGAAAGCTCAATTATTATTGCTCCTCTCAAGGCACCAGTCTTGATTAATGGAAATAACATTGAGTTTGATTTAGATTCTGGAGCTGGATGAATTGTAGTATCTGAAAAAGCACCTGTTTCAGTAAACCAGGATTATAAATAAAATTTATGCCTATCATTTCTGAGAATTGGAGAGGTTATGGCTCTGTTTTGTCCCCCCATTGGTAAATACAAAGCTACAGTATTTTTCAAATATAACCGTGGCTTTTTAAGAGCTATGTATGATTTTGTAGTTATGAAAAATGATAACTTAAGTAGTAGGTTCATTGTGGGAAATGATATTTTAACCAAATATGGCATAAAATTGGACCCCTTAAATCAATGCCTCACAATAAGGATGAATGAGAAGAGAAAATTTAAAATTTCTTCCCCAAAAAAAATTATTAACACCAGGATTGAACACATGTCACTCTGTAGCTCAATATAAAGGAAAATCTACAAAAAAATTCCTGCCCTTCTTTCTGAAATTGACACTGCTTCTTTTGGAGAACAACTTTCTGGTGAGGAAAAAGATTCCATTATTCAATTGATAAAATCATTTCCTATGGCCTTTGCTCATGGGTCAAATGAATTAGTATTGGTAAAAGAATAAATGAAGCTTTCATTATCTTTCCCATTAACTGAAATACCACCTAGGTTAAAGAAGAATCCTTATTCTGCTTCTCCCACAAAGAGAAAATATATTGAAGACAATATCTCTACCCTTTTAAAAATGAATATTATTGAAAAGGTAGTTGAAACACCTAAACATTGTGTTATCTCACCTGTCCTAATTTCTTATGAGAAAGATAAGGCCAGGTTATGTGGTGACTATAGAGCATTGAACACTTATACTGTTGATGAGATCTATCATTTACCCAGAATTAGCTCTATACATGCTACCCTACAAGGTGCTAAATATATCAGCTATTTGGATGGTAATAAGGGATATCACCAGGTACCTGTTGAGAAATGTTCTCACAATTTTCTGATGATTGCTACTCATATAGGTATTTATAAGTATACTAGGATGCCATTTGGCCCTAAAAATTCTCCTTCAGTTTTTTAAAAAGTTATGGATAACACATTCCCTCAAGAAATAATTGAAGGATGGCTGATGGTTTATATTGATTATAACATTATTTCCCATAAAACATTTGAGGACCATCTTAACCACCTGTGTAAATTTTTCAATAAGATTGACGAGATAAATATGACACTGGATTTGAAGAAATGCAAATTTGATTTTCATTCCTTAAAAGTGCTTGGTCATGTTGTCTCAGGGTTACAGATATGTGTTGACCAAAACAAAGTGGCAGACATACAAAAGGTGAACTCTCCTACAGTAAGAGAGCTCCAGAGCTTTTTGGAATGTATGGATACTATAGAAAGTATATTAAAAATTACCAGATCATAGCACTACCCCTTACCCAATTAGCTAGGAAAGATGTTGATTTTGTCTGGAACAGTGAAAGACAAAGAGCTTTTGACACTCTGAAACATTGTTTGATTTCAGCACCAATTCTTGCTTTGCCTGACTTTAATCAACTATTTGTTTTATACAATGATTCCAGGATTATAGGTCTTTCTGCTTCTCTCCACCAGAAACAAGTTATGAATGATAAAGTATCAGAGGTATTAATTTGTTATATTTTAAGAACCTTGAGAAATAGTGAATTGAAAAGTGGCACCCAACTGGAGTGTTTAGAAGTAGTGTGGGGCCTAAAGAAACTACATTATTATCTGAATGACCAAAAATTTGAACTTTTCACTGACTGCAGTGCAGTTAAATCCCTCTTAAACTTGAAAACACCTAACAGACATATTTTCAGATGGCAGCTAGCTGTTCAAGAATACAGAGGGAGGTTGACAATAATTCATAGGGCTGGTATTATTCACTCAAATGTGGATATTCTATCAAGGTTACCTTTTCCAAATATGACTCTAATCCTGAATATGATCCTGAGGATAAAATAGTTCACATTTATGGGATATATGTGGTTGATATGGAGAAAGAGCTACTACAGCTTATTCTGGATTCATATGATAATGATACTGACTTTAAAAATCAATGTACTATATTAATTGATCCAAAGAATGCTTCAATACAAGAATTAATTAAAACCCTCCCAGCAAAGTACCAGGAAGCTTTGGAAAGAGGTAAATTTTCAATTGATGAAGGCTACCTCTAATATAGAAGAAAGTTGAGTAATGTATTCCTCCTTCTATTAAAGAGATCATCTTTAAAATTTGTCATGATGAAATATTGGCTAGACATTTTGATATTGAGAAAACAATGATCAGAATTAAGAACACTTCTTGGTGGGTTAATATGTCTGAAGACACCAAACTATATGTTGAATCCTGTTATTCTTACCAGAAATCAAAAAGATTGACTGAAAAAAGAGCTGGATTGATGCAACATTTTGAAGCTTCTGATGCACCATGGCAAATAATAAACATGGAATTTGTAACAGGATTACCCATTTCTGGGAAAAAAAGTTATATCTCTTGCTGGGTTAATGTGGACAGATTCACAAAAATGTGTAAATTTATCCCTACTCACAAGTATGTTTCCACTAAAGAATTAGATTACTTGTGTTGGTCTCATATTCATAATACTTCTGGTTTTCTACAGGCCATAATCTCTGACAGAGAATGTAAATTTACTTCTGAATTTTGGATGTCTCTGATGGATATATGTGGTTGTGATCTGAATCTTTCTACATCCCATCACCCCCAGACTGATGGATTAGCTGAAAGAATGATTCAGAATTTACAGGGCATGATAAGAAGGTATTGTGCCTTTGGCCTTGAGTACAAAGACAATGAAAGATTCACTCATGATTGGGTTATGTTACTTCCTGGTTTGGAATTTGCTTATAATAGCACTGTTCATTCTATTACTCAGAGAAAGCCTTTTGAGCTCTTGCTTGGATATGTTCCAAATACTCCTACCCAAATTATCAATAATAAAATACCTAAATTGGATTTACATCCTGGTGTAAAATATTTTCTCCAAATTCAAGAACTTTGAAGAAGTCATGCTCAAACGTGTATTGAAAAATCTTTTGAATATGAGAAGAAGAGATGTGACAAATCCCATAAAGAATAAACTTTTAAAAAGGGTGATGAAGTACTGATTAATACAGTCCACTTCAATTTACAAGGTATTAACAAATAAAAAGACCCATTTGTAGGTCCATTTGTTTTCAGAAGAATGTTGGTGATAATGCAGTTGAAGTTATCTTGTACTCTCAATATGACAGAAAACATCCTGTTTTTCCAATATCTCTTCTGAAACCTTACACATCCAATAGTGATTTATTTCCAAAATGAGGGGAAGACCAAAAAAGACCCCTATTGAAATCACTGAAACAACAGAAATTGATAAGATTCTAAATGACAGACTAATTACTGCTGAAAAAGGTACTGAATACTTATTGAGATTCAAGAATAAATCTTCTAAATATGATTCTTGGATACCTGGGAAAGGGATATCTAATCTTCCTACTCTACCAAAGAAATATAATAAGAAAAAATCATAGAGTTTTTTTTATTTTTTTATTTTTAGAGTGAGGTAGTGTCAGCCAGGCTGCTAGACTTACCCAGTAAAATAATTAATTATTTACTGGGATGAAGCCACACCTTTTTTATTTCATATTTTATTATTAATTATATTATATTTACTTTAAAATTATTTATAATAAATTAACTTATCACAATAAGTAAATGTAGTAAATATTTAAATTAATATTAATGTCCATTATATTTTTTATTCCCTAACACCATGCTCATTGACAGTTTAAAGAGATAAAACTATACTAATACTAAAAATAAAAAAAAATTCAAATTACTTTATTTAAAATACTCAAATTCTATTAAATTCTAAAAACTGAAAATTCAAATTGTTTTTTACTAAGTGTGACATTTCAAAGTGAACTATAAAATATATCAAATAAATTGATATATATTAAAATATATTTTATTGGTGCATCTTTTTTAGTACTCTCTGTTATTTGTAATTTTTTATTTTGGAAAGATATTTTCTCTCACACCCTTGTAATTAGGATTCTTAACTATGTGTGCTCTCTCTCCTTTTAGCCTGTAAAAGGCCTTCCACTTTGTGCTGTTTTTATTCATTCCATACAAATCAAAAATTTATTATATACAAATCAAAAACCATTTTATTACTACTACTACTGTTTCAGTACTTACATTTTTGTAAATTTAAAACTTATCAGTAATAATGCTCTTATTCCTATACCTTTTATTTGAGTAATGAAACACAAAAGATAAAATCTATGTACCTGCTTTAAAATCCTTTATTTATCCACCTTCTCTTCCATTTGGACTGCTGTAAAATCTTTCAGACCATTAGGACCCCTTGATAGTTGGGAGCCTTTTCAAATTGTTGTCAACACATTCTTATCTGGATGCTGGTGAACAAAGTACCTTCAAATACTAGGACCAATAAGGACTTGTGGAGAACTGAAAAACGACAAACATCATAAATCACATGACTTACCTTTTTTACTGTGACTGGGAATCAAACCTTGCCCAAATAAAAGGTTTATTACTGGTGCATCTTTTTAGTACTCTCTGTTATTTGTAATTTTATATTTTGAAAGGATATTTTCTCTCACACCCTTGTACTTAGGCTTCTTAACTCCATGTGCTCTCTCTCCTTTTTGCGTATAAAAGTCTATCCACTTTTTGCTGTTTTTATTCATTCCATACAATTTAAAAATTTATTATATACAAATCAAAAACCATTTTATTACTACTACTACTGTTTTAGTACTTACATTTGTGTAAATCTAAACCTTATAAGTAATAATACTCTTATTATTATACCTTTTATTTGAGTAACTAAACACAAAAAATTAATACTGTGTACCCGCTTTGAAATCCTTGAGTTATCCACCTTCTCTGCCGTTTGGACTTCCATAAAATCTTCTAGACAATTATAACCCCTTTGAATATCCTGTCTCTTATACCACAATTTCCGTTCCTATTTTCTGATCCCAAAATCATCCCATCAATAATTGATTTGTAAGAAA
This sequence comes from Hemileia vastatrix, assembly GCA_030280995.1. Classification (NCBI taxonomy): domain Eukaryota; kingdom Fungi; phylum Basidiomycota; class Pucciniomycetes; order Pucciniales; family Zaghouaniaceae; genus Hemileia; species Hemileia vastatrix. Next base: position 10,867,299 of record JASXTE010000008.1, on the reverse strand, counting down.
GTTACATGACATATAATTGTGGATGCCATCCTTATGTGTCCATTCACTCTATGCTACTTGATTTTGGTGGCAAACACATAACATTTTTTCTCATCCTTATGTGTCTCTTCACTCTATGATACTTAATTTTGATGGAAAACACATAACATTTCTTTCTATCTACACACCCCACCTTCTCATTTGGTAGAAAATTCCACTTTCCACTCATCACTTAAACCTTCTACCTGAAACATTTTCTACCAAAAATAATGAAGCACATCTCTACTAGGAAGAAACTTCACCCAGCTATAAATGGTATCACTTTGACTTTAGCTACTGATACTGATTCTATTGAAGGAGACAGGTAGTTAGGGCAACATGTTCCTTGGTATTCTATAGGTGATTGACACATTGATTAGTGTATATGGTTTATTGATTTAAGATTTGATGAATAAATCAGGGTGAGTGTTGATAATATAATATTATATATAGTAGATGCTATCTTTCCTGTATCCTTATTCAATATTATACTTTTCCATTACTAAAAGCTGATTGATTGCTTTGCGTTATTTCTCATTAATCAATATACTGTCTATAGTATCCACACATTCCCAAAAAACTCTGGAGCTCTCTAACTGTGGTAGAAGCCTTCACCTGCTGTATGGCTACCACTTTATTTTGGTAAACACATATCTGTAACCCTGAAACAACATGACCCAGCACTTTTAAGGAATGAAAAACAAATTTCCATTTTTTCAAAGCAAGTGTCATATTTATTTCATCCATTTTGTGGAGCACTTTACACAGCTAGTTGAGATGGTCCTCAAATGTTTTTGAGAATATAATGATATCATCAATATAAACCATCAGCCATCCTTCAATTATCTCCTGATGGAATGTGATATCCATAACTTTTTGAAAAACTGAAGGGGCATTTTTAGGCCCATATGGCATCCTAATATACCTTATAAATACCCATAGGAGTAGCAATCATCAAAAAATTCTGGGAATACTTCTCAACAGGCACCTGGTGATATCCCTTGTTACCATCCAAGCAGCTTATGTATTTGGCACCTTGTAAGGTAGCATGTATAGAGCTAATTCTAGGTAAAGGGTAGATATCATCAACAGTATAAGTATTCAATGCTCTATAATCACCACATAACCTGGATTTGTCTTTCTCATAAGAAATAAGGACAGGTGAGATAACAAAATATTTAGGTGTTTCAACTACCTTTTCAATAATATTCATTTTCAAAAGGGTAGAGATATTATCCTCAATATCTTTTCTCTTTATGGGATAAGCAGGGTAAGTTTTCTTCTTCAAAATAGGTGGTATGTCAGTTAATGGACAAGATAATGAAAGTTTTGTTTCTTCTTTAACTAATCCTAGTTCATTTGACCCATGAGCAAAGGCCATAGGAAATGATTTTATCAATTTAATGATGGAATCTTTATCCTCACCAGAAATTGGTTCTCCAAAATAAGCATTGTCAATTTCAGACATAAGGGAATGCATTTCTTTTGTAGATCTTCCTTTATATTGAACCACAGAATTACATGTGTTTCATTCAGGTTTTAATAAATTTTTGGAGAGGAAATTATGAATTTTCTCTTTCCATTCATCCCCATTGTGAAACATTGGTTTGAAGGATCCAATTTTATGCCATACTTGGTTAAAATATCATTTCCTATAATAAACCAACTGCTTAAGTTATCATTTTTCATGACAAAAAAATCACAAATAGCTCTTACAAAACCATGGTTATATTTGAAAAACACTGTGGCTTTGTACTTACCAATGGGGAAATAACAGAGCCATAAACTCTCCAATTTTCAGAAATAATAGGCATCAGTTTCGATTTATAGTCTTGATCCACTGAAGCAATTTCTTTTTCAGAATCTACACTTCCTTCAGCTCCAGAATCCAGAACAACTTCAATTTCAGTTCTATTGATCAAGACTGGTTCCTTGAGAGGGGAAATAACAATTGAGCTATCCTCAATGTTATTTATGATCTCAGAATCCTCAACTATAGATAAATCATTATTATCAATATCAATAGTATTTAAATAATGAATATCTTCTTCCAGCATCAAGATTTCTTGTTGAGATTTATATGAAAAATTACTGGCACAATCATTTGAAGTATCATCCAGTGCTATTGTGTCATCAACATGCTCCTCAGTTTGTTCAACAATATTTATCTTCTTGTCACAAACATGGCCTTTCTTCCAAGGCTTGTTGCACTTAAAGCAAGTGTTTGTTGCATTCTTTTTAGGTGCAACAGGGGCAGAAGGTTTACCAACCTTTTCTAGAGGTTTCTGTTGGTAAGTAGAGGATTTCTCCAAAGGAGTTCTAGGAATGAATCTTCTGGCACCATACTTGTTGTTTAGAAGGATATCATTACAAGTATTAATGAAAGAAGAAGGTTCTCTGGAGAACTCAGTCCTAGCCACTACCAAGTCACTCAAAGACATTGGTAATTTATAAAGGATCCTGTCCTTCCATAACTCAAACTCCATATTTGGGTCCATTTCCCTAAAGATTTTAACAAGTTTCATTAAAAACTCAATAGGTTTATCAGTAGAAGAGCTATATCTAGTTTCCTCATACTGCCTTTGTTGAGCCATCCTATACTTGAAGCCACCAAATTGTGCTTTGATAAATTTCTTCCAATCTTCCCATGAGTAGTCATTCCTATCCAAGAGAACAGATTCATACCACATTAGGGCTACATTGGTAAACAAAGAAATTAACTTAGACACAATTTCCTCATCTGGGAGTTTGGAAGAATTTTTTAGATTATCAATTCTGCAAATGAATTGCTGCCAATCAGAAGAAGAATCACCAACAAATGTTGGATACTGGTCAAGTTTTGGCCAATTCTTTTGATTTGAAGTAGTCTCCTTATTACAAGCTTGTTTCTGAGTGAGAAGGAGCTGTAACTTCTCCAATTGGGCAGTAATTTCATTGTTTAATCCTTCTGTGGATGGTTCAGGTACATCATCAATTTTTGATGGAAAATCAGTGATATCAACAGGTATTTCTTGAACTAATTTTTCTTTGGATGAGCTTAGAACAGGTAAAATTGGGGTATCCTGATCAACAGGTTCTTTCAAAGAAATTTCAGAAAACTTTTGATTATATAACAGTGAATTCAATTTCTCCTCAATAGTTGTTAACCGAGTTTTTACTCTTGGAATACTAGATGAATTCTCATTGATGGATGCAAAAGATAATTGATTCTTATTTGGTAAAGATAAATAATGGTTACTCAATATTTCTAAGTTCATCTTGTGTCCCTTTAGCTCCTGGAAACAGATGGACACAGTATCTTTAAATTTAGACAAATTATTCTTGATATTTTTCCATAAAGAAACTTTCTTTTCATGAGTTACTTTTGTAATGAAACAAATCACCAGAAACTCTCTGTAACTCACTCCTCAATGCTTGATAACCCTGTTCAGTTAAAAAGATATTATATTTCTGAGTCAATTTCATGTTGTTCATTATATGATTTTGTTTAGCAATAATATCTCTTAAATATTCATCATTAATGCTGGCTACATCTGGAGTATTTCTCAATAGTGAAACAGAATAACATTCCAGATTCTCATAAAACTCAGGATCAAGTGTCTCATCAATAATAGCCATATCCAGATTTATCATTTAGGTAGAAATTAAAGCCAAAGGATTAGATACATTAGAATATTGAGTAATTTGTCTACTGTTCCCAGCCTCTACTGGTCTCACAGTCTCATCTCCTCTTCCAGAATTACCTGAAGGAACTGAATCAGTTACAAGAAATGGTACTTGAGATTCAATAGAGGGGCTTACCATGGCTCGGAAAAGACTTGGATTTGGTTGTTTTTTCTCCTTCTTTCTCCTTGGTAGTGATGAGGAAGTGTTGGGTTGAACTGATTTGTTCTTAAAGGACCTGCCTGAGGTATTTGTTGCTGTTTCTGTTTATGTTGGGACAGATAATCCCACTGCCTCTTTGAGACTTCCACCTTTTCTTGTTGCTGGGGGGCCAGTTGTGGAAGGGCTTTTGGAGGAGGAGGTTTCTTCTTCTCTTGAAGAAAAGAATCTATCACTACATGGGAAAGTCATGTCGCAGGCTGTCCTGCCGCAACTGATCGCAAGTCAAAAACTGGCTGCAGGAATCACAAAGCACAGATTTTAATTTCTGCTGCAGCTAAACATGTCCTGCGACAATTCAAAGTGTCGCCACATACTCCTTCAATCTTTTACCTGCTCATTTTCTTCACACATTTGAACTTTGAATTATCCTCAGCAAGGTGCCTTTGAAAAAAAATGTTCAACTTATTACATAACTGATAATTACTGAGTAAGATTATTACACAGTAAAAAAATATGAAAACTTGTAAAACATTTTCTGCGTGCAAGAAATGCCTTTATATCCTTTTTGTTGCATAATAATCAATTATTTTTCAGTTTCTAATTAGATTTTTCCTTTGTTTGTTCCAAATCACTTGGAGCTGCTCAAGCTACAAGAGAAATTTTTCAAGATAGTTTCTTTCCTACTAAAGCCACCCAGTATATAACACTAGTAGTAACAGTATTTTTTTCCTTATCTCTCATTATAATTTCTCCTCATCTTCCAATTTTTTTGAACTAATTATTTTCATATCTTCCAACTTTTTCACCTTTAATTAAAAAATTATGCCTCATATGGCTAATAAGGATTTTGAAAACCAATTGAAAGCTTGAAACTCATCTTTAGCACCATCAAATTCCGCTAAACCTCCTTCTGAGAAGAAAAATCAAAAATCTCCTTTGCCTCCACCAAAAAATCCTTCACTCTCCTGTAGGCGTCACCCAGAACAGCTGAAAGCTGAAGAAACCCCTCAGAAATTTAGAAATACAAAGGTATGTGCCCTATTGCTTTTTTTTATTATTACTAGATTTCCTGCCTTTAGGAAGCTGTTTTTCTCCATTTGAAATTATTGTGGGGCCTATTTGTATCCAACTTGGTACCCCCTTGAGCATCTAAAGAGCTCTCAAAAGAGTTTTATCAACAATTTTCAAAAGTTGAAGAGGTTGAGCAAGCTTTAAAAAGTTCCGACTCACCTGAACTCATTGCAAAAACTGATATAATCACCTTGAGAAAAGGACTCCAGGGAAACTATAAGTTAGGACGGGGTATGGCCAATATTAGTGAATTTCACATCTTCTATCTGCAATCAATGCTTTCCAAGGTTGGAATTCATATCTGGGGACCAAGCCTCGATGAAGCCAGGGACTCACCATTTAACTCAGCTTGTCTTCTTACAGCTATTGATTCTTTTCGTCAATTAGCTTCAAGTGGTGCCTACAGTTTCATGAACATTGACTTGACAACTGTTGAGAGCATTCCTTTTATTTTTGCAGCCTACAACCATTTTGTACACTACCTTTTGGAATCTTGGTACAAAAAGGAGCTCAAGGAAGCTGGGAAGAATTCAAAAGATGAATTGAAGAAGAATATTCAGAAAAATTGTGAAAGGGTAAGGATTTCTTCTTTTTCTTAAAATCACACTTCTGACTTTCATTTCTTTTTTATGATAGATAGTTACGAGATAGTCGTGTGACTTATGCCACAGTCAATAAATTTCCCAAACGTTACCTTCGTGTTTTGAGCCAAGTATCAGCTCATAGTGATGATGAATTTGACAGCCAAAGTAACCTATACCAAATCAAAACCCTCCCTTTTTTTTCCAACAACGCTAACAAGTTCTTTAGACAATTAGATCTTGTAATGCAAAAAGATGAAGTTATTTCAGGAAAAAAAGGCCGTAAGAGAATACAAAAACTTCTTCAAGTTCCCCAAGAATCAATCTTCACAAAGCCCCCTTCTAACCTTCCGATTGATTTCTATAGCCGTGGCTGGTTTAAAAACCTATCATTAAGCCAGAAGTCACTTATCCCTGATACCACAGCAGTTGCTTTCTTACCAAACGCATCAGACTATCTTTTGATAAATTCTCAACCAGATGAGAAGATGAGCAATAGGATGTTTACAGCCAAGTATCTTGATGGAGTTTTGATACGCTACAACCTAGTTCCAGAAGAGGATAATGATGGTGATGATGATGATGATGATGATAAAAATTCTGATAGTGATGTAGAAATGGACTTAGAAGATACGGAAGCTGGTGAAACAAAAAAATTTTTTGATAGTGGGGAATTTGGTGATCTTTATGATTTTGATTCAGATGAAGAAAATGACGAGATATCAAAAGAGGGAAAAGAAAATGATAAAGGGGATGGAAAAAATAATTATCAGCAGGATGAAGAAAAAACACAAGATAAAGATGTTTCTATGAATCAGATTTAGTTGCTATAGTTGCTAGAAACAATAGTATCTTGTATATAACACATGACTGTTTTAAATATAATACATGGTTGCTATAATTTCTTAAATTTTTTTAAGCTGTCTTTTCAATTTTGTATATAGTTTAAAATATTTTCTAAAATTTCTCATTAGACTATCAAGGCAAACACTAAATGTTTATATATATTAATTTCAATTTTGAGAAAAAATTGATTTTAGACCAATTTTTTTTTGTACAAACCATGTAAGGACTTCCAGAAAACTGAATTAGAGAAAAAAAATTATTATTTTGTTTTTTTACGGTTTACTTCAAGTCACAGCAAAGTTAAGTAACTAGATCAAAAAGTAAATATATGACCAAGTGCTGACACCACACATGCAAAAAGGCATTTTTTTGGGGAAAATTATTTTCAGATTGGCTTGTCTGCTGTTAAAAGTTTCAGCAAAATAAAAACATGTATCTTTCACTACGCAATATAGGGGGTGGACTTGCTAGCAAGTCCTCAACCTGATCTCAGATGGAACTCAGATGGAACTCAGACTGAACTCATACTGAACCCATACTGAACTCTACTTGAACACCCACCTAAAACTGTTCTGCTGAGTGGTGTTCATCCCTGATTGAATGGTTCCTTTATCAATAGCTCAATGTGTGTTCAATCTATGGTGAGTTTGGGTCCAAGGTTGCGGACTTGCTAGCAAGTCCGCCCCCCATATTGTGTGGTGTTTATTTTAATTTCTAAAGCTTATGTTTAGAGTCTTTAAGGAGAGTTATAGACATTTTCAATATATATTTATCTACTGATTTGGCCAAAAACAAGATGATGGTCTCAGGTGGATCATGGGAACAATGACCACAACAGAAACATGCACATTTTTTGTCAGCCTAAATATCCTTAGGACTGAGTATTTCTTATGTTTAAAATAAGATAACCTTAACTATATTAAGCTTATATCTTAAAAATAAGGTTAAAATAATAATATATATTATTTTATTATATATATATATTATTATTATTCTATTATATAATTTATAATAGTTTAAATAGCTTATCCATGGCCTAATAATACTTATTAAGGTGTTAATGGAGTCATAATATACTTATCTTAAGTGATATGAAGTAATTATTGACATACATAAGCTTATATGTATACATAAATCTCATATTCAGTGAAATATGCAGTATATTATGTATATTTAGGTATATAAGTGGGTTTTAGCCCCTTAATAGCCTATAACCTTTGTTTTTCTGCTTATTTTAGGTCATATGGACGAAATCAGTGGACTCACAACGCCTACAGAAGCATAGACACCTATATCAGGCGCATACACCCAGTTTGGACAACTAAAATTACTTCCTTGGATGGTTATTCACGGATTTATGGGTTGGAAAGATGTTTTTGGGTTAATGTGGATGCTTGGGGATGTTATTGGGGGCTTGGACATTTTATTTGTTTCCTTTATATGCTTTTAGTTTCATTAAATCTCTTTTTGATCATTTATTTTACCTGTTTCTTTATGGTATCCGCTTTTATCTGGGTTTTCTATTTATGGTATGACTCTGTGTTATTATTAATAGTGATGGAGGGTCCTTACTGGAGGTCTGGGTGTTGAAACTGCTTGAAGTGGACGCCATGGGGAGGTGATGGGCCCTCACAGTGCTGTAATTGCCGGGGATAGCAGTGACATCATCTGGATTGAAGGTCTGTGCACTCCAGTGGATTTGGGTATAAGTAAGGAGGGATTTTGACGGTTTATTATCATCATTCAATTACTACACTTCAAAAAAAAAATTACACTACAATTATTAACATTCAGAAATATATTATAAAGCCCTTATAAATTGATATTATCTTTATAAAAGCTATAACTATATTTTATTCTTCTATTTTCCACCACTAGCACGCATTTAAATCCAAGTATTGTGAGTTTTATTTGAGTATAACTATTCTATCAGTCTTCCCCTGAGGTTTAATCACTAAATCATTTATTAATAAGTAGTAGGACCATAAAATAACACTATTATATCATACTTATATACTAGACTGTACTGACATTTTTCCTCTCTTTCCATCTGAATCTGCCCCTCCTTAAGCTCCTACTGGAACCTTCCTCCCTCCTCCTACTCCCTTCAAGAATCCATCATCTAAAAACAGTGGTGAAAAAGTCACATTTAAGAGCATCTACCACTGTTTCAGAAAAACTGTAAGAATTTATTGCATATTACTCATGACTTAAACTACTGAAATAAGGGCAACTACAACTGTATGCATTTTATCACTCAAAATGGGAGTCACACAGAAACACAAACCACAATTTTATTCAGTAAATTCAAATTATTTTTTCCCCGCACCTGTGAGACTCATGTTTTTTGGATTTTTTAAAGGTCTCTGTAATGTATATGGCTGCACTGATTAAAATTATTTTCAGCTTTCTTATAAAATTTCTTGCCAGATTGAAGTTGAGAACTCCAGTTTCTTTCTGACATCTATTGATGACAGGGAAAGTTGTTTATCTTTGGAAGGAATCCAATTGTGAAAACACTTTCTTAGTTTCTGGGGAAGTAGAGGTTTCTTGTGTGCTTTCCACTATAATAAAACTTTATGAGATAAAAATATAAGATATTTTTTGTATGATTCATTGATATGGTTGAATAGTAGTAATAAAAAAAATTTGTGTTTCAAGCATGAGGAGTAGTGATAAAAAGTTTTTTGACACAAGGTTCAACAAGTAGAATGGATTGGTGACAAAATGGTGTGTGAGTTAGTGGGGTAATGAATGCTTTCATGAAAATGTGCAAGTTTGCACATTTTTGATGAAAAAATTGATGAATTACTGATTTGTTAAATGAGTTAATGAGACAGTGTTAGGGAAGGAGAGGTGTTTTTCATTAAAGTATGCATCATAAAGGTGTTTACTGACACAGTGTATATGGTACTTTTATGTATGAATTTATTTTGCCCTCAATACTATGCATGATAGAAAATAATGAATATAAAAAATCATTGGTAACTCCAAACCTGTCAGGTTATGCATGAAACTTCATTCTTCCGTTACAATAAAAATAATAGAACTCTGTATCTGCTCCAAGTGCTCAGAAAACAGCTTCACAAATTTGGAAGGCCAACTAACTCAAGGTTGTCTTGTTACTTGTCGCACTTTCCTCAAGCATTTACAACAAGATATCCAAAGGAGTCAAATGTATTTTTCCAATGACGAGTCAGATGCATTAGAAGTGTCTGAGTCATTTTCAATACCAAGCTCACCTAAAATAGATGAAGATCCCCCTTCAAACAATAGTAAAAAATTCTATCTATTTTTCAAAACTTTAATAAAAATATAAAAGCTGAGTATTAATATTAAATTTTTGTTTCTTTTTCAGCTCCAACAATTATTTCTCATTTTTTAGCTTGGCTTCATTTATTTTGTAAGGTTAGCCTAGAGAATTGCAAGACTGTAAAAAAGTTTTTGATTGCAATTATAGTAGAATTTAAAAAAAGTTCTAATTTTGATGAAGATATTAAAAACCAAGTGGTGAAATATAAAGATATAAAGTCTATTTTAAATAAATTAAACATTAATTCTACTATAAATGAGACTGTTTGTTGTCCAAAATGTTTTTTTATATCACAACGTTACCAACATTCCAAGAACATGCCAATTTCGAAAAACCCCTCAGGGTCTTATATGTGGGGCATCTATCCGTAATCCAAATCAAAAGAAATCTCTATTTCAAATCAATAAGAGCAACCAGTCTCACGCAGGAAGACATTCCTCCCATCCTGTTCCAATAACTATTCAAAAGCCACGATGTATTTTTGCAACTCAAACCTTCACTCAATGGATACACTGGTTTCTTGGACAATACGCTGTTGACAGTGAAATATCTGAATGGGCTGCTTCTATATCTCAATCTAATTTAACATATATAACTGATATTCAACAAGGAGAAGCATGGAAAGAAAAGATTTGGCCAGCTGATACATCCGATATTCACCCACTCCATCTTACGTTTTCTTTATTTGCTGACTGGTTCAATCCTTGGGGGAATAAGATTGGTGGAAGACAAGTTTCTAGTGGGATTTTTTCGATGACATGCTTAAATTTGCCCCCTGAAAAACGAAATTTGATTCCTAATAACTATCTTGCTGGAATGACACCTGGCCCTGATGCACCAGATAAAATTACTATCAACAATTTGCTTGGAATGCCATAATGATGAAATAGACTTCCAAATCTCTCACTATGAAAAGGAATTTTCATTTCTGGATGCATTTAAGGGGAAATAAAATATTTGTTTATTATTAAAATAGAGTTTAGCAACAAAAAAAATTAACTAGCACAGATGGCATGTGCCCTCAAGCTGGGTTAATTTTTATAATCCTTTATTCAACTCCTAGAACCTTTAATGTGTGGGTTGAATAGCGTGTAATTGGACACAGGGGTGAAAACACATTATTTTGAGTAAGAATAACAGAATGCCAAATTAAAAAGTTGAATAAGTGAAATGGAGGATAATAAAGCTGGCAGGTAATCAATGTAAGTTACTGAATAAATACACTGTAGAAGTAATAGATGTAAGAAAAGAATGAGGGTAGGGGAAGAAAAAGGAGGGTTAATTTATAGGCAAATAGTTCAATGAAATATGTGTACCGGGCTCACAACAAGAAAAAAAAAGAAACCTATATCTTCACATCTGAGACACGCTTGTCACCTTCTCATCCCTCACCTATCAACCATGCACAGCCATCACCCACTCATCCCTCCTCGATCAACCATGACTCAATCCAATTTTTCTCCTGCCCCACCAACTTCAGCCATTTCTTTGTCACCTTCCCATACTTGTTCATTTTTAAGTTATTTAGTCTTTTTATCATCATTTTTAGTTTCCTGATCCTTTTTATTATTGTATCACTCTCCCTTGCTCTATATTTGGCTCTCTTGATTGACATCTCGCTGATTGTGTTGCTAAGAAAACCCTCATGCCTTTAGCAACTCCACGACGCTGGAAGGAGGAATCGAGGGTTTTTCATTGCACTCCACCATTTGAAAATACTAACTGTTTGACTCAAATGATCATCAATCTTTTTTGCTTCCCCGCGTTGAAAATCCAGAAAAAGATGACCAAGAAGCTACTCAAAAAACCTTATTTGTGCCCAAATATGTTGATGAAGCACCTGGAACTGGTAGTGCTCCAAATCTGGAATCTCCTGGACCCTCATCCGATGCAGTTCCTGATCCTATAGCATCTAGTTCAAGGGGAGATGTCAAACCTACTGTTAATACAGGACAATCATCTCAAATAAGATCTGACTTCCCATTTCCACTGATACCACACTATGTTCCTATATCAGAAGATGATGTTGAGATGCAAGATAGTGCAGAATATTCTGCTGACATTAACTCATCTGGGACAAGTAAGTTTTTCAAATGATGGTACCATTTGTGCTTTGTCATTTAAATTATTGACTGACCTTTACATATATATATATCTATATTTTTGTCAGATGTCAGCCCTGAAGTTGCTGATGCTGCTCAAGCAATGCAAGGTGTGACTGTTCAAGACAATGTTGTGGAGGTTGTTAATCTAGCTTGTCAACTTGCTGCTGGAATTGGCGGAGCTCTTTTAAATCAGCCATCAGAATCATCAAGCACCTCAGAACCTACAGCAACAAGCCAGCTGCTGTCTTCTTCACTTTCTGATGCAGTAGCTGTTTCTCACGATGAAGCTCCTCAACCGGAGCCATCTGCAGAGGCTTCCAACACCTCTTTAAAACCAGAAGTACCTGCATCAATTTCACAGAGAGTAACAATCATAATCAATGGGAAAGAAGTGAACATTACCGATACAGGGATTGATCCTACACTCTTGGAAGCTCTTACTGATGAAATGAGAGAGGAAGTTTTAAACCAACATTTTCGTGAAAATTGCCCTGTTCAAGAGGAGCCTACTATTCCTGTCCCTTCAAGTATTAGTCCCAAATTTTTGGATGCTCTTCCACCTGAAATTAGGGCTGAAGTCATTAGATCCAAACTTGCTTATCAGGAAAGAAGAAGGCGTACAGTTGAATGTCAAACTCAACCTGCTAATGGAAATTTTGGTACTGCTTCTGAGCCCGCTGAAATTGATCCAGCAACTTTTCTTGCAGGCTTGGATCCAAATTTGCGTGAAGCAGTTCTTTTAGAGCAAGACAATGGATTTATTTCAACATTTCCTTCAACACTTTTGGAGGAGTTTGATGTGTTCCGTAATCGTAACCCACGTCGAACGCAACTCTTTCGTGGGAGAGATGCTGCTTCAATTCTTATGGGAGTCGGAGCATTGCCTTCCTCCAAATAGCCTCCAGTCAAGGCTGATGCTGTTCAAGTATTAGATTGTGCAGGCATTGCTGCTTTAGTTTGCCTACTTTGTTTCCCTAAACCTCTTTGTCGTCACTCCCTACAGAAAGTTTGGGTCAATTTATTTGCAAATTCTTGCAGCCGAACCGAGCTTATCGGTACTTTGCTAGGACTTTCGTAATTCAGCAACAATCGACTCAAGTTTCTCACAAGTATCATCTCAAGCTAGCAAAGCACTCATGCCAGCAACCCCAAAAACCGCATCTAAATTACGGCGAGAAGCTCACATTGGCCCTTTGTCTCAATTCCCTGGGGAAAGTGTGCCTAACTTGATTTCCCTCAGATGTTTAGAAGCATTAACTTTCTTAGTTACTGCCATTGATAGGGTCCCGATTTATTTTCTAACGGAGAAGAATTTACCCACTGCTCTGCATAAGAAACCTCTTAAGAAAGGCAAAGTGCAAAGTACATCTACTTATCCTATCGTAGGACTCTTGGCTCTACTTGATAGATCAAGTCTCTTAAAGCAACCGAATCTCACTGAGTCAATCACCAGTCTCTTGGCTATGATTGGTCGGCCTCTTAAAGTCCTGGAAAAAAATTCTGAAGATACTAGCACTTCTAATGCCTTGCAACTTCCTTCAACAGCCCTTGCTTTTTCCAAAACTTCTCCACCTTTGACATCAACTAATCATCCGTCATCAAGTAGTGATTCTGAACCGTTCAATGCCTCTTCGAGTGCCGATCTCGCTGAGAAACCTGAAACTCCTCCAAATGTTCTTGAAAAAGCACCTGCCCTCCTCCCTCAAGATTTGCCTCTCATTTTCAATGTTTTAGATTCACTGCCCATTGAAAAACTATCTTTACCAATTTAAAGCTTCGTGCTCCCCTCTTTGCCCTCTCTGCAGCCTGAATGCAAGGGACACTCCTGAGCATGTGCTGCTGGTCTGCACGGTCCATTGGGAGGCTTGCCTCCCCTTCCTAAGAGCGACTGCCAAACACAATATTTCCTTCCCCACATCCTCACTTCTTAATCCCTCTCCTATCCTCGCCTATGTGGCCTCCTTTTTAGTCCAATTTAAAAGATTCCCAAATAATTTACCTCTCACTAATTAGCTCTAATTTGTTCCTGTTCATTTCCCTCACTTTTGCCCTCAATCTTTCTTTAGCCTCCTTTGTATTTAGGTTTTTATCTCTTGCTTCCCTTTTTCCTTCATGCCCCATGCTGGGTGAGATTGTATGAAATAAAAAAATAAAAAATAAAAAAAAGTGATAGAACCAACCTGGAAACAGCTATGGCGCTTGCAACTGATAAATAGGATGAACTTGACAATGAATGTGACAGTTTAACTGAGGGAGTGCACAGTTTTTTCCTGCTGTGCATCCTGTTCAGCTAGAAACTCAAAGTTCAATGGTTTCTATAAGCATAAAAAAAGTTGAACAATTAACAGCATAATAAAAAAAAATAAAAGGAAAGAATAAAGAAACTATAGCTCAGCGGAAAAGAAAATGTGGTGACATCATTTGGTGTAGCAGGCCACAAGTCACTGTCTCACTCCATTTTGAGTTTTGAAAGTAGCAAGGCCTGTGCTTAGACATGCCTTAGTCCAGTTGTCGCAGCACAGTTTGCGACGCTGCTTTCAACATAGTGTATGTCTCTTCCCTTGTCTTCTAGACAGTCTATTCTTGATATCAGCTTGAGGTTTTCTGTCCTCAACTTCTTGATGTGAGTGAAGAGATTTTTTACCTGCTGGTTTAAGGGCATCTTTTTTATCTTGAAGACTTTGGGAAGCTCTTCTGGGGGGTTGATAGAAGGCTTTTGTTCCTGAGCAGTTGTATCCACTAATATTTCCCTCTCCTGCATTTCTACATCCTTATTGGTCCAGTAATTGATTAATTTGAGCCAGTTTTGTAGTCAAAGGAGAACTTACAGAAGAAGCTTCATCATAATCAATCACATCTAGTTCCTCATCACAGCCAGCAGAAGCACCTTGATCAGTCATAGTTGTAATTAACCTGAACTGAGAGAAAAAAATATTTAATTAGTTATTATTTTTACTTTAATTAAAGAAAAATAAGGAACTAAAATATATTATATAAGTAATTATCAGGACCTTTTAATCAACTTGAATAATTAAAATATAATGTTTATCAGGACAAAAAATCAACTTAAATAATAATCACAATTTTATTAATGTTTAAGGTAATTTTATAACCAGGGTTTTAGAATAAATCAACTGAAATAATATAATAATTTAATAATTAGTAATATTTTGATAATTATCAGGACTAGAATTCAACTGAAGAATTTAATCACCAGGACTTATTGTCAACTGAAATAATTTTTAATTACCAGCACTTATTGTCAACTGAAATAATTTTAATTACCAGGACTTATTGTCAACTGAAATAATTTTAATTACCAGGACTTAATGTCAACTGAAATAATTTGATATAATTAATTTAATTAATTTATAGTATTATTAATTTACTGCCAGAAGAATTTGTCAACTGCAACAATAATATAAAAATCTAATTATCAGGACAAAATTCAACTGAAATAATTAAAAAAAATAATACAATTAATATAATTTTTATATCACTTCTAGGACTAAGAAAAATATAGTTCTATCTTTGTCAACTAGGAAAAAAAATTTAGTTTGCCAGAAACCTCCCCCTGTAAAATGAGCAAGTTAATGCCACTTAACAGAGTGCTGAGTAATAAAAGATGTACGTGTACAATGAAATGTGTAAAATGACCCACAAATAGTAATCAAATAATTACCACAAATATATATGACTATTGTCAATATATGAAACTAATTTTTGAAGCGGGGTTCAATTCATGGTCGCAGCAAAAAAATAAGTCACGTGGCTGATGATGTTTGTCATCTTTGTCGTATACTCGTCCTATTGGCAACTTGTCGTCAATGGTCCCTCTGTCACCAGCTTCAAGATATTGATTCACAGTCGACTATTTGGAAAGGGCCTCAATTATCAAGGGGTCTTTTATGTCTAGAAGGTTTTTAATGGCGGTCCAACAGCAGTAACAGTGGAGTTTTAGGATCTCAAAGTTTAGGGTACGTATTTATATCTTTTTATTGGTTTTACTCAAAAATAAGAGGTAAGAAATATTATTATTATTATAAATTATTGAGATATTACTACAAAAATGTAATTACTAAAAACAATAATGATAGCAATAAGTAATTAAATGAAATAAATGTTTTGTTAAGTGTAGTAAGTAATTAATGGATCCAAAAACAACCAGAAAGGAAGGCCTTATATAGGCAAAGGAGAGACAAAGCATGGTGTTAAAATCCTAAATACAGTAGTCTGAGAGAAGAAAGAAATACTCCAGAAAAATATTTCCAATTAATAAGGTTGTTCCAAAAAGGTGTCAGAAAATTGTATTTACTGTATATGACAGAAATAAATTAATGTATTTAAAATTTACTGAAAATGTCAATTTTAAATAAGTAATTTGAATTTTTGTAGGTAGTTAGTTTTATTTGAATATTAAATTTTTATTTTAATTTATTTTAATATTAATTTATATTTCTTTTAACCTGTCATTGAGCAAGGTGTTAGAAAATAGAAATATCAGGGACATTTTAATATTAATTTTAATTATTCACTATCTTTACCAATTTGTAATTGTTAATTTGTTATAGGTAAATTTAATGTAAATAAATTATAGTTAACAAAATTAAAATAATAAGGTGTGGCTTCATCCAGTAAATAATTAATTATTTTACTGGGTAAGTCTAGCAGCCTGGCTGACATATAATCTCATTCTTCAATTTTTATTTATTTGGAGAAAGGAGAAATAAGGGTGCTTCATCATGTCCATCTTATGAAAATAAAAGCTTACTGCATTTAATTTTTATAATTTTTGTGTCTTTTATACAGTACTTTAGAATATAATATTGGATAGGAACTATGGCTTAATTTGTTAGTAATATAATTAATTTTTATAAAAAAAATGTTTTGTATTAGCTTAAAATTCTGGAAAAAAAAATTAGAATAATTCAGTTTACATGTTCTCTATAAAAAATGAAAGATTTGTATTATAAAAAAATGGTTTTTTTCTCCATTAAGAAGTCATGAATTTTTTTAAACATTTTTTTAAAAATATGCAGTATATTTCTTAGAATGATTAAAATTTATACTTAAGAAAAAAGAATGTAATTTCATGTATTTTCATTCTTAAATTTTCATTCAAAAAAGATCATCTGATTACCTTTCATCAAAAAGTATTGTTTATTGAGAAGATTTCGAAAGCTTTTATATTCTTATTTCCATTCAGATTTGAATAGTTTTTCATAATGCTTTCAATAAAAAATCACCCATATTTTGTGAGTATTTCAAGCTTATTTCAGGAAGATTTCAGTCTGAATTCAGTGTGAGTTCATTCTGAGTTCCATCTGAGTTCCATCTGACTTCAAGTTGAGGACTTGCTAGCAAGTCCCCCTCAAATATTGCGTGGTGTTTGAGGTTATAACTGGCTCCCATTTTCGAAATATGTGGATTTTTCGCAAAATTTAAGTGCTGATTTTATATAAAATTCACACTTAAGTTAAGTGTGGATTTTCCTGAACTGAAACCCCCTATTATTAATGGTGAAAGATTCTTTTCCACTTGCTCCCAGGCTATTGAATAAAAAAATTGAAATAACCCATTTATTTTATTCTTTTACCACAATTTAAAGTCATAATGGAAGATCTCACTAGAAAACAAATTTATGATTAAGCTCAAACTTTGACACATTACAAATCAAATAAGCCATTTATTTTCTACAAAAATATTGGAAAATAATTGGGGTATTTCATTTTTCATCTCTCATTTATTCAATAGTGTATTGGAGTACCTCTATTTCCCTAATATAAATACCAAGTTGAAATTTATGACAACATAGAAATAAGAAAAATACAGTGGGTAGTACAGATATGAACACATAAAGCCATTTGAAATATACCTTAAAGATTTTTTGAAATTTTTTTAATTTTTTTAGGTTTTTTTCAGTCTTATGATTGGGTTATCTTAATGTTTCTTTAATTCTGTTATTTTTTTGTTTTAATTTTTATTATTTATTTAATAATTGATATTTCTGATGTTGAAAATTTTTTTACAATCTTTGAGGTTTTTCAAAACAGAATTCAATTAGTTTTCTGGATGGGTTCTTTCTTTTTCACATTATTGCTCTATTTGTTTATTCTTTTCAAATGGAAAGTTAGAAAATATCTCAGTGAATGATTTTGAAGGCGAGTTGGAAATGTGAAAACGTTTTGATCAGATCAATTTTCTCTTGTAGCTCAAATGTTCTTAAAGCTTCTAATCATTAATTGCTTCTACTCCTTCACTTTTGGTAACTATATTCATTCATTCTACATGCTGAAATTGGCGAATCACTGGCGAGCATTCCTCTTTAAAAAATTTATTTTATAAAGAGATATCACAAAGTTTAATGATTAAATTTGGCCTAAAATAACCCTTTCATCTTATCTTTCCATGATATCATTGTTTAATAAGTTTTAATCATTCCCTTTTCTGACTCATCTTCAACTACTTAATTTGTCAACTTTTCATTATCAACCTTTTTTTGAATGATAAAGTATCTGCCAAAATAATTTTTTTTTGAAGATTCTTATTTGGAGTTTTATTATTTATATTTTTAGTCTACAGTGAAAGAGACCTTTTGTATCGTTGGATTGCAAAACATTAAGAGAAGAAAGAAGATATATCTTGTAAAAATAATGGATTTTGGCTGTTGAAAAGGTTTTCACTTCTTGTATTTCTAATTTTTCTTCAATGTGTTTCAAAATTATCACAATAAAAGCGAATGTATTTAATTCTAATGTCAATTGAAAGTAGGCTCAGTGTTTAATTTCAAGCTCAAGTTATATTATTTCAAAGCTGTATTGATGAATCAGTAACACAAGCGCAACGATGTAACCCTATCGAATGTTTTTATGACTTCAAAAATTACTTTTTTAATAGCGCAGGTTATCACTGTATATGATTGTAATATATTAACACACATAAAAAATAGTACTATATATATAGTACAAAATGACACATTCAGAAGTATTGGCAAGCTCTCATCAGTATTTGATAAATTTCTAGAAATCTTTCTTTCTTTCATAATCAGTAGTACAACGAATTTTCATCCGAAAAATCTTATATAGAATTTACACCAAAATCGTAACAAAATGGCATATTGGCCGCGAGTGATCCCTTCTGAGCTCCATGAGCATCTTCACTTTTTGATGCGAATGCTTCCAGAGCCCGACTTTAGAGACCTGGATCGTTTGGCAGCGCTCCCAGGAGATCAGGAAAAAATATTCTTTATAAGACTGATATCATTTCAATATGTTGATATAATCTCACAACTTCGAAGTCAAGATTTGAATTTTCGAACGACCTTTTTGATGTCTCTAAGAGCCTATTTTTTCACATTTCCTGAAAATTCTAGAAGTTTTTTCTCATATGCGCAACTTCAACGGCGTTGGAAATTCTTTTCTATTTCGGTAATAGCCAACCTGGATGTTGAGGATGATGATTTTCAAGCTTTATTAAATGTGCTCCACCAACAATTTCATCTAGGCAATAGAGAACAGAGTAGTTTTCCTCTACTTCGCAGGCTTCCCAAGCATGTGCAGTTTTTTGTCCGCAAACTTATGGCTGTCCCTCCACAAACTGAAATCCAGCCTGCAGACACGAATCACAGCTCCGATGTAGATCTTAATTTTTTTTGGCATTTAAAATCTCAGATTGCAATAAACCGTTCTCTGAAGCATTTTCCATCTTCAGAATTTATGCAATTTTTTTGGACAATAGCAATGAGAGATTATGATTACTATCGATCATTAGCTCTTGAAGAACCACTTTGGGAAAATCTGAATGAAGATGTTGTAATTCAAGATTTTCTT